>JAQFVV010012539.1:0-577032 GCA_028023455.1 Epiperipatus broadwayi | reverse complement strand
GTATATGCCAGTGTGTGTTGGCTTCATAACACTGTTGTTTTTACACATCATCTGAGGGAGTCTTATCACAAGAACAATCCAAGCATGCCAATTTTGTTCTTGGTCTGATTCCATTGTGAATTTAATTGCTAGGAGATATGTTATTAATGTGCATCCAAAATGACTGTAATTTTACCTCACTGTGTGGCTATACCACAAATGTATCATCAACACATCGATGCCACACTTTAGGTGGACATGGAGCAGTATTTATGGCTGTGGTTTCAAGTTCTTTCATGTAAATGTTGGTGAGTAAGGGGGTGACAGTTATGATTCCATGGCCATCCCTTGATTTTGTTGGAAGAATTCTGAGTTATATTGAAAGTATGATGTTGTTACACAGAAAGTTAATAATTCCATTATACTATCAATTTAGAGCTGTTCTAGTTTGTAGACTATTATTGTCATATAAGATTTTTTTACAATAGTCAATGCCTGATCACATTTTACATTTGTAAACAGACTTTCCACATCAAAGCTTACCAATATGTCAGTTCTTTCCATTTTCATGTTCCTGACTAATTCTACAAATTGCTTAGAATTCCTGACTAATTCTACAAATTGCTTAGAATTCCTGATGAAAGACTTTGTCCTATACACCAATGGACTAAGAATTTCAAGAAGAAATCTTGACAAATTTTGACATCGTAAATTTTTAGAACTAACAATAGGTCTTAACATAACATTGTCTTTATGGATTTTAGGCAGTCCATACAGGTGAGGAATCTTGCTGAAATACTGAAGTTAATTTCCTTAGTTCTGAATCACTGAAGTACCTGTGATGCTTCTGGAGTAATGCTTGTAGTTTTACCTCTATAGTTGGATTTTTTGCTAGTTTTTTGTATTTGCTTGCTGGGAGAAGGCATTGTATTTTGTTATTATAATCACTTTTATCCATTACAACTATAGTGTTATCCTTTTCAGCAGGAACAATGATTATAGATGTATTCTGTTTGAGATATTTAATGGCTTTCTTCTAATTACATGAAATGTTTGCTTCTTCTTGTGCACTTGATGTCTTCAAATTTCTTTTTTATTATCCAGCATAACTCAGCTGCTTCTTCTAGGGTCAAGTTTTGGGTCACCTCATCAGTGGTTGCCATTATATCCAAAAGTGAGATAGGAGATGGTGTAATGGTGAAATTCAAACCTTTTCAAGAACTGACTGTGATTCACAGTCAGTAACATGTATAGAATTAATTTTTTTCTGATGATGAGGATAGACTAGTTGCAGTATTACTTTTGACTTGCCCATGTAGATTTTCAAGCTTTTTCTTCTGATGTTCTTTTATCATTCTATGTAACTTACAAAATTATCTCTTCACTGCTTGAAAAATTCTTGAGAAATCTTCATCTGTAACTTTATTTTGTAGAAACAATACCACATTCTAATAGATCACAATGTTTGATACTTAGTAAACCACTGAGCCTTTATACTTTCTTTCAATAAGGCCTCATTTTCTCTCTGGATAATTGTCTCAACTCGCTTGGAGAAAATAGGAGGTTTTACCTGCAAACTCTTAGGGATGATATCTTCTGATTTACATAAAAAAGTTAAATGATTTTCTACTTTAGCCAGTTTTAGACATAAATTTTTTATAATGTCTAAATTTCAACATAGCATCAGGTCCATACCAAATACTTAGTATTTGTCTGAAGGCTTGTAATGTTGGTATAATATAAGATATGATATGTTGGACTATTTCCATCATTTATGAGTGAATGTTGAATGTATAAAAAATGTTAAACTTTATTTAAACTTTCCAAATACAAACAACTTGTTAGTAATAATACACAAATAGACAATACAGGTTAGTAATTACATAACACTTTGAGTAGTATTATTCTTTACTCTTGCTGGCCTATATGCACAGTGACAATATTTGCTTAGAAGATGAATTTGCACCTTTAGATTCTTGAATATTGAATTTAAGGCAAACACTTCTATCATGGTGTATGTGAGTCCTTCAATTTTTTTTAACAAGCCTAATTAGTTTTTTCCTAAAAACAAGATTAATAAGAGGCTTCCATACATTGTGTATTGCCACACTGGGTTGGCTTATATGATTATTTACTATTGACATATGAGTAGTTTCTTTGAATTTTCTTCTATGCATTTTCCCCTCTTTATCCAAAATCTTTGTGTTTTCCCAATTAAGCATATGGTCATTAGTACATACATGATCTGCTATTGTAGACACATCTGTTTTTACCTTTTAACCATTAGTTTGTGCTCTTTCAATCACTGTTCAACAGGACAACAGGTCCATCCAATGTATTTTTTTCACATTCACATGGTATTTTATAGAGGCAGTTTTGTTCTTCAGCATTTCCAGTTTAGGCTTAGTAGAAGTAAGCATTCCTTGAAGTGTAGTATGGCTTTGGAAAGCAGTTCCAATGTTATATTGACTACAGACTTTTTTAAATTTGTCCACCATTCCTGGTATGTATGGATACACTACTGTACCAATAATTGTTTTTCCTTTGGTGTCTCTTTCTGTTGTCTTTTGAAGGTTTTTCTGATGACTGCTGATGGATAACCATTCTTCCTAAGCATTTTTTCTATGTGAATCTTTTCTTTTTTTCAAATCACTAGTTTCTGAACAAACCTCCTTTGTTCTGTTCCATAGTGATAGTACAATTCCTTATTTAGTGCTTCTTGTATGATGGATATGCCAAATATTTGTCAGTGTGTGTTGGTTTTTCTATGCACTGTTGTTTTTACTTTGTCCTGAGGAAGTTTTGTCACAACAACATCCAAGAATGCCAATTTTTGTTTTTTTTCTGATTCCATTGTGAATTTAATTGTAGGAAATATGTCTTTAATGTGCATCCAGAAGGACTGTAATTTTACCTCACCATGTGGTCATACCACAAATATTTCAACATATTGAAGCCACATTTTTGGTGGACATGGAGTAATATTTATAGTTATGGTTTTACATTTTTTCATGTAAATGTTGCCAATCAAGTGTGACAGAAATGATCCCATGGCCATCCCTTGTTGTTATTATAAGAATTTTGAGTTATTTTGAAAATATGTTGTTGTTACACAAAATGTTAATAATTCCATTATACTATCAATTTAGAGCTGTTCTAATTTGTAGACTATTATCATCATATAACATTTTTCTTACAATAGTCAATGCCTGATCACATGGTACATTTGTAAACAGAATTTCTACATCAAAGCTTACCAATATGTCAGTTCTTTCCATTTTCATATTCCTGACTAATTCTGCAAAGTGCTTAGAATCCCTGATGAAAGATTGTGTCCTGTATGCCAATGGAACAAGAACTTTGAGAAGAAATCTTGACAAATTTTGACATGGCGAATTTCTAGAACTAACAATAGATCTTAATGGAACATTGTCTTTATGGATTTTAGGTAGTCCATACAGGTGATGAATCTTGCTGAAATTTTGACATGGTGAATTTCTAGAACTAACAATAGGTCTTAATAAAACATTGTCTTTATGAATTTTAGGCAACCCATACAGATGAAGAATCTCGCTCAAATACGAAGAACTTCAGCAAGATTCCTCACCTGTATGGACTGCCTAAAATTAATAAAAGCAATGTTCCATTAAGACCTATTGTTAGTTCTAAAAATTCACCATGTCAAAATTTGTCACAATTTCATCTCAAAGTTCTTAGTCCATTGGGATACAGGACACATTCTTTTATCAGGGATTCTAAGCACTTTGCAGAATTTAGTCAGGAACATGAAAATGGAAAGAACTGACACATTGGTAAGCTTTGATGTGGAAAGTCTGTTTAGAAATGTACCATGTGATGAAGCATTGTTTATTGTAAGGAAAAGGTTATATGATGATGATAGTGTACAAACTAGAAAAGCTCTATCTATTGATAGTATAATGAAAATATTAACATTCTGTGTAACAACAACATAATTTCAATATAACTCAGAATTTCTTCCAACAAAATCAAGGAATGGCCATGGGATCATGACTGTCACCCTTAATCAGCAACATTTACGTGGAAGAATTGAAACCACACCTATAAATACTACTTCATGTCCACATAAAGTGTGTTTTTGATATGTTGATGATACATTAGTGGTATGGCCACATGGTGAGATAATATTACAGTCATTGTGAATGCACATTAACAACATATCTCCTACAATTAAATTCACAATGGAATCAGAACAAGAAAAAAATTGGCATTCTTGGATGTTCTTGTGACCACACTCCCTCAGGGAAAAGCAAAAACAACAGTGAATAGGAAACTAACACACACTATCAAATACTTGGCATATACATCCAATCACACAAAAAGCACTAAACAAGGAATTGTACTATCACTATGGAACAGAGCAAAGAAGATTTGTTTAGAAACCAGCAACTTGGAAAAAGAAAAAATTCACACAGGACAAATGCTTATGAAGAATGGTTACCAATCAGCAATCATCAGGAAAACCTTCAATAGACAACACAAAGAGACACCAAGAAAGAAAACAATTTATTGGTATGGTAGTGTATCCATACATACCAGGAATGGTGGACAAGTTAAAAACCAACCTGTAGTCAATATAATATTAGAACTGCTTTCCAAAGCCATACCACACTTCAAGGAATGCTTATTTCTACTAAGCCTAAACTGGAAATGCTGCAGAACAAAAACTGCATCTATGAAATACCATGTGAATGTGGAAAGAAATACATTGGTGAGACCTCTCACTTTGTTGAACAGTGATTGAAAGAGCACAAACTAATAGTTAAAAGAGAAAAAACAGATGTGTAAACCATAGCAGATCATGCAAGTACTAAAGAGGGAAAATACAATGATATTGGATAAAGAGGAAGAAATGCACGGAAGAAAATTCAAGTAAGCTGCTCATATGACAATGGTAAATAATCTTATAAGTCAACCGAACATGGCAATACCCAATGTATAAAAACCTCTAATTAATCTTGCTCTTAGGAAAAATAAAAAAATAACTAATTAGCCTTGTTAAAAAAATAAAGGACTTAGGAGGATTTAAACCAATCCTCATATATCGAATTTCTACTATATGTTGCCTTTGACAGAAAAGCTCAGTTGGTAAAGTGTTTGCCTTAAATTCAATATTCAATAATCTAAAGGTGCGAGTTCAATTTCTAAGCAAATATTGTTACTGTGCATATAGGCCAGCAACACCCTAAGAAGAGTGGAAAATAATACAACTCAAAATGTTGTGTAATTACTAATCTGTATTGCCTAGTTTTGTATTATAAAGTTTAAAATTTTCTATTTATTCAACATTCACTCATAAATTATGGAAATAGTTCAACATATCACATCTTATAATATACCATCATTACAAACCTTCAGACAAATACTAAGTACTAGGTAAGGACTTGATGCTATGTTGAAATTTAGATATTATGAAAAATTATGTCTAAAACTGGCTAAAGTAGAAAATCATTTAACTTTCTTATGTAAATGTAAATCAGAATGGTTCACTCCTAAGGGTTTGCTGTCAAAACCTGCTATTTCCTCCAAAAATGCTAAGAAAATTATTCAGAGAGCAAATGAGGCCTTATTGAGAGAAATTATAAAGTTTAACAATTTACTAAATAACAAACATTGTGATCTATTAGAAACATGGAATTGTTTCTATAAAAAAAACTTACAGATGAAGATTTCTCAAAAATTTATCAAGCAGTGAACAGATCATATTGTAAGTTACATAGAAGGATAAAAGAACTTTAGAAGAAGCTTGTAAATCTACATGGGCAAGTCAAAAGTAATACTGCAAATAGTCTATCCTCATCATCAGTGAAAAATCTTTGTTCTAAACATCTTACTGATTGTGAATTATCAGTTCTTGAAAAAGGTTTGAATTTCACTATTACACCATCTACTGTACCATTATTGGATATAATGGCAGCCACTGATGAGGTGACTCAAAACTTGACTCTAGAAAAAACAGCAGAGTTAGGCTGCAGAATAAAAAGGACACTTGAAAGACATCAAGTGCACAAGCAGAAGTCAAACATTTCATGTGATTAGAGGAAAGCTATTTAATCTCTCAAACAGTATACATCTATAATCATTCTTTCTGCTGACAAAGCTACCACTAGTGTTGTAATGGATAAAACTGAGCAGGCCAATACAAAAAAGGGATTCAAAACTCCAATTCCAAATACAGAAGTAAAACTACAAACATTACTCCAGAAGCATCGCAGGTATTTTAGTGATTCAGAAAAAAAAAATTAACTTCATAATTCAGCAAGATTCCTCACCTGTATGGACTGTCTAAAATCCATAAAGACAATGTTCCATTAAGAACTATTGTTAGTTCTAGTCCATTAGCATAGAGGACACAGTCTTTGATCAGGGATTCTAAGCACTTTGTAGAATTAGTCAGGAACATAAAAATGACATATTGGTAAGCTTTGATGTGGAAAGTCTGTACACAAATGTACAATGTGATCAGGCATTGTCTATTGTAAAGAAAAGGTTATATGACAATCATTTTCCACAAACTAGAACAGCTCTACCTACTGATAGTATAATGGAATTATTAACATTCTGTGTAACAACATACTTTCAATATAACTCAGAATTCTTCCAACAAAAACAAGGGATGGCCATGTGATCATCACTATCACCCTTACTCAGCAACATTTACATGGAAGAACTTGAAACCACAGCCATAAATACTACTCCATGTCCACCTAAAGTGTGGCTTCAATGTGTTTGATGATACATTTGTGGTATGGCCACATAGTGAGGTAAAATTACAGTCATTCTGGATGCACGTTAACAACATATCTCCTACAATTAAATTCACGATGGAATCACAACAAGAACAAAAATTGGCATTTTTGGATGTTCTTGTGACAAGATGCCCTCAGGACAAAGTAAAAACAACAGTGTATAGGAAGCCAACACACACTGGCAAATACTTGGCATACTAAACAAGGGATTGTACTATTACTATGGAACAGAGCAAAAGAGGTTTGTTCAGACACTAGTGATTTGGAAAAAGAAAAGATTCACACAGAACAAATGCTTATGAAGAATGGTTATCATCAGCAATCATCAGGAAAACCTTCAATAGACAACACAAAGAGACACCAAAAGAAAAAACAATTAATGGGTTGGTTATTTATTCATACATACTAGGAATGGTGGACAAATTAAAAAAATCTGAAGTCAATATAACATTAGAACTGCTTTCCAAAGCCATACCACACTTTGAGAAATGTTTCATTTTTACTAAGGCTAAACTGGAAATGCTGAAGAACAAAAACTGCATTTATGAAGTACCATGTGAATGTGAAAGGAAATACATTGGTGAGACCTGTCACCTGTTGAACAGTGATTGAAAGGGCATAAACTAATGATTAAAAGAGAAAAAACAGATGTTTCTACCATAGCAGATCACGCATGTACTAATGACCATATGCTTAAGTGGGAAATGCAAAGATATTGCATAAAGAGGAAAAAATTCATAGAAGATAATTCAAGGAAACTGCTGATATGACAATGGTAAATAATCTTATTAGTCAAACCAGTGTGGCAATACACAATGTATGGAAGCCTCTAATTCATCTAGCTCTTAGGGAAAAAACAAATTAGACTCATTAAAAAAATTGAAGGTCTCAGGAGGATTTGAACCCACCCTCATATTTCTACCTTTGACAGAATAGCTCAGTTGGTAGAGCATTTGCCTTAAATTCAATATTCAACAATCTAAAGGTGCGAGTTCAACTTCTCTTAAGAGAATATTGTCATTGTGCATATAGGCCAGCAACACCTGAAGAAGAGTGGAGAATAATACTACTCAAAGTGTTATGTAATTACTAACCTGCATTGTCTATTTGTGTGTTATTACTAACAAGTTGTTTGTATTTGGAAAATTTAAATAAAGTTTAAAATTTTGTATACATTCAACATTCACTCATAAATGATGGAAATAGTCCAATATATCACATCACTGAGGGAAAATGTATTTTAATTTACAAATTTTATTTCATAGAGGATTGCATTAAATTTCCCTTGCACAAAGGTTTTTCTTAGCTACATGCCAAATCTGTTTATATATATATATATATATATATATATATATATATATATATATATATATATATATATATATATATATATATATATATATATATATATATATATAAAAAAAATAATAATAATAATTCAAACAAATATATTTAACACAGTATTCAAAATTAAATAATATATTCTTTACCAGAAGTACTTTCAATTGTTTCACTGACAATCTTTTTCAACTGTTAATACAAACGTTTGTATTAACAGTTGAAAAAGATTGTCAGTGAAACAATTGAAAGTACTTCTGGTAAAGAATATATTATTTAATTTTGAATACTGTGTTAAATATATTTGTTTGAATTATTATTATATATATATATATATATATATATATATATATATATATATATATATATATATAATATTGTGAAGAAAGTACTCATCACACTGCACTAAAATTGACATGCACTGATCAATATTTGTTTTAACCATAAATTGTTCACTTATGGTTAGAGCTTACTCTCTAAATAAATCAATAATTATTGGCTCTGCCTAAATTAGGGTTTGACCTTATTATAAGTCTGAATTTTAAATCACTCATATCTTATTTTTAACTGTTAATGACACTAAATTTAGGATATATAAACTAAATCTGTGCAAGAAATGTGTCCATTTGAAAATTAGGTTTATGATAAGTTGAAACTCTAGTTTAGGCATAATGAATAATTGTTGGTTTACTTAAGGAATAAGCTCTAACCATAGATGTACCAGCTATGATTTTAAAACAATTATTGATGGGAGAGTGCATATCAGTTTTAGCACATGTGAAAAGTAGTTGCTTCAATAATATTACAGATAGATAAATTGCTATATTAATAATTATTATATATACATTACCTTTAAATTATAATAATGTTACAAATAAATAATAAGAATATAAGATTTATATAGTAATACTTTTGATTAATTAGATTAAAAGAATTCCAAACACTGGATATTAGTACAAAAAGTGTTACTAATACAGTTTCAGTTTTCTTCAACCACCAAAAATCTTGTAACTTGTAATTTTAATTCAGTTTCAGATCACACTATACTAATACATAAAAAGAACCTTATGAAAGAGAAAAATTAAAAAGGCAATTATAAAACAATTTAAACATCCTCTAGTAAAAAAACATTTTATTGATAGTGAAGTATACAGATCCTCGGGAATAATATGATTTCTATTTTTGTCGATATAAGTTTGTTTGATATTGATTATGATTTTAGTAATCAAAATTACTTCTATATATGCTGTTTATTATTATTTATTTCTATCATTATTTAAAGATCAATGTTATTTTTTGTCTAGATTGATAGCTTACTAAATTACAGAACACAATTCTGAAACACTTCAAATTAATTTAATTGACTATTTACATGTGTATGTGTGTATAAAGGTGTAGTCTGTTTTTTAGTTGCTGCCCACCTATCTCTTTCTGTTTATCACTCTAATCATATTAAACAAATTATTACCAAACTCTTAGAAAAGTAATCTAATCATTTTTTTCTTTTTTTCAGAGCTAATTGTTTAAGCTTGGATTAATCAAAGAATACTAAATTATAGTGCTACACCCAATTTTCCACACTAGTTTCTGATCATTGCAGTTGCTTATCTAGTGATTGTTTTTTTTATTTTGATGACTTAATATATATAATAAATTGTCAAATTATCAAAACTATCAATAGTTTATATATAATTGTCACTATAATATATAAAGTGTTTGGTCCAGTGTCAAATATATACAAGAAAATAAGATGGGATTCAAAACATTAAGGTATTTGATGCTCAGATTATTAACTTGTGTTAATATGAAAAGCAAAGTCTTGGCTCTTGAATAAAATATATTATTCTTCATTAATGAAAATCAATAACTGGAGTCTAATCTAGAGAACTGGATATACTGCCATCTAGTATCCATTTATTACTCAGCCTTATTATATATATATATATATTGAACCGAGTTCGAATATGTGCATTCGAAACACTGGTCTCTTAGGCAGAGAAGAACATACTCGGAGAGTATGTATGCCCAAACGATAGCTATAAAGTATATAACTAGCATTACATTTCCAGGACATAGCTTCTTCTCAGCTATTGAGTTCAACACCAAATCCAAAGCACTTTTTTGTTTGTGTATAAACATGGGCGCCAGCTGTTTATTCTAAAAGAATACAAAAAGAATTGACAACGCACTTTGAACAGTGGCCACTAACTCAACGCCTAAATCCATGACTAGCTCAGCTGTTTGTAATCACTAATAGATTATACTACATTAGTGGTTAAAAGAATTGATAAAAGAATTGTAAAAAAAATTTATAAAATAGATTGATAAAAGAATTTGGTAAAAGAAATGATAAAAAGAATTGACCGACAAATAAAGTTTAATTTTAAAGACAATTTATTAACTAACATTTATTTACTAAATTTAAACATTTTATAATTCTAACAAAAACACACGCATATTTTTAAATTAACATTTCTAAACTAGTTTAAATATTCTTGTATATTTTCAAAACCAAACACTGGTATTTATCTAATTTAACCAATAATATTGATATAAGGATCACGCACATATTAACTCATGCACACACATAATAATAATAAAGTATTACATAGCATTTGAAATTTAAACACACATATCAATAGTTCATTTATGTATGATATCGAGTTCATATAATTAGACTCTTGGAGGATTCGCACGAATTAATGAAATGCAATGGCTATTACAGTATAAACGAAAATAAGCAAATGTTTTACCTAGGATTTTGAATGTTGACGTAGAAATTTGTTCTTTGGAGGCTGCTTTCGGTGAAAATGTTTCCATTATGAATGCTTACCAGCCAGCTGAGACATTTCCTTGCTGAGTTTCCTGATTTTCACAATTATTACTATCGGAGACAATTAGATATTGACGGAGATTTTCTAAGTTGTTACGTTGACATTATTTCATGGGCAGATCTTGCTGTTTTCATCGGACTTTTTAGGCTGTGGAGAGGCGTGAATTCCCAAAATCTTCTCAACACTGCATTTTGTTTGTTAACTGACTCAATTAATTTCTGAACCGCACTACTCAATTACTTTTGTGAACTGATTCTCACTCAACAAATTTGTGAACTGACCACTGTCCAATAAAAAAAGGTCTATTTATACCTGCGCCTTGTTGTCTTCATAATATCTCCTGCAAAGATCTGTTGTCAAATTCCAGTGATAATCATTTGATAAACATGTTTTGGAAGATTGCTTAATTAGTAATAGCCATGCAATAAAACGTGTTGTTTTATTTTATTAATAGCCATTGCCATGTTTTTAATGATAATCTTTTATTTCGCATACATTTTATTTATTTACAAATCGCACATATATATGCACATATATTATTTTTAATACAATTTACTATTTAGTTCTAACATTATTTTTTCTTTAATTAAACTTGAATGAAAAAAGATTTGTATGTTTTAACTTTTTAAATTATATTTTTACGAATACTAATAAAAACTCTTTACTTCCTTTTATAACCCTTGGTTTAATTTCTCTAACAAAACACCCCTCTCCCCTTCTGATTAATTAATTGTAGCTTTTTTATTTAAAAACTAACACTAGAAAACTATTTGATTCTTATCCTTTTCTAAAACAAACTGCAATAAACTCTTCAACGTTTAATTTTATGTTTTTCTTTTATGAACGATTATTTTAATAATATAATTTTAGATAAAATTATATGTGCCTATATCAATATAGGTACATTACACCACCCTTCCTTTTGAGAGTAAAATGCATCATTTTTGACCATTTTATCTCTGACAACATTAGATCTTAATTTATTATTCTTTCTAAGTTTGCCTTTTTTTATATCCTTTTCTTTCCATATTAAAGTCAATCTCCAATTATGCTTTTCTTCTTTCTATGCTGGTAACATTGCTTACAATGTTTGTCCTGGATAATGACCACGAGGACAAACTAAATTTGTGGCACAGGGATCTTTTATAAATGAAGCTTTGGCTGCCGATTCTCTTGATTGGACTTTGACTAAGAAAAGGTGGCTGCAAATGGCAGGAATTTCAACTGTCCATTTCTGACTTACACCCTGGAAAATTATTGCCGATTCTCTTGATCGGACTTTGACTAAGCAGCTGCAATGGCAGGAATTTTCAACTGTCCATTTCCAACTTACGCTTTGGAAAACGAGGTACAAGATATGGGGATTCTCCCCTGAAAAGTGACTTACGACTTACTCTGGTTGTTGCCAGTGCACTTTTTTAAAAGAGGAATGATCCTGGACAATCCATTATGGGTGCTAAAATCTATCCAGTCGAGAGCTTTAAACTTAATCCTTATCTAACTTATTTCAATACTACCCTCATCCCTTTAGATTCGAACCCTTATACACTCTTAATACAACTTAGATTGACTTTCATTTATATTATTTTAACCTTTCAATATTATTTTTAACTACACATGAACATTACTTTAACATATTTATTTGTATTAATCTAATCTTACACCATTATTTCAAACCATTACAAACATTATTTCAACATTATTTATTTACACTAATCTTATAATATTATCTTTAAACTATCACGGACATCAATTTACATATTTATTTATATTACGATATTACTTTTAACCCATTACTTTAACTTATATATTAATGTGCGTGTACTCAGAAAAAAAACTATTTTGCTTTATTATGATTCATTAATTATTATTTTACTAGAGATTTTTTTTTTATCTTGATTATTTTAAACAATTTATTTACATCCTTTTCTTAACTTACGGTATTCAAAACAAACTTTTATTTTAACATGCATATATTCAAAAAACTATTTTATTTTACTACGAATATTTTATTTATTTTCTACAGATATATTATACTTATTTATTTACTTTGTTTTTATTTTATGTATTTCTGTTATTTTATTCAATTATTTAATTCTACAAACATTATTTCTAAATCCTTAATTTGACCCATTTATTTAACTTGATTTTATTGATTTTTATTTATTTGAACTGTTTATTTACGAACATTTCCTTAATTAATATGTGCGTGGAGAAAAAAATCTTTTATTTTGCGAAGCCTCCGTTATTATTATTTGACAAAACAATCCATCATTTTAAATAGCGAAATTCTAATTCAGGCTTTTCACCTACGTGAAAATAATTATATTAGACTCATAGTCCATTTCCAGTCCTTTTTGTTTATTTCCTTTACTATTCCGCCCGATTACTAACTTTTAAACTATGTCAGGTGGTTCCTTCATTCTTTCTACTAATTTTATTATATAAATAATACTCCATATTCTCACTTCTATTTCTTGATTAAAATGTATTTTATCTCTTTCTCTTTCCATTCTATTTTCTGCCTTGTAAATTAGAAAACTTTTAAGCTTTACAGACCTCTGTATTTTTCCTAATCATGAATATTTTTTCCTATGCTTCCTCTTTGTTTTAAATCTAGGTCTACAGCGAATGCGAACGTTTACTTTAACCTTTTTAAATTTTTGTAAAAACTTTTCTACACTATCTACTACCTTGAACTTATGTTTTTCTTCTATTTCTTGATCTACATTTGTGTCTACTTTATTTATCACAATGCTATCTGATTCTAATTCAATTTCTACCTCTTTCAAGACCTCAACTTCCTGACTTTCTTTAATTAACTCTAACTCTATAACTTCTTGGTTCTTCTCTACCTTTGCCATTGTCTCACATCTTATTTCTCTTACTTCTGCTCTGAGTTCTTTAATTTCTGTTTTAACCTGACTAATTTCTGCCTTCAATTCTGCTTTGAGTTCTTCTTTGAGCTCTTGTTGGCTTTGTTTAATTTCTTGATGCATTTCTTCCATCATATTCATCATAATTTTCATCATCATTCGCATCTCAGATACTTCTTCTTCCTCCTTTTCTACTAACTGAGGATTTTTAGAAAATATTGGGCATTCTTTTGGATCCATTTTCAAAAATTTCAATTTCAAAGTACTAGCGCTTATGTTAAACTAAATTTAAATACGACTTATTTATTTATTTTTTCTTACTAAGATGGAAACTCATGCTAACTCCACCCTTTTAGTCCTTTTCTCTACCTGATCTAATGCTTTAACTCCGCCCAAATATCAACTGTCTCTGATTTGATAGCATACATGTCAAAATCTCCTTTCATTTCAAAAAAAAAAAGTTTAAAGTCAGTTCTTTTTTTTTTTAAATTAAAACCCTTTTACATACGTAATTTAACTTTTGTATAAAACAAAATTTTGAAACAAGAAACAAAGTATTTTGTTACTATTGTTTCTTAGGTTCAGCCTCACAGTTGGGTATAGCCATTTGAACCGAGTTCGAATATATGCATTCGAAACACCGGTCTCCTAGGCAGAGAAGAACATACTCGGAGAGTATGTATGCCCAAACGATAGCTATAAAGTATATAACTAGCATTACATTTCCAGGACATAGCTTCTTCTCGGCTGTTGAGTTCAACACCAAATCCAAAGCACTTTTTTGTTTGTGTATAAACATGGGCGCCAGCTGTTTATTCTAAAAGAATACTAAAAGAATAGACAACGCACTTTGAACAGTGGCCACTAACTCAATGCCTAAATCCACGACTAGCTCAGCTGTTTGTAATCACTAATAGATTATACTTCATTAGTGGTTAAAAGAATTGATAAAAGAACTGTAAAAGAAATTTATAAAAGAGATTGATAAAAGAATTTGGTAAAAGAATTGATAAAAAGAATTGACCGACAAATAAAGTTTAATTTTAAAGACAATTTATTAACTAACATTTATTTACTAAATTTAAACATTTTATAATTCTAATAAAAACACACGCATATTTTTAAATTAACATTTCTAAACTAGTTTAAATATTTTTGTATATTTTCATAACCGAACACTGGTATTTATCTAATTTAACCAATAATATTGATATAAGGATCATGCACATATTAACTCATGCACACACATAATAATAATAAAGTATTACATAGCATTTGAAATTTAAACACACATATCAATAGTTTATTTATGTATGATATTGAGTTCATATAATTAGACTCTTGGAGGATTCGCATGAGTTAATGAAATGCAATGGCTATTACAGTATAAATGAAAATAAGCAAATGTTTTACCTAGGATTTTGAATGTTGACGTAGAATTTTGTTTTTTGGAGGCTGCTTTCGGTAAAAATGTTTCCATTATGAATGCTTACCAGCCAGCTGGGACATTTCCTTGCTGAGTTTTCTGATTTTCATGATTATTACTATCGGAGACAATTAGATATTGACGGAGATTTTCTAAGTTGTTAAGTTGACATTATTTCACGGGCAAATCTTGCTGTTTTCATCAGACTTTTTAGCCTGTGGAGAGGCGTGAATTCCCAAAATCTTCTCAACACTGCATTTTGTTTGTTAACTCAATTAATTTCTGAACTGCACTACTCAATTACTTTTGTGAACTGATTCTCACTCAACTAATTTGTGAACTGACCACTGTCCGATAAAAAAAGGTCTATTTATACCTGCGCCTTGTTGTCTTTGTAATATCTCCTGCAAAGATCTGTTTCCAAATTTCAGTGATAATCATTTGATAAATGTGTTTTGGAAGATTGCTTAATTAGTAATAGCCATGCAATAAAACGTGTTGTTTTATTTTATTAATAGCCATTGCCATGTTTTTAATGATAATCTTCTCTTATTTCGCATACATTTTATTTATTTACAAATTGCACATATATACGCACATATATTTTTAATACAATTTACTATTTAGTTCTAACATTATTTTTTCTTTAATTAAACTTGAATGAAAAGAGATTTGTATGTTTTAACTTTTTAAATTATATTTTTACGAATACTAATAAAAACTCTTTACTTCCTTTTATAACCCTTAGTTTAATTTCTCTAATGAAACACCCCTCTCCCCTTCTGATTAAATAATTGTAGCTTTTTTATTTCAAAACTAACACTAGAAAACTATTTGATTCTTATCTTTTCTAAAACAAACTGTAATAAACTCTTCAACGTTTAATTTTGTTTTTTTTTTATGAACGATTATTTTAATAATATAATTTTAGATAAAATTATATGTGCCTATATCAATATAGGTACAATATATATATATATAATGGAATTGATTATATTTAAAGTCTAAATTGGGCTTGTTAAATATAACGGGATGATTAAATTCACCAGAAAGAGGATATACATTTCATTACAATCGGACTTTGGGTCTTCAGGTAGAATGCTAGAAATGAATTGATGAAAAACTAAGTCCATGATTACATCCATATTTATTATGCTAGCTCAATAATTTTTAAATAAATTTTGATATAATTTAGACTAGTTCATCCATCTCTTATCCCTCTTTCAGTTACCATTATGCCATGATATTCAAACGCATGGAGAATTTGCAATTAGCTTTTTTCAGGGATAATTTCAAAACAAGTCATTATTTAATATGCCTTTATATAAGCATTAACTAATAATTGATGTTCATATGATATTTATAATACTAACATATATATATAATATAATTTAATAATGATTAGACAAAGAGATCAAGTTAATAACTCAATATTTAATAAACCATAAAAAATATAATGTAAAAGATAAATAAAATATTAATAAATAAATAAGGATGAATTTTACTATTTTAAAATATTAATAAATAATATTCCCATCTAACACACTATGATAAAATTCTATGTTATAATAAACTATTCAAAAGTAAAGAATATGATTTAAATTAACAGATATATAAAAATAATATCTAGATTCAAAAATTAATAATTTATATAACTTATTAATTTATTTACAGTTCTTATTATATATGTTTCATAATTATTAATATATATCATAATTATATATATATATATATATATATATAAGTACCATTTACAATTGTATAACTTATATATTATATGTATTTATAATAAATAAAATACATTAAATGTTTATTATATTATATAATAAACCTATTTATAAATATCTGTTAAATTATAATCATTTTTTTTTATATTTCATCTAATTTTGATGAATTATGTCAAGCTTTCAATTTATGTTTATAATATTAAATTTGGATATTCCTATTTAAAATGAAACGATGCCAAATTTGAAATAAAAATAATAATAATAATAATAAACATATTAAAATAATATAAGTATTATAATATATATAAATAAAGAAAGAAAAACTTATTTTCCAGAGTTAAGAATAGATATTTAAGTCTGTAGTTCATAATCCTAATGGAGATCTCTTACAAAGTATATTAATCCATTGGTATAATGATGATTTATTTATCCTTAATTGATAAACTGTTAATAATATCCAATGATTTGATTGATATAAAATAAAGTAAATATTCTTCAAATGTTGATGTTCTTATTCTCCATTTTTCTATTATCATTAGACGTTCTTTACAACTAATATTTCAAAATAGCATGGCAGTTGGTTTCGAAACCTTTACGATATAATAAGTAATCTACTCACTCCACATTGTAATATTCTTTATATATATATATAATTATTTTAAATTTATATATATATCTGAAGAATAACGAAGTTTTAAAATAACGTAGTTTCCAAAAACTCAAACAGATGTTCTTTTCTTTTATATTGCTATTCCTTTTAAGATTTAATAGAAAATTAAAATATTTTCCTTATAGACTTTTAATCCATAGATTTATCTTAATTTGGAAGAATTAATATTTAATTCCAAATGTTGAACAGTAATATTTGTAAAAGAAAAAGTTATTTAAAAAGAAATAATTTTCTTTTCTTCTCTTTAATAACTAAAGACCGAATGAATCTCCTCCTGTTTTGTTACAATTTCATGCTTAATTCAAATATTAATTGTTCAATAGGCATTAAGATTTAATAATAATAATAATAATAATATATATATATATAATTTTTTATTTCTTAAGATTTAATAATAATAATAATAATAATATATATATATATAATTTTTTATTTCTTAACTCCAAATCTGGCAATTACTCAAAAGATTGACATTAATGTATGTATTATTTAAAGTTCACATGTATATATAAATAGTATATATGTATAGACATATTAAAATAATCAAATAGATTTTATATTTATAAATAATTTCATTAATGATAAAAGTATGTTAAGTTAATAATAATAACTGGAAGTTACTATTATATATATATAAAGTATATAGAATAAAATTAAATAATTTAATGATTTTGCTAAGGAGTTCTCAAGAAGTTTGAGTACCAGAAATATCAAAATTGGAATCAATCTGAGAACCTTACTCACCAGAGTTGATATTCTATCACAGCACTGAATTATACAGAGCAGTAAAAAGAATAAATTGCTTCATCTCAGTTAAAATGACTACATAACATAAATATATGGTTAACATAAATATGTTATGTATTCATTTTAAATTTTTTTAATAATTTTATTAATCTTAATTGACTCTTTCTTAAGTTCATTCAAGCAGCCTATAAATAATATATTAGTGTCAACAAACTATTGTAATAAACTTTTTATCCACCCACCTCCTTTTCAGTACCAGTAACATCTTTCTATATTAAAATATGTTTTTTATTGATATAGCTAAATAAATTTTAAAGATGCAAAAGAATACATCAATCAATCCTGTTTTTATACCTATTTAATTAAAAAATCTATTTTTTTAGGCTTGAATAATTAATAGATTCCAGGTAGTAATTCTTAATAACAAATCTATTTTTCTTACTTCAGTTTTTACACTTACTATAATATTGAGTAATCAGTAGATTCCAAATACTATTGTTCAGTAAATCCATGTCCAGTTAAATCCTATTCATAACCTCAGAGTAGTTTCTAACTTATGACTTTTATGAGTGAAGAGTTTTGGATTTGTATCTTGTGCCATAATCTGAAAATTAGTCTGGTAATTTGGATACAAGAGGACTGCATTAAGATTTATTAAATACTACCATCAAGCATCTATTTATTACTCAAGCTTATCTCAGATAGCAGAATTGGGCAAGAAAAAGTTTTACTACTTAAAAGAATGTGTAAGTAGAAATCATATAGTGTTTTGTTGGTTTTCAAAACTATTTATTCTGTAAATATATTTTGATTCACATAATTTTTCTAATTATCAACTCTATTCTCAGTCTATATATTTTTTAAAATAATAAAATGTATCTTTTCATGATCAATATCCTTTTCAACAATATGCATCATTATTTCAATTGCATTCTTGGTTTCCAAATCATTTTTAATTCTAAATTGCTTTTCAGAAGAAAAAACAATAATTCATAATAACTACAAAAGTATATAATCTTTTTTTTCATAAAGTTACAACATATATTATTTTATAAATGCATATAAAAACATTTGCAACATCACTTTAGTTATATGTAGATTAAACTTAATTTTATAAAATTTATAAAATCCATTGCAAGAAGTCTCTTCTTTAAAACAAATATTATAAATGGTGAAAGACTATCTATTGATATTTTTCTGGATTCATAATTCTATTACAAATTATCAGCTAATTTTCTCAAATTTACCCTATGTAGATTTCAGCAGGTTGACTAAAATTTCATTATTTTGCTGTGGATTACTAGTTTTCATTTCTCTTTTACAAACACATTTTTTTATTATTTAACAATCTATTTCATTCTTAAATAAGAAAAACTCTCCATACAGTATTGCCACTCAGTGCAAGCCAGAATAATCAATGGATGCCAGAAGGTTTGTGCATAAAATCTCCATCTAGTGCCTACTCATCTAATATCCCCAGACTAGTTTCTGGCTTGTGGCCTTTATCAGTGAGGAGTCTTGGATCTGAGAGCACTGCACCTAGATCTCAGGATATAATTCAACTCTCCAGAAGTTACCTTTTATCTCTACTTAACTACAAAATAATGAGACTTAAACTAAAAACACAATAATATTTTAATTCAAGCTCATTAGCCTATATAGTCATATAGGTCTGAATTCAACTCAGTACCTATACATTTTGTGGTCTTTGGTTTTTTAATAACCATAGCCACCATTATTCTATTAGGCAGGATTGGTTTTAAGCCAATAAACACATAATCACCATTTCTTATGCTTGCTTATAACTATTATTAAAACAGGCAAAACTCTCCATATAGTATTGTCATTCAGTGCAAGCCAGAGTAATCAATAAATATCAGAAGGCTTGTGCACAAAATCTTTATCTAGTGACTACTCATCTAATATCCCCAGACTAGTTTCTGGCTTGTGGCCTTTGTCAATACTGTATGGAGAGCTTTGCCTGTTTTATAAGCAAGCATAAAAAATGGTGATCATGTGATGTTTATTGGCTTAAAACCAATCCTGCTTAATAGGATAGTGGTGGCTATGGTTATTAAAGAGCCAAAGACACCACAATGTATAGATACTGAACTGAGTTTAGACCTATATGATCATATAGGCTAATGAGCTTGGATTGAAAATAGTGTTTTCAGTTTAAGACTCATAGTTTTGTAGTAAAGTAGAAATAAAGGTGGTTACTGGAGGGTTGCATTAGATCCTAAGATCTAGGTGCAATGCTATCAGATCCAAGGCTTCTCACTGATGAAGACAACAAGCCAGAAACTAGTCTGGGATATTGGATGAGTAGGCACTAGATGGGAATTTTATGTATAAAGCTTCTGGCATCCATTGGTTACTCTGGCTTACATTGAGTGACAATATGTATAGAGAGTTTTGCCTGTTTTAATAAGTTATAAGTAAGCATAAGAAATGGTGATCATGTGATGTTTATTGGCTATTTCATTCTTCTATGATCTTTAAAACCCCAACTATTCTTATTGTATTACTTATGTTGAATCTTTAATAAGAACATACTCCTCCTAATGCATTTTAAAATGCTTTATTTAATTTCCCATAACAGAAAATGGGAATATTTGCATGAGCATGTTCAATATTTCAACTTTTTAATTTATAGAAATCATTAATTGTCTATATAATATGTTTAAAAATATTTATAAAAACTGATAAATATACAACAATGTAAATGTGTATGTGTTAAAATGGCACCCAACATGGGGCATGATGTTTAATAAATCACAAGTACCTTGAAAATTAAGCCTGTAATATTTTTTTCTGAAATCAGAATATATTTTTTGTATTATATAAAGTTATAAACTTGAATTTTGTGTAAAAAGTACTGCCAGTAAGAAAATTGTGCATATGTAGAAATAAATGTGAGGAATAAAACGTAATAATTAATATAAATCATAATTTTAAAAAAAAGTCTAAAATCATGTAACTTCTTTGACTTGCCTAAGTTAATAATGAAATGTAGAGAAAAAGGAACTATTGAGGGAGGAAGTGTAATCTCAGCTGGGGTGAAAAGGAAAAAAATAGTCAGCATTTTTTTTCTTGTAATTATTAACCAAAGTTATGTCTTTTCATTAATAACCAAAGTTTTGTCCTTTTAAAAGAAATTTAGTATAATCAATTTGTGTAATGTCATTACTAACATTAAGTAATTTTTTTTTTAATATTTTGTTTTTTCAGGAAGTTTACTGATATGTAACAGGATATAATATTCCGTTACATTATTTTAAAATGAAAATAAAAAGATCGTAAATGAAAATTGATTTATTAAAAAGAAAAAAACTTAAAAACTGAAAATTAAAAGTTGTTTAATATATATATTGTCGTGCAGATGGAAAACTTAAACTATTTTAAGAAAAAGTATTTGAAAGTATTTTTTTTTTTGTAAAAAAGTAAAAATATAAAGATTGATATTTTAAAAATAGAAATAATGTTGATTTCTATAATCTTAGAAAATTGAAATGATTGTTTTATTAATTAAATGATTGTTCGAAAGCAAACCCTTGAGGCACTTAAAATAAATTAAATGCTAAGAGAATACAAAGAAATTAAATGACCAATGCAAGCACGAAAATAA
The DNA here is from genome assembly GCA_028023455.1 of Epiperipatus broadwayi. Classification (NCBI taxonomy): domain Eukaryota; kingdom Metazoa; phylum Onychophora; class Udeonychophora; order Euonychophora; family Peripatidae; genus Epiperipatus; species Epiperipatus broadwayi. The sequence continues at coordinate 555,019 of JAQFVV010012539.1, read as the reverse complement.
CAGCATGGACCATAACTGAAACATGAAAGAATTAGTGACATCTTTCGGGTTGAATCCAAAGATTGGATGATAAGAGACTAATAAAAATATAAAAGCCAAAGGATTATTATAATTGGGATCAGAGAGCTGACTATGAATATATCGTTATAACTAGCTATATTGCAGATTTTCATGATGTGGAAGTCTGCAATAAATTTAATTTTCCAGACAACCAGCTGAGGCCTCTGGATGACAGTTCCTGACCAAATGAATGGCAAGTAGCAGTTTCGTTTCAAAGAAGGACAAAATCTACAAAAATGATCATGAAGATGGACTTTTAAATCTACTCAATCCGTAAAGTATGAACTCTTGTGTCTAGCTAATAAGAACTTTTCTAAAATTGCAATGAATTAATAGCTGAAAATAATAACTCTTATCTGAATTAAAGAATGCAAATTCAATTATTAATATTTTTATGCAGATGTTTAAGCAATCATTTCCATTTTATTTGTGTGTGTGTGTGTATTATGTTTTAACTAAAATGTATTAAATTCAAAGTTGGGTGTAGATAGCTGCATGGATAAAGATTAATAACTATGTTTAAATTCGTTTATGTTTAGTTTAAGGGATTCTAATTTCAGGCTACTTGTTTCATAGTTAGGGCAATACTTGTGGAGGGATATATGGGAGTTTATATTAATGTAATGTGAAGCGTGTTTAGCATACAGGGCAACATGCCCAACTGAATGCATGACCCCAAAGAGGCAGTCATATCATTGAAATGGTCACAGATGTATTTCCTGCACCATTCTAGCTCTATGGACAGGGATTTATAAGATGGCAGAAAAACTGCTCTCCCCCATACATAGCACTCTTAAAAAAAATTATATACATGATTCCTTAGTCAGGCAGATGCACTTTCCTGTTCTGGACACGGATCATTTCCTTCAAATAATATCACACTGTCAGACGCACATTCCTGTCAGCATGGTTTTATGCTAGCATCTTCATATTACATTGGTTGCAAATATATATTTGGAAGCTGACATTGGATTGGCTACGAACTTTTAGTCTGAGATTGAATGAATGTTTTGATGTTTTTAAGTGGAAAAAAAATCTATGTAGGCTATCTATGCTCGACATGCTAAAGTAAAATATAATTTAAATATCCATCTGTGCAGTCTATTTAAAATAGTAATTTAAATTTTAAAAAAATTAATGTTAAAATCTAAAAATAAATTTATTCCTCAAATTTTAAATGTGCGTTAATAAAATCTATTTGTGTGTTAATTACTGGCAGTGGCTTCTTTTATTTTATTGTTTTAAATATTAATATATTGAGAATCTAAATCTTTTAAAACTTATAAAAATGTTTAAATCTTTGCTACTCTATGAGCTAGTGACATTGGGCAAACGGTCAGAATAATATATATAAAAAAAAAATTTGAATCTTAACTTACGTATCTGCCTACTATGTAAATTTTTCTCGGTTCAAATGCCTAGATGGCGCCCTCGTATGGCAGATACATTGAAGGTTCTTTCAGTGACCATTAATATATATATATATAATAAAGGTATTCTATGTTTATGTAAAAAAAAAAAAAACAATTGTTCTGTAGCTTTGATAAAGATTGGTAGATAGTCAAAATTGTTATAGGAAATTAAATAAAACACTTAAGTAAGGATATTAAAAGAGATTTTTTTAAAAAAAATGTATTTCTTATCTATCACACTTACATTGGATAAGAAAACTTAATATTATATTTTTCTCATTACATATAACTTTTTTCCATATTTCCAATATATTTATATTTATTATTTACCACTATTCAGTTATTACTTTATTTTCTGTAATACTTATTTTTCTGCCAAAAGTATTTTTATTCTATTACAGATTAAATCAAATCCACATTATTTTTATTCGTTTTCCTCTCTGTATTGCTTTTCTAATAGCATTTCTTTAGCTTAATCTTTATACAGACTAATTCTTCAAACAAGTTTAAAAAATAAAAGATGTAAAAAGCTGATAGACTTTTGTAAAGTAAATAATATGGGTAATGAATATATAATTTAAAAATTAGAAAAGAAACATTCAATGATTAAAAAGAATTTCACTTATGTAATTCAGAATGAGTTGAAAGAATCCTGGATTGTAATAATTATACTTAAATTATGACAGAACTTATGGTAAATTTTTTAAGAATGTAGGAAAGCCTTAATCAAAAAAAAATTAAATAAATCTCTAAAAAATCACTTCTTTTAACTTTTCATAATGTTTTTATTTAATGTTATATGCAAATGAGATATAAAAATAATAGCTTTGCCGAAGACTGTTAGTTAATTAAAATTGTTAGTAATTGAATAAAAATGTTATGAAAAGTGCAAAAATTTATTAAATATAATCTATATATAAAAAGCAAAAGAGTATTATAAAAAATCTTTCTTTTTTTTAAAAAAAAAAAAGAAAAGTAAGTTCACATAATAGAAGTAAAAAATGATAAATATTCCAGGAATACTTATAGAGAGGTATAATATGGTAAATAGATTAAGAAAAGTAAAACGATATCTTAACTCTTTTTTTTTTTTTGTTAAATAGCTTTCAAAAAACTTTTTTTTTCCTTTTTACATATTTCTAAAGAATATGTTTTTAAAACTAAATTGCTCATCAGATTAAAATACTGTAACTAAATGTGATCTTAAATTTATTAACAAGTTATAGATTTTAAAGAGATTATAAGAAAGTGTGCAGGGGTGATGTGGAGAAGAGAAGCTAAAGATAGGAAAAGATGGATTGAACTTGAAGAGACTTTCATCCTGCAGTGGATTGGTAATGGTTGATGATGATGATGATGACGATTAATAGAATGATAGAGAAAATAAATTGGAAAAAATATAAAACGAAAATAAGTATTGTGCCAGTATGAGGGACTCAAGGAAAAGTTTTTGTTCTCCAGTAAGTTGTTAGATTTTCATTTACCATTGTCAAACTTCACTCCACTCACAACTTTGACGCCATCCATTTCAGATATTAATACAATAATGACTATTACTAATCATTATCAAAACTAGAGATTATCTCTAGCACAGATATAAACTTTAAACCTCAGTTAAAGATTAATATATCTGATTTTTTTTTACACAGACTGAGTTATTCACCTTTCTCTTTCCCATGTGTAAAGATTATTTTAACCTTTTTGTCTAGAACGAATAATGTGTAGAAAGATATACAATGAACAAAATTAATTGCACAGTAAAAAATTAAAAAAAAAAGATATAAAAACAATGAAGTGAAGTAGAAAATCATGCTGTAAATATTCGCATTTTATTTAGAAAAGAATAAAATTCTTTGTAAGGGAAATGAAGTCACAGAAATTATGCAATTAAATAAAGATAATAAAATAATATGATTAACTGTGAAGTTGAATGTGGTGATAAAATAATGATCAGAATTAAAGATCTCTGGATTAATACTCAATCTATCTTTTCCAATATTCAAATATCACAAGAAGTCTTGAGAGACTAACCATTGTCATAATAATATATATGACAATTGATTTAGTGCACACAAACTCAGATATATGTAATATATTAATTTGTAAATATATGCTTAAATATATGCAACAATGGCTAATCAAATAGTGAACAAACATGAAAATGATTTATTAGATAGATATATGTAATATATTCAAGCTAAGCATAAGTTTTGTTATACTACTTACTATTTTTAATATATATATATATATATATATAGATGCATTTTTTAAAATTTTAGACTTTTTTAAAATTTTGAATACAATTGTGCATTTTTAATTTTATTATATGTCACATTTTGATGTATAAGATTGTTTGATGTTATATTTCTGGGATCATCTTAAGAATTCTCAATTATGAGATATAATATTATCTAGCGAGAAGGTAGTGTGTGGTTACTTTTTATACATCAGTAAAGATGACTAGTTAATAATTTAATCTTTTATTATTGTTAATAAAAGAAATATGATTATGAGAGATAAATATAGAATAGCTGGTGCAAAAATGGAAATTGGCTAAAACTTATAACTCTAGCAAAATATCAAAAATTAATCAAATTCCCGCTCAATTATTAAATATTCTAATGGAAAAAGAAAATGAATCAATAGTTGATATTTGTAATTCAATTTCATGTGGCACAGATTTTTTTTCAGTAGTTAGTGTTTACATGCTACTAAAATGTTACTGAAAAGCAGCAAATATATGAAAAGAAGTTTAATAGTAAAAAATTAGAGACAATAGATATGAAATTTGAATAATGGAGATTATTGTTAAAAAATATAAAGGTAGGACTGTATTTTAGAAATAGCATGGCAGAATTTAATGTAAATTATATAGACTATAAATTATAATTCTAAACATTTAGAAAAGCACATTAAATTTAGATTAGTGTTACATGCATTATTTATTATCATAAGTAACCATTATATGAGAAAGTTTGACTTTAACATGAAATTAATGATTTATATAAGCAATATTTGAATCTATTTGTTTATATGCTAGTCTGATTTTATATAGTTTAAAAAATATTATATCATAAAGAAATAATAAGCATTGTAATTATTATTGAATTCTCAATGGTGGAAAAAATTATCATATTGAATTTATATAATTCTTTTTTTGTGTGTGTTCTCAATAGATAATTTACAAGGTGGTAAGAATAGCATGAGAAATAAAATTTGTTCCAAAATAAAAATGTGGATTAGTTTGGATATTAAAATTCTGATTCAGAGTTAAGCTTGGCAATAGTAACTGCAATTAATAACTGCAATTAATTTAGAACAACAAGTGAAAGAAACAAGACAGATTAATTTAAAGTATCAACTAGTAGTTAATATTTTTTTTATAATTGACAAAAGAATTTAATTTATTTCAAGTCATAGGAAAAATGACATTATATCTGGAAAATAACAAACAGGTGTTACTGACCTTATTGAAAAAATTAAAAGATTGAAATGGAGTTGGGCTGGACGTATTGCTAGAAGAGATGATAATAGATGGACAATTGAAATTTTAAACTGGATTCCAAGAGATTGTAAAAGACCCAGAAAGAGACCACATGTGAGATGGATGGATGAAATAAGAAAATGTGCAGGGGTGTTGTGGAGAAGAGAAGCTAAAGATCGGAGAAGATGGATTAAACTTGGAGAGACCTTCATCCTGCAGTGGATTGATGATGGTTGATGATGATGATCTGGAAAATTTAAAAACTAATTTCCATGTCTATGAAGAACATCTTCATTGAATTAGTTATATAAAATGGATAAACTCTAGCAAACTTATTTAAAATATATTTTATGATAAATATGAACAAAGTTTTATAAAAGATGTTTGACTTGTTTTCATTCTTTTTTCATTCCTTGTGTTGAATAAATCTCTAAAATTTATTTCTTTTTTGCATTTTTCATTTATCTGATAATTTGGTTAATTATCAGGTTTTTTTTCAGAGTTGTAAGATAGAATTATGTACATTATTTATTGTTTACTTATAGTATGTTTTTATAAATAAATTAGAATATAATAAAATTGTTTTGATAGCTCTGAAGAAGATTGCTAGACAGTCAAAACTCTCAGACCATTAAATAAAAAGCATTATGAGAAGTGCAAGAAAAGGTAATGTTTCAGAAATCAATTTCTTGAAAGAGTTCAGACTCTGTTTCTGTTATAAAGCAAAAACATTTTAGTAGGAAATGCTCTAAAGCTTTAATTTACATAAAACGAAGGATAGAATACAATAGAAAGCTATGGTTAGAAAATGTGTTAAAATGTTTTAGAAAGCAAAAATTTGTTGCACAATAATTTAAAAGATAGCATTTCAGAATGACATAGAAATTGCTAAAAGATCAACACATGTACTGTACAAATGTTTCTATAGTTTGAATATTGGTCTAGTAATCATTAAAAAAATAATAACTTTTTGCTTTGTTTTTTTTTTTTGTTGTTGTTGTTTTTGTTTTTCTTTTTTTATACAAGTGCTTTCTGTTTTCTCTGCTCTCCTCTCCTATTTTTGACTTTTAATAATTTATTTACATGGTAGTGACTAACTATTAGTAATAGTATTCCTATATTTTTCCTGCCCAGTACAGATATTAGTAAGATGAAAGGTAAAACAAGTTTTAAGTTGCCTACTGGGAGCAAACTTTTTAATATTTTTTTATAGAGGATTAGTGAAAGTAGTATTTATTACATCTGCCAAATTCATGATAATAAAGATTTTTGCTTTCTAAATAAAAATAGGTATTATCTGAAAGAAAAATTCTAAACCTGTAAAAAAATAAAGCTTTTTCAGCCTGAATTCAAACACAGGTTGTAGTTATACCATATTGGTGCACAATCATTGTTTCCATAAATCCCTTCATTTATATTAGCAGAAGCCAGTAAAACTTCAAAAAGAGCCAGATAGATTAAAAGAAAATTAATAATTAAAAATAATACTTTCTTTTTATGAAGGAGTATTACAGGATGAAAAAGTGAAACTCACTATAGAGTTTATTATAATATGAGAATATATACAATAGAAGAAAAAAATTATAACTACTTTACAAAATTTGATGCATGATTGGGCTGTATTTCAGCAATGTATCGAGACTTTGTGAGTCTCTAAACAAAATATGTTGAAAGATATTTTTTCATTTTTATAATGCATACTTTAATTTTTTTAAAATATATATATATATAAAACAAAAGGGGCACTATGATCTGCAGACTCATACACATTGCTTTGGTTTAATTCATGAGAATTTTGAAACTACTAAATTATATAATAGTTGAACCTTCAAAAATGTAACTACATGCTGCCTTTAATATCAAACTAAAACTTGATAACCCTTTTTTAAAAAATCTTAATTTATTGTGCAGTTCATTCATTTCATTGAAGCACATATCTTATCATAGACAAGATTGGCATCAAATAAAAACACAAAAGTATGCTCAATTTAAAAACAGTTAAAAATTTAACTTTTGAATGGTGGATATATAAACATTGTTTGATGTAACTGTTATCTTTTAATAGTTTTAATAATTAATTATAAGAGATAGTAGAGCTTTCCTACATATTATGCACACATGGAAGTTTGTAACATTCATACTTTATGCACATATTTAATCGTTATTTTTCTTATTTCTTTTTTTTTTTATTGTATAGAAGTAAGATCACGTTTCTCTATCTATTTAACATAAAGACATTGGAAATTTTATTTAATGATCCTCCATAAAATTCTAAAAATGGCAAGATTATCGACTAACATAGTAAAGTCTTCTATTATAAAATCATATTTTTTCTTAGATAGAACAGCTGAAGCAAATGATGGATAACAAATTTTCAAATATTTTATGGTGAACAAAGATATATTTTTGTTATTGAAAATACTACACCATATGCTATTGATTGCTTTAATTGCGATATGGCTGATAATAAAATACAATGCAGATCTTTACCTAAACAAGGTGATGATGCCTTCAGAAAGCAAAATTTTGCTGCAGAAAGTTAAAATGACACCAAGGTGCCATATATGTGATTCATGGTTTTTAGAATCTCGTTGTCATCTTTTCCTTTTTGTTTTCTTTTGGAATATTTTTTTTTTTTTTTAGTTTTTTTGTTTTTTTCAACGAGTAAATTTCTACATGTCATGAAATTGGCTTCATATAATCATTTTCATTTTAGAGCCACTTAATTATTAGTTCCTAAAAGTGATGACGTCATCTTACATAAGTTTGATTATGATATTAATATTTTTTAATAAAGTTCTTTTATTTTTTTAAACAAAAGTGAATACTTTAAAAAAATGTCTTTTTTTTTTATTTTTCAATGAATATAGTGCTTATCAGGGGTTTTATTGTACAGATATTTCTATATTAGTCGTTAGTTAACAATAAAAGAAATAATAATAATAAAATAAAAAAGAAAATAATGATTATGTTTGATTATTGTGCTCATTTTTATATTTTTCATTTTAATAAAAGCTCGTCTATCCTGATATGTTCTAAAGCAGTTCCAAAAGAAAAATATGAATCACCAAGTTTCCTAAATCAGAGGAGAAATTTAGATTTCCACCTAAGCATATAGTCACATTGTTATTTTTTTTTCTAAAGCCATCTCATTTCCAAGATAATTATGGTTGTCGTATGCTAATGTGCAGAATCTGACCTAATACAATGGCGGCAAGCTTAAAGACTGAGCCTCGCTCCGATTTCCTGTTTACTTTTTCTATTCAAATCAGGTGTTGATGAAGACTTCAGATCCTGCTGTTGCTTTGTATGTGCGCAAATAATAACAAATATATATATATATATTATTTCAAAATTGTTTTCTGGAATTAAAAGTAACAAATTTAATAATAGAAACTGGAATATTATTAAATACTAAAATCGAATAATTTAAAGTTTTTAAGACATTAAAAATTAAAATAATCGAAAAATTTACTGCTCTGTACTTCATAAAAAGTTCGAGGACCAGATTTGACAGCGCTGGGCGATCTATGAACTTTGAGCTCCAGCATCTGACACTCAACCTCTGCCCCAAATCAGGCAGGGCAAAACATTACAAGTATTCTTATGTTTTGTAAATGAAAAAGATAAAACAACGTTTTTAATACGTAGTTCACTGCAAATGATTTTACAGAGAAACAGTAAAGAATAAATTAAGTTTTTTAAGAACTAGTCTTCTGCAGGAGAATTGTCTCTTTAGCAACTTATCATAGAGAATCAGTAATGGATAAGGTAGTAAAAGAGGCTTTCCAATTGCAGACTGATGAAAGTTAATTAATAAATGTGGAGAAATTCAGATTATATACTCTAAAATTGGTAAAGTGTATTACAATAAACAGTGGATTCTTGATCATGATCAATGAACGTTTGCCATTTCTTCCCACCAAACCTTCCACAAAATCTATTTTTGCCATTTTGTTATTAACTATGAAACAATGATTGCCCCTTAGATATAAACATCAATTGTGGATAACTAATATCAGTACCCAGCTAATAGTACTGCTGGCTACCTTGAAAGCTATCAGATTATCAAAGATTTGTTGGTTATTTCCAATTCAATATTTTCTGTCTCTCTTTTGTCTTCTATGCCATATGTTAACTAAAGTAAGCCAGGTATTTTTAGCTAAAGGTCTTGTGTATTCAATATTGATCTTAGATCATGTATTTGAACTACATATATTTAACTAAATTTTGTTTCATATGCAAATAGTTAATAATAAAAATATACTTGATTTTAAGGCTATCATGCATATAAGATGAAATTCAGTTAAATATATATGGTGTAAATCCTTGAACTGAGATTAATACTAAGTACATAAAATCTTCAATTAAAAAATATGGCTTTTATTAATTAAATATATGAACCTTTTAACAAGCCCTTATATAAAACACATCTTGCTTGGTTATTAGGTCTGCTTCTTACAAACCTAGTGCAAATATGTTACTTGTTTAGTGTTGAGAGTGGGATGAGAGAGAAGGTACAGTAGAGAATCTTTAAGTTTTCATTATGAAACAATGGAAAAACAAAACAGATTAGAAGTGATTCCTTGCCAAAATGATTTAGCATGAGTTTATTTTTATACTGCTTAGTTAATCTGATTTGGGAACATAAATGCTAACTAGGCTATAATGGCATTATATTGCACTAGTCATTATTACCATAAATAATATGTTTGCAATAATATTGGCATTGGACTTTTATATTTATGAAGTTATATTTTTATTCTTTAGTTGCACACATAAAAAAGATTATTTAACTAGATATACAAAAAGGAAGAAAAGATTTTTTTATATGTTTATATACAGAACAATCTGCACTGAGAAAATACTTATGGTTCAGATTTAACTATCTGTGCTTATTTAATTGGGATCTTTAATGATGCAATACAATCAGGTCACTCTGAAATTGTTTTGGTATAGGTATAATAATTTGTGTGGGTGGCACTATTGGGCAAATATAAAAGGGTCCAAATAAATTTGTTAAAAATAGTTTGTCTGACTAAATTAATTATATATTGGATTACTCATTTAAATGATAGAAATATTCACTAATGATATTGATGATATAATAGAAAGTAGTATTTCAGTTTTTTTCTAAATATAGATATCTGAAAAATATAAGCTTTATTTATGATAATTCTTCAAAACTTGAATATATAATAGTGCTTATAAATAAGAAGTTCATAATGGTTTAAGATTTATGTGGTCTTTTCAGAAAAGGAAGTTTTATCAAATAGAAAAATGGTCTTAAGTTGTTTGAAATGGCAGATCATTGAATATAAAATGATTGCATGATGTGTGAAGTCTGCTTTATTATCTAAAATGCATCAATAAGCACTCAAATTAAAAATCAATCTTCAGAATGGTATTCATGCTCATATTATTGATATCTTTTCTCCAATATTAGAATCAGACAATTCAAGCAGGAAATTTCTTGTTGAACAGTGTTGCTGACATCAATATGAAAAAAAATCCTTTTTCTTAGATTTTTATGCATGTATTATAAAGAATAATAAGTTATGGCTTAAATAAATTAGGATTGCCTGTTTACTAAATTGTCATTCATCACATGGAGTGACTTTTGCCAAAATTTAACCAGGTAAAAAAAATGTTATAAAAAAACATCTTGAAATGCATTCATAGTCAAGAACATGGCACTTTTATGAACTAAGAATCTGCATATATTGACTGTTAGATAATTCACAGGTTAGAATACTCCAATATTAAAATGGCAATGGCATTAAAAATATATTCTATTATTAACATATTAATAGAAATTGTGATGTTCAATCTATAGATATAACTGTTATTCTTAGTAAAATCCAATATTTGTTGTCAATTAATATTACATTTCTAATTAAGGTATTCATGTTTATTAAGTTACTGAAATTAGAAATTTAGTTAATAATTGTGTTAGGTGTGTGATAAGCTTGTTCTTTGCTTCATCCAAAATAAAAAATCTTTATTGTATTATTGATAACCTGATAAAAAAAAATGACTTTTTTCTGCTTGGATGAATCATGAATTGAATATGGACCTTCATAAGTAATATAAGGATTTTAAAAAAAATCACCAATAAAAGATTTAAAAGTGTCTATCTTCATTAAGAAAAATAGAGATTTTAAATTTACGTTTTTGATGCACTAAAATTCCATATGGACTTGAAAAATAGTATAATAATTATATTAAATCAAGGACTTTTTAATGCAATAATGAAAAAATTTGAAACAGGTAGAAGGACTATTTATAATAATAATAAAATTCAAATGTTTGCAGTTTAATAATATATCTATTCTATCAACACATTTAATTTTTTTAGAGACACCTCGTGGATTAAGTTAAAATAGCTTTTTACAATTTCAAAAACAAAAGTAAAGGTTCAGATGAGATATATGAAAAAATTTTAAAGTATGATAGTAATATGTTCCATCTCAAAACTATTGGAAAATTTTTAGAAATAATTTATTTCAATATAAGGATGTTCTATTATTTTATTTGATAAAAACAAAGGTGATAGAAACATATTTTATAAATATCATGAATAGTATTGTTCACCATCAGAGCTAAAAGACCTTTTATTAATTGTATAGTTTTAAGACAAAGATCAATACTTATTATTATATTTTTGCTCAAAGTATATATTAAAAAATAGTGCATAAAAATAATGGTTTTATACATACATAAATAAATATTGTACATTAAAAACATAGTTTATGATTATAAAAATATGTAAAGTTTTGACTATTAAGTAACTAATAAAGCAGTTGTATAAAGCCAGTAATGACTTAGTGAATAGTTTAATTGAAAGTTATTTAATTAAATAAGAGAACAACAGAAACTAATATATATATATATATATATATATATATATATATATATATATTTATATATATATATATATATATATATATATATATATATATATATATATATATGAAAATAAATAATCAGATTATAATTAAATCTATTAGAGAAAATTAAAGACTGATGAAATGCCAGAGATTAATTGTATGTAAAGTGTGGAATACTGTCTATCTACTGCCTGGAAAATCTACTTGTTTCAAACAAAGACTATGATACTTAAAATTAGAAACTCCTGAAAAACCTTTTATTCTGGTGTATTTTTATGATCTAATTCTTGGCACTTGTAAAATCAAAGTAGATCCAGGGTTTTTAGCAGGTTGCATAGATCTTCAATATAATTATTGTAAGACTTAATGTGAGGTAATGTATATATCTTTATCATTAATTGAATATGTGTTGGATTACAAAACACATTATATTTAATCTTATTAATCATATTGTGTTTGATATACTCTATTTCTCATTTTTATCAAGATATATATAAATTTAATTTGTATAGACCCACAACATTATTGCAGTTGGGCATAGAAATTACAAAATGCTCAATCTGGTTTTAAAGAATCAATAATAAGTAAGGCCAGGCTAATACAAAAAAATGTTGTGACTGTATGTATTATTATATATTGCTTTTAATAATTTGACCAAGTTATCAGATTTAATAAATCAAGTAATGTTTGAAAGTAGTTAGATATTTTAGAAATTTATTTATTTTATACAGCTTCTATATAGTGTGAAATAGGAAGAACAGTTAGTTCAAAATGTAAAGCATTTAAAATAAAAATAGGGATTTGTATTAGTTTCACTATTGTTTTCTATTTTATGTCAATGGTCTTTGGATAGTTTAGAAGAGATGTGATGAAGAAGACATTAAGATTTGTTATAGATTTGATGGTGGAATTTATTAATTTGAATTGACTAAAAGCAAAAACCATTTTCATGACTCCTAGATTTACAGTCTATTGATAAAGATGATGATCTCATCAATTTAAAAAATGAATTGTAGAATACTTTTTCATGCTTTAGATGAAACATATTGTGACTTTGGTTTAGTAATTAAAATTTCAAAAAATTAAGATTCTTTGTCAACCAATGATCAAAAATATTTCAGCAGTTTTTAGTTTTTTCTGATTATCATCTAAAAAATGTAGATCAATAAAATATCTTGGCAGCTTTTAGATGAAAGGAATGATGGGTATTTTAAATGCAAAACAAATTTCAGTGAACCATTAATGAGTTAAAAGTTAAGATCCCATCAAATTGATAATTCATTTTACTTAAATTAGTACATAGAAAACTGTTATTTAGTCAAATTTATTGCATGTAAATGAATGAAATATAGATTCTCTGTCAACATAACATAGTGGCAATAGAAGAATATTTATCCAGATCCTTAGTATATTATCTAAAATTCATAAGACCAATGTGTGTGTAATAAAGATATTTTATTATTACAAGTGTATGGTAATGTTGGAGATCTTTCATTACTATTATTTTTTTCTAATAAATGTTGTTGATCAAATTATTCTATATCAAGTAATTTAATTAGACATTTATAGTTTAAAGTATATTTGCATAAAAGATTGGGAAATAGGAATATCGAGTCTGGACAGAGGTTATATGCACAACCTTATTTATTATTATTTTCTTACACAATTTTTATAAAAAGTGTTAACATTGTTATTCATAATAAATACATTTAAAAGTTTATGATAAATGTAGAATAATTCATTAGCTTCAGATGCAAAAGCAGTTTCCAATGTTGTCAATATAAAAATTGTGCTACTCTCTAGTTGCTGTAAATTCAATAAACATTTTACAGAAAAGAAACCATTTCTTTCCTCATTTAATATTTTTATAAAAATTGCCAAGAAAATCTGCACTTTCTATTAAATTTTCTAGAGTGCAGACATATGAGAAATATGAGTTCAATATTATCTGATCTACATATTGATTAGATTTATATATCTCAATCATTAAATTTGCTATTTGTTTTATAATGTGTCAACATAATTTAATATCATTTTAGTTATTATTATACTTGTTGGTGTCATTTTACTTATTGTTATACTTGTTTTGGCATATAATATTTATTGTTGCATTTTAAGTAATAAAGCTTTAGAGTAAAAGTTAATTATTGTTGTAACTGTATTGGTTTTCTTATCATATTGCTGAATTTCAATTGCTTTTCAATGCTGCATTTGACTTTAACTACCTGAAACTTTATAATTTTTTGGTCATTTGTTAAACATACCGAAAACACTTCTAGATAGCTTGCTTCATCATGCTCTTTAGCTGTTTCTAAAAATTAGAATGTTCTGAATATATGGTTGTTATAGTTTCTATATATGTAATCAGAAATATCAGGATGTGCACTTATAATATGACTGCCACATTGGTCACATAAATACAATACATCACCATAATATTATTTGACCCTCAAATCTTACCATATTGACAAGAGCATTTATCTTCATGATTGCTGTAATGCCACCTATTCTAAGTTTGAGTTATCTAAAATTATCAGATGATAATGCAATTTAATTGATAACAACAAAAGCCAGAAATTGTTCCGGGGTGGGAATTAAATTGTTCTATTTTCTGGTAATCATTGTTAAATCATATTTGCAATAGATGGCACTAAAGTAAGGAAAGTAAAAATGCCCTTATAAGTATAAAATTGCTGATTAATTAATTCTGAACATACAAATACTAAACCTTTTATAATAATCTCTAAGAAAAAAAACTTTTTGTTCTTTGTGATGTTTTTTTTAAAATTTAATTACTTTAGTTTTGTTTGTTTAACACACTTTTCTATAGCTGTTTATTTTTTTTTACTTCCAATGTTTTGATACATGCAATATAAGAAGAGTGATAAAAGTATTCAAATCTTGTGAATCATAGATGCTAAAATTCATGAATTTTTTTTGTGTATTTTATAAATATATTAGAATTACACAGTACTAAATAAATATAGTATTTTGGAGTGATGACTTTTCAAGTGTTTTCTGTATTTAAATTCAATTTAACAGCAGATGATACTTGAAAGATCATTAGTCTAACATATTTAAAATATAATTGTATAAACAAAATCAATATTTAGCAAATTGTTTGATTTTCTATTTCTTATAATGTTTCAGCAGAAACAAGCAATGTCAACATCTACAAAAAAAAAGATGATTACAGGTCTTTAATTATAAGTTTTGTTTGTAGTGTTTTTTATACTTACATTGTTTACATAAAACATACAGTAATATTTCATATGGCAAAAAAGATTACAACTAATTATTTATAAGGTAGGATAGCGCTTAGGTCATTGAGGAATTGCGTTTAATGATAAATTAAATATGTATAGGAAATAGTAGCTTTTTTCTTTTCTCTAATGCCATCCATTGTATGCTTCCATAATCAGTTGCTAAAAGACAGTATAATAATCTAATACATATTTTCAAGTTATTTTAGCATGTGGGTTAAATTGCACTACTATCTGATAACCACTGATTACTCAATCTTACAATAGGTGACAGAGTAAAAGTAAATGTTTTCATTACCTATAATAAGCTGAAAAAAATCATGATGTTGTATTAGTATATAAGAGTGTAGTTCTTATTTTAACAGATAAAAGATTTCCAATGATTCAAAAATTGATTTCATTTAAAAATAAATTGACTTTATTATTTTTATTCACATCTTAAGATTTAAAACATGTTTAAATTGATTCAATACAATAGAGTTAATGCATTGTATAATCATAACATATATTAATATTACTAATTATATATAAAAATCATAAACATTTGTACTTCTGCACATGGGCTGCTTAACTAAATAGTCATGTCAGTGATAAAACAGATCTGTTCAAATCAGTGTCCAGTTTTATAAATTAAACTTTCTTTCTCATAAAAAAAAAAAATAGTTGAATAGTTTGTTATTTAAGAGATTACATGGTGTTTGAGCACTTAACATGGTAATTATGCTACAATTCTGTTATTTGTTAAGATCAATACTCTAACACCAGACTAAATCACATGAAGCAGTTTTGTAATGATGTAAGAATTGATTCTAAATTAAAAATTTAGACTTTCATATAGTTTCAATTATTACATTTATAAATATGTTGATTTTATTACACAAATAAATAATGCACATCATTTTTTTATTTTTTGTTCTCCTAATTTCAATCATATTCTATGATCATTATCAAGATCTTTTTTTATATTTACAAACGTTTTTGAAATTAATTTATAAAAAAATGTTTGAAAATCTATGCATTATATGTATATTATGCCTATATACATCTATATAATTACATATTGTACATATACACATACATAATATTGACTTTTTTCATTGTGTTTCAAATATGCATATGTTTATTTGTCTGTAATAAAGTAGTTTTTTTTTTTTACAATCTAAAGCTAAGTACACTTTCAGTGAAGTTCACCATAATCAGACCTATGATTATGGCAATCTTCACTGAAGGTGTATTCAGCTTTAGATTATAATGAAAAAAAAACCACTTCATTATTCAGATAAATAAACAAATGTAAATTTGAACTATACATACATAAATATATACATTAAAATATATAAAATTTATTTTTTAGTAAATTATCAATTTAACTTCTATACAACTGAGGTGTGTTGATTGAAATTGAATAATAAAAGTCCTTCATAATTATTATAAAATATCCAGGGAAAGAAATGATGGTAATATTTATTGGAGTTAATAGAATATATCAAGTTTAAAGTAAAATAAGATGATAGATGACAAATAAGTGTTTATCTTCCATATTTGCCAAATATTTTTTATTAAATGTGTATTTCACATAAGCAACCTATACATGTCAGGTGAGTTGGACCGATAAGCAAAAGTGAATTTATTTTTCTAATGGATGTTGTATTAAAATGGCTGGCATTTGGAAATTATATATAATAAGATAGAATCTCCCTAGAAAATGATCACTGTCCCTTCTTAATTAAATGGATTAAAAAATACATATAATCAAAATGATAAATAATAGATAATTCTAAATCTTTTTTATTGGTGTACAATATATACTTAATAATTTTTTTTCTATTGCTTATTTCAGTTACAAATAAAAATAAAACGCTTATGATATTTTTATTTATTTTTTAAATTAATAACCGTGAATTAATTAAATTTTAGTAAATAAGTAACAATAGTTTACAAAAAATGTTGTTTATGTAAGACATTTTTTTAACATTCAGATGAAATCAATAAGATTGGAAAACATCCATTGATCATTAAGATAGTATTTGTCAAGATATATAAAAAGTCACTCTGCCAAAAATGTCATAACTCCAAATTTAGTTGTCTCTTGTCAGAGAAGAAAGATAAGTTCAAAGAATTAAATCTATAATCAATGAAAACTCAGTTCACTAGCATCATAAATCTTAAAAATCAGAATAAAGATTCATGAGGAAGCTACCACTGAGACAAAGCAATGATAAACTCCAACTATAGCGGATAATAACTCACATTTTATTTACAATACTTTATCATTGTATTGTGCATGTACATATTTTTTCAACATATGTATATACACACATATACTTTGTAATATATATAAACACATACTTGTAATACCATCTTATTTAAAAACTGGTAGTTAAATAAATTACGATTATACACAAAAATAATGTTAAAAATAGAATAATGCAGATAGCAAATATATTTCCATATGAAAATACTAGAATGTGTATATTTGTTAAAAGAAAATAATTAAATGATGTATTCCTAAAGAATTTATAAGATGTTTGAGCACTGGCAGAGACATAAGCGTCACCATTTCATGAATTGCAATCTTTAGAATCCGCCACTCTATAACTGCACCAAACAATGCTGGGTATATACATGCAATTATTCTCCCTCAAAAAAAGGTCAAAGATATTACATTTTTTTTATTATTATAATATCAGATTTGCTTTTTTAAGTTTTTATTATTTCCAAGAAA
Organism: Epiperipatus broadwayi; assembly: GCA_028023455.1. Classification (NCBI taxonomy): domain Eukaryota; kingdom Metazoa; phylum Onychophora; class Udeonychophora; order Euonychophora; family Peripatidae; genus Epiperipatus; species Epiperipatus broadwayi. Next base: position 537,185 of record JAQFVV010012539.1, on the reverse strand, counting down.
GTATCATTAAATTATTAATGTATAATTATTTTTTATGTTTGCACTGAAAGTAAATTAACAATTATCATTTTATAACTTGAAAAATGCATAAATTCTCTTGTAAATGGTAGAATTACTATGATTATTATCTTTACATTTTGAAGCAATTTCAAATGAAATTTTGAATTTGTGAAGGGGGGAAAGGTTAGATTTAATATATGAAAAATAATTGTAAGATGAAAAAGTCATAATATTAATGTTATAGTTATTTTGTATGCATATGTTTAAAAATTATAAAAGTCCTTTATAAAATTTAAAAATAATTGACAGTTTAATAATAAATCAAAAGAGATAACAATTCTAAAAGTGGTTCATAATACATTTTTTTTATGATATCGATAAATCATTAAGCATCACATGATCACATTTCCTATACTAGCACATTAATTGTTGATAAACAGAGCAAAACTCTCCATACAGTATTGCCACCTGTGCTAAACAGAGTAATCAATGGTGCCAGAAGGCTTGTGCATAAAATCCCTATCTAATGCCTACTCATCCAATATCCCCAGACTAGTTTCTGGCTTGTGGCCTTCGTCAGTGAGGAGCTTTGGATCTGAGAGCACTGCATCTAGATCTTAGGATCTAATCCAACCCTCTAGCAACCACCTTTTATCTCTACTTAACTACTAAACTATGAGAATGAAATTGAAAATACAAAAAATATTTTTAATCTAAGCTCAATAGCTTAAATAGTCATATGGGTCTGAACTCAGTTCAGCAACCATACATTTTGGTGTCTTTGGCTCATTTACAACCAGAGCCACCACTATCCTATTAGGCAGGATTGGTGTTAAACAATTAATGTGCTAGTATAGGAAATGTGATCATGTGATGCTTAATGGTTTAACACCAATCCTGCCTAATAGGATAGTGGTGGCTATGGTTGTAAAAGAGCCAAAGACACCAAAATGTATGGTTGCTGAACTGAGTTCAGACCCATATGACTATTTAAGCTATTGAGCTTAGATTGAAAATATTTTTTGTGTTTTCCAATTTCATTCTCATAGTTTAGTAGTTAAGTAGAGATAAAAGGTGGTTGCTAGAGGGTTGCATTAGATCCTAAGATCTAGATGCAGTGCTCTCAGATCCAAAGCTCCTCACTGACGAAGGCCACAAGCCAGAAACTAGTCTGGGGATATTGGATGAGTAGGCATTAGATAGGGATTTTATGCACAAGCCTTCTGGCATCCATTGATTACTCTGTTTAGCACAGGTGGCAATACTGTATGGAGAGTTTTGCTCTGTTTATATCGATAAATCCTGACAAAAAATTAATAAATTGCTTTTAAGAATATATAAAGCTAGGAACAACTTCCTTCACCAACTACCTTGAAGCATTAATAACAATCAATGTAAGTATAACAGTTGCTCATCTTATATTATTACTGTAAAGGTGATCAATTTAATGTCAAAACACAAATATTTAGTACTATGATTACTTTCTATAAAATAACCTATTCAAACATGGTTATAAGTCAATCAAGACAGAATTAAGCATTCATAATATTAAAATCTTAATTAAGAAAATCAACATCACAATATGTAATAAATAGTTAATATTTACTAAGGCAATAAACCTCAAAAATGTGCACTTGAAAATGTGAAAGTAGGGACCTCTACAGGTCTTAATGACAAGCTTATGCTTTGAAAGAAAAGAGGGGAACCCCTTCTTTACTTCAACCTTTAAATAAACTTTGAATTAGATATAAATAAATTTAAAGAGCTCTTCAACTCCAATCCTTATGTCTAAAATATTTTCTACTATGTTTGCCATATTGCATAAAAGAAATTGACAAATTTCAGAAGTTACTTTCATTAGTTGCCTTGAAGCATTAATAACAATTCATGCACATATAAATCTATTAAAAGCACCTGTGCAGTATTTTAAATTATTGTAGCATACAAATAGTTATTAAAAACTGAAAAAAATAAGAAATAGAATTTTGTTTTTTATGATTTGGAGTTACATCTTAGCCATGAAATCTGGTGTGGATTACATCACGTGTTAATTCAAAATTTAATCACTATAAAAAAACTAAAATATAGCTGCTAATAAAAGATTCCAAAGTTATTTACCTATTGCAGATGTAATGTGAATACTCTCACATTAAATTCATGAAAATACTTTTCATAAATGGTCCAAGTTATTAATCCAAACTTTGTATACAATCTAAATATGAAAATATTTTAAACTGAAGCAATTCAAGTAGTAGATACTTTGACTTTAATGCATTATTATCACTATAGACTATGAGACTAATTTGAATCAGATGGTATCATGCTTTAATTCAAACTTTTATTTAATTAAAAATAAACTGGAATATAGTTGCTAATAAAAAAAATGCTACGGTCATTACTTATTACTAATATCAGGTGGTACTCAACTTATGTTCATCTATATAGATAGTCCAAATTTATATTCTATGAATTGGACTAATTCAATTTTTGTTAACAGATTGTCATAATGGAAAAATGTATCATTATTGATATTTTTTATGCTTTGTTATTAAGTAAACACTATTTTCTATATAATATCTTGTTACTTTTTTTTAATTTTATTCATAGTGTGCTTTATTACATTACATTCACATTTGCCAACAATTTTTCCTATACTGTGACTAATATTGATCTATAATTTTTCACAATTTTATATATAATATGCTTCTTTGCCATTTGTGAGTCATTTTTAAAATACAACAATAAAATTTATAATCAAAATAAATTACAAAACTCAATAAATCCTTCTGTTTTTTTTTTTTACTTAGCTTTAAAAAATTTGAAAAAATATTAAGAAGTTTACTTAATATTAAAAAAATGTAATAATGTGGAGTTGATAAAAACAAATATCTTTAAATAATATTAGAACCATTCATCATAATTCATTAAAAATATTTTATTTAAATAAAAAAAATCCAATAAATTGCTTTGTATTTTTATTCCTGAAGAATGTATATGCTTATATATAGATAAGTTTATTCTAGTCAGCTTTTAAAAAATTAAATAATTTATGAGTATAAAAAATGTTTTAAATTTCATTTAAAATTATAAAAAATTAACACCATGGAATTGATAAAAAAAAAATTATGTGGATAACATTTGTATCAAATGTCATATCACTAAAATAATCTTTTTTCTATATGTTTGTTCTTTAGGGGTCCCTGTGCAGTATTTAGAATTGTTTTTAGGCTTTTAAATAAATAAGTTTATTTTATTTGAGTAAACTTAATTTCAAATTATAAAAAATAATTGACTACATACAATCCATTTTAAATAATTTTGGTCTAGGATCTTTAACAATTCACTTTCACATTTTGCAAATTATGAAATGATAACAACTTATTAAAGTCAAAATATGCTACATCTTGAATTTTAGAATCATTCCATGAAACAACCTACTTCAAATTATCTAGTCTGGTTTTGCAACTTACATTTCTATATTTTGAAAATTCAGGAGTTTAATAACTCATAAAAATGAAAATGTGCTACTGTTTTGTTTTAAACACCTTTGAATTTATTTCAGAATGCATGACTAAAGTTTATAATTCAATGTATATACACTACAGTTGATGAATAATAAATATGTAAGAATATATTTCATACTAAATTTAATAATTTTATGCTTTTCAATTGTTAAAATTTTGATTAACAATTATATTAATATCTAAAAATTTAAGGTGTTTTATTTGAAAACATGTTACTAGTTATTTAAAGTAATTCAAAAATGTGATTGATGAATTAATATTTACATAGAATTGAATGCATCATCATGAACTTGCAATGAATGGCACTCTTCTAATTTTTATAAAAATTTGGATTTCACTTACAATTCTATTTCAAAGATGCCATTAGTTTCTCTGAAAAATTAAAGAGTAAATAAAAATAGTGGACTCTTCAAAAAATTTAAAATTATTAGTGAAAATGTCTATAATTGTCTTTTCTTAGATTATAAATAAATTTACAGTCCAATTTCTTTTCTTGTGTATTACTGTTTTTTTGTAAAATGAGTGATATTTATTTCTTTTTAATTATGTAATGTTTACATTGTAGCTTTATTTCAATGCAATAACTTTTACACAGAAGTTATTGAAATAAATATTTATATGATGTCAAACCAAACTTACCTCCTGTCAAGTTCTTTTTTTGTTGTTGTTACTTATTGAAGATTTAAATTATTGTCTTCACTTTATTATTTTATTTTATTTATTAGCAAAGTTAATATTTAGATTTCAGATTACATTTAGTTTTTTAAATTACTTTTTTGATAAACTATAAAAACATTATAATTTAAAATAAATTTTACTCACTTGAAAATAATGTAATGTGATGTGATGCACTGTGACTTCTCCATAAATGGAGTCAGGAATCTCTCAACAATTATGCCCAGAGAAACCTGTTAGCCACTTTATCTTCTCTTTCCATTCTCATCCTAAATTTTCCCATATTCTACTCCATCCCATTTCCAACATACTCTTTGTCAATTCTATGGCTTTATATCTAAATCCCCCTTATCTTTTCCCAAACCCAGCATAAAAACCAATAACCTACTTTCTGTATAATCACTTTGTTCATATTTATTCTTCCATAACTTTATTATTTGTACCCTTTCTGCTTTCAAGCATTTACATTCAATTAACAATGCCTAATATTTTCTATGCCTTCCTTATACAATTTGCAGACTAAATCACCCATATTTTTCCACTTATATGTATATTCTCTTGCTGCTAAAGATCCTGTTCAAGCCTTAAACAATAAATTACTTTCCTTGCTATTATCATAAATTAACTTACACCCAATGTTCCATTTACTTCTATGTATATTTAAACTCTTTTTACTCTCCATACTAGTTCTCCATCTCTCCAACTCCCTATTCTTTATTAATGCATCTATTATTTTATCCAATTCCTTATCACTATAACACTCAGCAATCCTACTAACACAATCATCTCACCTTTTGTACAAGTATACTGATATAAATTCTTTATCCAAATCTTTTGTGTACCAGATTACATTTCTCACTCATCTTGTTGCCTGCCCTTTACTAATAACCCAATTAAATACTATTTTAGCTATTCTTTTATTATCCATAAACTTCAACCTACCAAACATTTTTATTTTACTTTTTGCATCTCTCATATAAAAACTTGACCATCCCATTTTTTCTTGAATTGCGTCCCTTGCTGTCCATACATCTACATCCAATGCATGTCTTCCTACTTCCCTTTGTACTTTTTCCAAGTAATCTAATACCCCTTTACTAACAAATAATGCATCATTACCATATGTTAACCCTGCTACTGCAATTCCCTTCCATACAATTCTAGCTATATTATATTTATTACATGAAAACATTGTTAATTCCTTTATCAATCCCTTTCTTTTCTTTGCTTCATTTATCAATTTTTTCTTCTATTCATCCAATAAATTTTTCTGATTACTTAAGATGATTCCCAAATAACTATATCTATTCACCACATTTAACTTTATATCCCCCAATAAAAATTCTACATCTTCTCTTTCCACAGTATTAATCATCATTATATTTTATTTTCTTCACTAAATTTAATTCCCATCTCTTTACCTCCCCTTACACATGTCTTCAGCATAACTTCCATATCTTCTCTTCTTTCTGTACACAAAAAGACATCATCCACAAAAAAGACCCTGACAAAGTATATATTATATTGTCACCTATTAATGGTACCTACATCCCTCTTTCTAATCTTTCTATTGCTCTTTCCATTTTATTCAAATACAACAAAAATAAAATATGTGACATAGGGCATCCTTGCCTTAGTCCCACCCCATTTTTAACTTTAACTGACTCTATATTCCCTAATTGATACATATAGTAATTATTTTCCTATAATTTCTTAATAATATCCACTAAAGCTTCATTCATTCCCAAATTTGCTAAACTTACCCATAATCTATTTCTATTTACTCTATCATATACCTTTTCTATATCTATAAAACTCATATATAACTGTGTACCTGAATTCCTACTCATATCCAAAAGTTGTGTAACTACAAATAAACTATCTCTTATATGCCTATATGATCTAAAATCTCCTTGCATTTCCTCCACTACATTATTTCCTTCCATACATTCTGCAACTCTTCCAGCCACCATATATGTGAAAATTTTATATAAAATTGATGTTACCACTATCGGTCTATTATTATTTAGCTTTCTATGATCCATACCCTTTCCCTGAAATAATAATCTTACTCTTGTGTTACTCCAACTACCCAGAAAAACTCTCTTCTGTACCATTTTATTAAAACATGATAATAGCTTTACTTTTGTCCTATATCTTAAAACCATTACCATCTCTGCTACCCATCCATCTAAACCTCTTGCCTTTCCACTTTTTGATTTAATTAAATTAAAATAATAACAAATTAAATTTTGATATGATGTGATGAGAATAAATACAATAGCTCCCTCTACTGATGAAAAAATGATTGCTGACTATGGGTGAAATATCTACTATCCTCAATTAGGCAGCATTTAAATATGTTCAGCTAAATAACTTTTTACTGAATTAACTGTCTGGACATATTTTTCTAAGTTGTAGTTGTTTCTTCATATTTACCATAGTTTATACTAGTATAATTGTTTGACTGAATCAGGTTAGAAACTCATATTAATTCCATAAAAAAGACTTAGGTTTCCCTTATCTTGCTAAAAGAATAACAAATTTAGGTTGAAAAACAATCCAAAAACAGTAATAAAGAAATGCAATAAACTAAAAAATAAATTTTAAAAAATAATTTTTCCAAAAAATAGACTTATGACCATTTAATTTAAAACATGTCAGTATTCATTTATTGTCTGATGACAAGATTTTGATAAATTTAAGGAATTGAACAATTGTATTTATTATATGTAAATAAGAATTTATTGCTAATATTGATAGTAATAATTAAAATGAAATAAACTCATAAATATAATCATAAACTCAAAAATCACAAATCAAATTATCTCTGATTTTTCAAATAAAATAGAAATATATAATGTTAATTATGATAATTTTAATTGGAATAGTATTTTGTTGATAATAAGGATCTGGTAAATTTATTAATCATTTTTAGACCTAATAAATATAATTAGTTTAACTTTGTTTTACATGATGCTTTTAGTTTGAATATAATTTGTAGCAAGATTAAATAATTTTATATCATAATTACTATTTAAAATGTTTTAAAATTTGTCTTGCATTGGTGGTCGAGAGGTCAGCGCAACTACCTTGCACTTGCAGGCAGTTGCCCAGGTTGCGGGTTCGTGTCCCGGCTGATGCTATGACACTTTAAAAAAAAAAAAAAATGTTTTAAAATTTCTAAATATAATTTTAAAAAATTTAAATTTTAAATATCAATATTATAGTTGAAAAATAAAAACCCATTTATATCTGAGCCTGTCTTACTACATTGCATTTTTAATTCTTCACTCAATTCTAACATTCAGAATCCAAAAATCAATTAACATAATCTCTCAATGTGCAAAAGAATTCCATATCTACAGTCTGTAAATCACTCCCATAAAGATCCAATTCAAGAATACTTGGAAACATTACTCACTCCATTTTTGTCTTTAGAAAACTTGGTTTTCAATCCACCACAAAACATATTCAAATATTGGGAAATCCATTCACTTCTACACCCTCTGCAAGACAATGATAGAACTATGCAAAACATCACCAACAAACAACTCTGCTGTAAATTCAAATTCTGGACACTTGAACCAAAATATTGGTTTTTTACTAAAAATTAACCTCAATTCACTTCCCACACAACATTTCCTATGATATAAAGAAACTGCCAAAATGTAGACCAATTATGCATTCTTTGTCACAAAGACCCAGAAACACGTGGTCATCTTTTACTTTTATATCAAAGACTTGCTAAAATTCAGTCAATAATATATATATATATACTCTTCAAAAATAAAAAAATAAAGATTAATTTATTATTTGAATCATTAAAAAAGGATTCTTTTCTGACATCAGGATCAGCATATTCATCCTATATGCCCTATGGTGCACAAAGTGCAAATTCTTATACAACAATAACCCAAGAAGGCACCCAAACACATTCAAATGAAAATAAAATATATCAGAGACAAAAGATTAAAAATTAAAAAACTTTCACTGTGACCTAATCTCAATTGCAGCCTTTAATGAAAAAATCACTCAAGAGTAAGAAATCATAAATGAAAGACAAAAACCAAAGAGTGTCACTTGTCACCACTGCAATATCACAAGTTAAAATCAGCTCAGTGAATTTGTCAGTTGTTGATTCTTTATAAAACATTCTTAGCTTTAATTTTAATTTAATACTATGTATAAAAAGAATTGATGAAACAGTTTATGCTTTACTGAATAAAGTCCTTTAAAGGCTAATGATTATGATGACGATGATAATGATAATAATATGTTCCACAGAATGCAGTCCACTTGTCTACAACCATATTAACAAACTCTAGTTTTTCATGCTCCAAAAATATTCTAAATATACATCTGGCAAGGTAAAAACTTTACCTTCATATACTTTTTTTTCAATTTCTAATGAGTTGATAACTAATTAATAATTTTGTGTTATGTTTTTCATTCAAAAGTTCAATTAAAATCAAGTTACCCAATGATAATTTAGAAAACAATATGGCTACAAAGTCATTACATGATCAGAAAAGCCTGCAGCCAATATTGCCAGTTCAAAATTTCAAAATCCAAAGTTTAGTCAAACATAATCTTATTTTTAATTTTATTATAGTAATTTCCGATGTTTGTTGAGAAAAAAATTCAGTTTCAAGTTCCCCAGGAAGCAATTCATTTGTTAAAAAGCTGTTTTTTTTATATATTTAAAAAGTATTCAAAATCTTAGGCTAACGAAAGAAAAAAACTACCTTCATGTACCTTTTTCAATTTCCAATTAGTTGATAACTTCTAATTTTGTGTTATAATTTTTATTCAAATTTTCAATTAAAAATCTAATTACTTAATGATAATTTTTTTTAAAAAAAATACATCACATGACCAACTTCTGTCGACTTAATACCAGCGCAAAGTTTCAAAATCCAAAGGTCAGTCAAGCATATGCTTCTTATTTTTAATGATATTGTAATAAACTTTGATCTTTGTTTAATAACAAAAATTCGATCTCGAGTTCCCCAGAAATCAGTGCATTTGCTCACAACCAAATTAACAAGCTCTGTTTTTTTTATGCTTATAAAGTACTCAACACCTTAGGCTAACAAGTTTTAAAAAAAGTAACTAACGTTATGTAACTTTTTCAATTTCCAATCAATTGACAATTTATTTGATATTTTTTATTCAAATTTTCAATTTAAGTCAAGTTATTAACGATAATTTAAACAAACATAAGACATAATGCCAAGCCTAACCACCTACATAGCTTTCACCATATCTCCCTATGTCTGAACATTCTATCTTCAATCTCACCTTTAAACAACATCGGCTTTACCTCTAACACAGCCAGACCCAGAGTCTAACCATACTCCCACTAACTCCAACTCAACAATTGATCAATTCAAATACAGCTGTACTCTACCCATGGATCTCATTCTTAAATGTCATCAAAAGCCTTACCCAGTCTCCATCTTTAACACAGCTAGATCCAGAGTCTGACCAACCTATCCAATTCAACAATTGCAATTAATTCTGTCATAGCTGTATCACACCCACCTCTGAAATACTCATCTATTTAAATGCACCAGAAAACAGAGATAGTGTAGTTAATAAAACCTCTTCACCAATTATGAAAACAATCCCACCATGCCTTCTACTCATACCAACACACACCAACTCACATCCCCAATGAAATCAAGAGAATACATGATCACTCAAAGAAAAGTCAAAAATAAGTGATACTGTTTAATATCAGTCTCTGCAGACTTCATAAACAATCACTAATTCCTCACATATGTTACTCAGGCAATCAACCACAGTTTAAACTAAACCTGGTTTGCATGTGTAAATACAGCAATCCAGAGCATGTAAAATTTATGTGACCTTGTGTAAATCAATAAGTCAACTTTTACATATGTAAACCTACAACTATAGATTACCAATGTAACCACAGCAATCGAAGATATGCAAACTTCTTGTAACTAATCCACTGCTTGTAAAAATTTTCTCTAATCCTGAATAAATCATTAAATCAACTTTTACATATGTAAACCTACAACTATGGATTGCCCATATAACCAGGACAGTTCAAACTATGTAAAATCCTTGTAACTAATCCACAACTTGTAAAAATTATCATAATCTTGTATAAATCAATAAAACTATGTTTATGCACATAAATTTACATCTATGGATTGCCTATGTAACCACAGCAATCCAAGCTTTTTAAATTCCTTCTTACTAATCCACAGTATGTAAAAATTTTTGTAATCTCATGTAAATCAACTTTTATGTATGGACACCTACAACTACAGATTTTGCATGTATATCACGGAAATCTAGCTATGTAAAATCCGTATAAGTAATCCACAACATGGAAAAATTTATGTGTAAATGAATAAAGCCACTTTTATATATGTAAACCTACAATGGTGGATTGCCCAACCTATATAAAACCCTGTTAACTTTCTAAGATAAATAAAGTTTATTATTGAACATAATAATAACAACAACAACAATACCATTACAACTACTACTAATACTACTGCTGCTACTGCTACAACTGCTACTGTTACTGCTGCCACTACTACTACTACTTCCACTGCTGCTACTACCACTACTACAACCACTACTACTACCACCACCCACTACCACCACCACCACCACTACTACTACTATTACTACTACTACTATTACTACACTACTATTACAACTACTACCATTACTACTACCACTACTATTACTACTTCTACTACCACTACCACCACCCCCACTGCTGGTGCCACTGCCACCACCACTGCCACCTACACCACCACCAACACCACTACCACTGCAACTGTTACTGCTGCTGCTACTACTACTGCTACTGCTGCTGCTACTACTACTACTACAACTACTACCACTACTACTACTACTACTACTGCTGCTGCTGCTGCTGCTGATGCTGCTACATTCATCAATAACCTTTAACATCAAAGCTGGGACAACAATACTGCAACCTCAGATATTTTTTCTGCCACTGGTCACTATTAAAACAACCAACCAATCTACAATATGTCACAATCCAACAATAATCACACTGAATAGCATTCAATGGTTCCATCCATTACTGTCAACAAAACTCATCTTCACTAACTGCCTTCAACTCCATCGACCATCAGACTGCAGAATTTATTCCCATCTATCACAATCTACCAGTTGTCACCATATGTAATTCTACTCAGAATTGACTTTGTTCTTTCACATTCATAGCTTTATTTTATGTTACATAAATTATAAGTTGCCATCCTAGTATATTATAAGATTAACAATTAAAAGAACACTAATCAAGAATAATTTACTGACTGTAAATAACTTTTAATATGATGCCAAATGTTATAACCTTAGATCACATCTATCTATATATCTATGAAATTTACCTTGGAACCTGATTATTATAACCCTTTAAATTAATCCATATAAAAACCTGTACAACATGATTGCACCTGTAATTCTTACAATCAATGTTATATAATGCTATGTAACCCAAAAGATTAATAAAGATTATTGTTGAAATGTAATAATAATAATAACAGTAATAATAATCATCATCATTATCATCAAATGGTTTTATTATTCAGAAGTTTCAAGAAGTTTTAGTGTCAGAAGTAACAATTAAAATCAATGAGGACCTTACAATCCAAAATCTGAATACTTTATCACTGCCCCAAACCATGATGGCCATTCCCTTGAATAGTTAATAGTCTCTATAGACTAAATAAACTTTTAACATTACCTTCTTATATATAGGTTATATTTTAAAATCCTATTTACTATTTTTGTTGTATATTTGTTTATATTACATTTAAACTAAATTACTAAAATGTACAAAACAATTGGCTTAATCAATATTACTTAAAGACTTTATTGCATAGGCATTTATTTTAATTGTGTCTATGTTTAATCCCTTATGTGCCATTGTTGCAGATATGCTCATTGATGCTGAGACCATCTATATGCACTTCACAAATAATATATGAGCATTTGGTGTAATTTTCATGAGATTTTTATGCATTTCAATCATTTATGGTTGTATTAGATGGCAGCTACAATCATAATCCAAGAAAAAAATAACCCCAATTAGTGAGAAATATAATTTTATTCATGCATAACATAAAGCCGATTTAATGGGTTATTTTACTTTAAACTGATGTATATTGAAAACGAAGTATTTTTTTTTACTTTGAAATTTTTTTATGTAAAATTAAGTATTTATTTTTAATATAAGTGATGTTTATGTAAAGAGTGATTCCTTTTTTTTTAGTATACCTACATGATAACAGAAATATAATCTTTTATATTGATAACTTCATAACAATTTTTTATCTGAAAAGTTGATTCAAGAATTGATTTGGAAAAATATGATGTTTTTAATAAATATGACTAAAACCATTTATGCAAAATAATTGAGCACAAAGGACAACTAGAGTCATTCAGAAAAAATTCAGGTAAGAAGTTACTCATTTTAAAATTGAACAATAAATTAAATAAAGCAATGTGTAAGTGCAGTTATAGGAAGAATCAGAATAGGTATTAGTATTATCCATCATCAGTAAAAGAGATTGGAAGAATGATGAAATAAAAACTTTGTCAAAATTACTTTAATGTAAAATACTTACTCATAATAGCATACACATTTATAGTTAATATATAACATGGGAAGTTTATTAGTTAAGAAAAGTTTGAAAAATAATTTCTTAATGGAATATGTTAAGTTTATATAACTTAATAATTGGGCATTTCAATATCTTGTGATCCAAGGGGACAAAATGTAAGAATGTATACATCACTCTTACCATTTAAATCTAGATTATAGATTAATATTTTAAATAAATAATATGTGTATGCATACTGTTGTTATATGATGTATTTATTTATTAGATATATTTATGAATAATGAAATTTATGCACATTCAGTATTGTAATGCAACACCTGTACACTCTTCTCTGTCAAATCTAAATCTATGTATTTAGTTGTGTCTTTCATATCTTGTCAAAAATTTCCACTCAATAATGAAAAATCATTTCTTTAACAAAATTCCTTTTGAGCCAGTAAAAATAAACATAAAACCACTAAACATCACATGATCATCATTTTTTATGCTTGCTCATAACTGTGCAAGCCAGAATAATCAATGGATAGCAGAAAGCTTGTGCATAAAATCCCTATCTAGTGCCTACTCATCCAATATCCCCAGACTAGTTTCTAACTTGTGACTTTTGTCAGTGAGGAGCCTTGGATCTGAGAGCACTACACCTAGATCTTAGGATCTCCTAGATAGGGATTTTATGCACAAGCCTTCTGGCATCCATTGATTACTCTGGCTTGCACTGAGTGGCACTACTGTATGGAGAGTTTTGCCCTATTTTGAAAATAAATGTACAAAAATGGATAATAGGGATGTCATGTTTTTTATATCAGTATTAGCTTTGAGAGATATTAATTCTCTTGATAAGGTCTGTATAAATTATAAGTTTGAGATTATATACCTTTATATTATTATTGATAAACATATCCACGTGATTTGGTGAAGTGATAGAATAGCTAATTTTGGAACTTCAGGTTTACAGATTGCACTTAGCTTTGTCACTTTTGGACCTTAAACTTCTTATGAACTCCCGGATAATAAAGCCACTTGGTTATTTTTTTATGTAATCTTTTTCATTCCAATATATATATATAATAATTTTATATTATTATTGAGGATGTTAAGAATATAAATGCCTTCTTTCAGTTGCTTATGGATAAAGTGCAAGATTTATTTTAAGGTTTTAGTGTTTTTCCATTGGAGAGATTTTCATTTTATAAATTTTTTATTAAGATTTTGTTTTTAAGAGAAGAAATTATAAGAAGTTGATCCCTTTCTTGGTTCCAGGCAAGTTCTGATGATCTTCTATTTCTGGAATGCTCCCTTTTATCTTTTTAATGAAATTTTGATTTTTTTTAATCAATTTTGTGAAGCAGCACCTCTTCAAGTCTTTCCCCAGAGCTCCCCTTGGAGGCCTTCAACTGTTTGGCAAAGGATGGCTTTTGAAGTGTAGAGATTTGATTGTTGCCCAATCAAAATAGGATAACAATACATGTAAAGCAGAACCAACCTCCATGAGTGACAGAGCAAGCTTGACATTAATTATTTGTGTTATTCCAGTTACAAGTTCTGTGGCTCCTTTTCTCATAAGTATTAATTGGTTGAGAAGACACAAAATGTCATTTTTCTTTCTCCTATACAAAAAGCTGCTAGCTAACTTGAAGATAGATGAGATACAATTAGAGAATATTAAAAGTTTGAAAATAATCTTTTCTTTTTAAATTAATAAAAGGAAAGCCATTTAAAAAACGAGGGAAATGAAATATATATATAAACTACTAAATCGATACAAACTCAATTTTGCTGCAAATAAACTCAACTATGAAAGCTAATCAAAGTATTTTATTAACTAATTTTCAAACTCTTTTTTTCTAAGACCTTTGCATTACCCATAATTCTGTTCACTGTAAATAATTAAGATATGCGCAGGATGGTGTTATATTCTCTTGAAAAGAAGATACCTGTTGGAGTTCTTCCATCCCCAAAACTGAAAATTGTAGTTCTGATCAATACTTTCATTGTGCTCTCTTAAAATGTTTGATAATTAATTACATATTTTTAAAAAGTAATTGCAAAGTCCGTGATTTAGACCGGGGATTATATTCTCAAAAGTTTGAATGCAGTTCTGTCAAATACATATTTTAAATATTAATTCGTCGTGTCTGAAATCATGAATATTTTTAAATGAGAAACAAAGCTGATTATTATGTAGATTTATAGAGATAATTTTCTCATATTAATAAAAAACGAAAAGTATGGATTCAAAAAAAGAAAAAAAAAGAGATTAAATGGGGGAAAAAAGATAATTAATGCAAAGAAAAAAATGTAAAGCTCTTTAATTTATAAATCTTTCTAAACCAAACGACATTCATTTAAATTTAATGAATAGGTTATACATTATATGATCAGGTTTGACCCGATTCCAAAAACCATTTATATGCATATGATTGATTACGATAATTTTTAAATGAGAAACTCTGTGAGTCGAAAACTATTTTCTTAGCAATAACGATTGTATTTCAATATTTTTGAAAAAGATAATAGCCTGTTCTCTTTTTTTATGCAATTTAAATGAAGACAAATTTTCTTATGTATATGGCATAATCATATAAAATAGTTTTTAATAGTTTTTTTACAGTTTAATTTTAAAATAAATCTTAATTAAAATGGTTTACGAGATAATTGTTACATAAAGGATTTATAGTATATGATAGCAATCGATTAATAGGCACTGAAGGATTTGGTGATACTTGGGGAAGTCACCATATTATTACAGAAAATACCAAACAATGAATGGAACCAGTTGTATACAGTATATATGTTTGTTTTTGTTTTTTGTTCGCAATCGAAAATAAAGAAAAGTACTGAAGGTTATGAAAACAAAATTAAAATATGTTATGAGTACTTTTTTTTAGAAATGATACTACAATTGTCAGAAAACTAAAATAAAAATTAGTTATGCAAATACAAATTTATTCGTACAAATTAAGTTTGTTTGTTTTTTTTTTTTAAAAAAAAAAAAAAGTGTAGTTTACAGATAAATAACTAAAAAAAAAAAATACAAGTTTAGTTGTACAAAACAAATAAACAAAAAGAAAAAATACAAAATGAGTTGATGAGTTGTACAACATAATTAAATAAAAAATAAAAAGTTACTGTAGAATGTTGAAATCTTATGGTGTTGAGGAGTAGTGTTTTATTTTTCGATTTATCACTGCTTTCAGATCAAGCTAGTTTTATTAGTTTGTACTATTGGTCTTTTTTTAGAGATTTATTATTATTTTTTAGTGAGATCAATATTTGCTAAGATTTTGTTAGTTCGTACAACTTTTTTTCTTTTAGAGTCAAGTATCTATTAAATTTTTCTATGCTTACTGAGATGATGAGTTTGAAAAATTGTTGGAGATTTTTTTGTGAAATTACAGCAGGAGAGAAAAATAAACCAAAGGAAATTATCAATTTCTTTTTTAACCAAAATAAAGTGAAAGTAATCATTTTCTGCTTAATGAATAATAATATTTCTGTAATATAATTTTTACTACATCACTGTCATGCATTTCCATCTACTTTTAACACCTTGTGGACAGATGTGTCTTTGGTTATATGTTTACAATTACACTCTTCTGCAAGTTGTTAAAAGTGGATAGAAATCAATCTCTACCTTGGGTGCGAAGTGTTGTGGCAAAAATTACATTGCATAAATATTATTCATTAAGTGGATAATCTTTAGTCTACTGAATGACTAATAAAATTGTTAATAATTTTCTGTGTTTCAATTGAAGGAGTTGCCATTTAAAGCAACAAACAGGTTTTTTTCTTGTCTATAAAAGAATCTACAGAAAAATAAGAAATGGTAGTAGTTATGTATAGATTTTTTTGCAAACACATAAAAGTAAAATACAGTGATCATTTTGTGTATGTTTGTCAAAATAATACTAAGTGGGGTTTATGACAAACTTCAGACAATTTTAATGAAAGCTGGAAAAATGAAATACTATCCCTCATTGTCATAAGATTTCAATATTCCATTCTTGTAATCTTTTATTTAAAAAAATTGCATTGTACAACTCATTTAATTTTTTTTTCTTCTGTTTATTTGTTTAATTGCTTTTTTAGGATTAAATTTGTATTTTTTTCTGGTTTATTTGTAATCTTTGTATATTTTTTTAAAAAAATTCATTTGTATTTGAAATTTCATATTTGCATAACTAATCGTATTTTTGTTCTTTTTGTTGTTTATTTGTTAATTAAATTTCCAAATAGTTTAACTGTCTGTCAACTGCAGTATCATTTTTGAAAAATACACATAACACATTTATTTTTCTTTTATTCTTATTTTCCTTTTTTTTTCATTTTTAATTGCAATAAAAAAGCATACTCTGACTATTTTTTCCTTTTATTGGTTGATATTTTCAGTAGTGATACTTTCCCAAGTATCAATGAATGTCCCTTAGTGCCTATGAAATTGTGAACATCTAGTGTAAACATTGTGCAAAAAATAGTAAAAAAACAAACAAACTTGAATACAAAAGAGCAACACAGATGTAATGATATGTCTTTCTAATGCTTTAAATAATGGTTACATTATATAGATAATCAGTTTTACAGCTTATATTATAAACTAAAATTTTAGGTAGTCACAAATTGTTTCCTTTTTTAAAAAAAATTTATTTAAGTAGAGTATTTTACACTGGTAAACAGTATAGTTTAAAATTTGGTGAAATGATGAAGCAGAGTATAAAAAGAATAAAAGTAATGGTTATTATATTAAGAAAAAACTGTTGTATGTGCTATCAATAAAGATTGTGTTTGTGTATATATCAAATAATGCTATGATAAGAATGAGGTATATTTAAAGTGAGAGGCATACTGATAAAAAATATTTTAAGATTTCTTCATTTCTCTAACCTGGGACACTTGAAAAATGTATCTTTATTAAATACATGTTGTAGAATATAAAAGAATGATCAATTTATAATTTATTCATTCTTTTTAACTCGAGTATTTGAGATAACCCTCTATATTAACAAATAAGGTACATATATATTGTAGTACTGGATGTATTGTATAGTATTTTCATTTGTTTGAATCATTGTTGACAAAGTTTAAATTGAGAAGACTCTCAGGATTATCAACTATTGAAAGAAATCAATTTGAAACATATTTAGATACATTTCATAAATGATTTAAATATTTAGTCTTTTTAATGTAAGTGTTTGAGATGAACTTCTATATTAATAAATGAGGCACAAGAACAGGCACTGCTCTATTGTTGTTAATTATTGTCTTATGCTGAGTTAGTGAGTATTTTAAAATATTTATTATACAGTGATATAAGTCTCAATCTCAAATATTATATATACATCTTTACCTCCCTTTAGCAATGGCAATTGGTCTTCCAAAACTCATCATTAAGCAAGAATATCATATACAGAGTACATATTTATAATGGGATATATGGGATACACTAACTTGGGAATAAAGTACATATTTAAAAAATTATTTATCGAATGCAGTGTATAAAAATATGTAAAACCAAAACCTTAATGTAATATGCTTGTGTAAACTGTGCTGTATTATACAGATATTCACTTGAAATATGTATGTACTGTACACACTGTTCTGTATATGTATGTATGTATGATAATACAACTTAAATCTATATAAATTATTCATTAACACTTATTTTAAATGCAATCTGGTTTTTTTTAAAAACTTTTCTAATTCAACATTCACATTATAACATGTTATTTTTCTTTTGATTTGAAACCACTTGGGTGTAAACAACATTTTTAATGAAATTACAAAATCAATAACTATTTTTACATAATTAACCAGATATTCTAAAAATAATATACAGTAATTAAGGAACACACATGCAGTTTAATATTCGTATTTAGTGTTTTCCTGAAAGTTTGCAATGATGATATTTTAACTATACTGTATTTATATATTGGACTATTTTATCATCTAATATAAGTGTTGAATGTTTTTAGAAAAATAAAACTTTATTTAAATAATCCAAGTGCTGTACATTATATTTAAATAAAGTTTAATTTTTCTAAAGACATTCAACACTTATATATATATATATATATAGTATATATATATATATATAATATATATATATATATATATATATAGTATTATAGATTCATTAATTATATATATTTTAAATTTATATGTTCTATAATCAAAATATTAAATGAAGCACTAACATTGTGTTTTATGAATAAAATATTGTATGTGTTATACAATGTCAGCAAAGTCATTACCTGTATACGAATTACAGTAATGTACTTTTGCTTTTGGGTAAAATGACTTTAAAATATCTATTCCCTGACATCATCAGTGATGCAAAATTAAAGATGGCTGCCAAAAAAAATTTCATTATAATTTTTTGCCAATCGTTATAGTGAATAATCGATTGTAAATCAAAATAGTGGGTACAAATTGATGATGATCACTATTGTGAAATATCGCTAAGTAGCCAATCACTAAATGAGATCTAAGTGTATATGTATTTTATTAAAATATACATTGTATAAAATGAACTTCTATCTGTGTTTTTAATGATCACATGAAGGCTTAAAATCAAAAAATTAAATTGGGACAATCTTACTATATTTATATCCTAGGCAATTCAGCAGCATGGTGATAGATAAATATATCAAAATTGGTGGACAAGTTTTAATTACATAAAAGATTGGTCTGTTGAATGGTGCTCTTGTGCTCTACCTGTCACATGAACTTTAAAGAAATTAACCAAACAATGGTTGTTACAATGATTAACCCAAATATTGTTGAACTTGTTATTAGTATTAAAACAATAAGAGAAATTTTTAAAAAAAATTTTTAGTTTAAATACATTCATATTCTTTAAGTAAAAAAGCTGATTCATCAGTCATGGATTATACTAATTTTATTAGACTTTGCAGTATGTTAATCACACACACAAAAAATCTAAAATTGTTATGTGGGTTGTTTAGTTTGGTTTTAAAAAATAAAGTGCTAAAGTGAACAGTTTGTAAAGGTGATTCTATAAAAAATTGTATAAACTTGTCAATAATAATTTTTTTTTTTTTTTTTTTTTTTTTTTTTTTTTTTTTTTATTTTATAAAAATAAATTAAATTTTATTAAAAATTAACAATATTTTATTTTTTTTAAATAATTAAAATTTTAAATTGTTTTTTATAGTGTTGGGGTTTTTAAAATCAAAAAATTTTATAAATTAAAAAAAATGTGAATATTAAATAAAAAAAAAAAAAAATCACACTCAACACAAAAAACATATATATCAAAAAAAAAAGAAAGAAAAAAAAGGTAAGGATTTTCAAAAAAAAAATTATCTTAAATTAAAAATCAAAAACAATATGTGGAAAATTAGGTTTTCAAAAATTTTCCCCCCTTTTTTTTGTTTGAAACTAAGATTCAAAGCTGAAACTAATGTGTGTATGCATTTAGCAGCCATTTTTCATTCCTTTATAATTTCCAAGCCAAAAGTTCTGAAATTAAAAAAATCTGAGCCCAAACTAATTTGTTGTCAAGTCATATAATTCAGACAGAACAGTTTCATATATTTTAGATACTTCAGTTTTATGCCACCTGTAATATTTCTTCAACTCTTTGTCCAGGAAGATTACTACAATATCACATGACTTTTTCAAATGCTTCCAAAAGCAATTTTTTCCACTTTAATCTAAAACCATTCGCTGTAAAATTGCGTAACCAATATACACCAGGTGTTAAGTCTATACTACTGACATCGCTAGAATATTTTCAAACAATTGCTTTTATTAGTAAGAAAAACAGAATTCACATCTAAGATCCACATTGGAAAACATGTTTGGTAAGCTGATAAAGACAAACTAAATATCATTAGTTAAGTTATGTAATAACAGCTTGTGCTATGTAAAATTTAAGATAAAATTTTTGAAAAATTAAAATTTTAAAATAGAGAATTGTTAGCAATAGTTGCAATTTCAAATTTAAAAAACTGTAAATAGTAATATTAAAAAGTGAGAAATAATTGTTAACCATTTATTTACCATTCAGAAAAGACCCTGCACCAATAATTATACTTCCGTTAGTAAAATATCTTTGTTTTTTAGAAAATTAAAAAAAAATGTTTAAATCAAATGAAATGCTGTTATTAAAAGATAAATTAAGTCCTCTCTTAATTATTTAATTGCGTCTATTATAAAAAAAATTGGGTTCAAAAGATGAAATTTTTCAAAGATCAAAAATATAAGAAAAAAAGAGGTAAAAATGCAATTTTTCTGTGATTATCTTAATAAAATAAAATTATTCACAATGGCAATTCATGGCTATAATATATAAAAATATTGCATCACTTATTTTCTGATATAAGTAATTATTATATTTCAAACTAATGTTTAAAATTTCCAACAACTTCATGTTGACAATAAATATTTTTGATTTTAGAGAAAAAAATTGTACATACCAAAACATTATGACTCTACCAATTTACATTAACATGTGCATTAAAACCATTAATTCATTATTCATTTCTCTTTATCCTGATGCCATTTATGTAAACAGAACTAGAAACTACTTTCAGGCTATTGTCTTTTATCTTTGAAAACATATGTATTATCCAGTAGCCACCTAACTTTTACTACATTATTTTAAATAATATCTTAAATATTTCAGTATCATAAGATTTAAACCCAATTTAACATTATTATCTCATTAAATTAGTCTATTAGGTGTGTGTATTCTGACAAATGTCAATAGCCAGAAATCCGGCTGGGGATCTTAGCACTATTATGTAGGATCATTAATCATCACTCAGGCTTATTTAGACAGTAAAATAACTGAGAGTAGACTACTTCATAAGTGCAGATATTAAATCTAAGTAGGAAAGTCATGAATGCTTCGTTTTGATATATTTATAAAATTTTCAGTATAGCAAACAGAAGCAATTTTTCGTTGATGTTTCTTATGTAGTTAGAATTGATAGCATCCCTGTGAACAATCATTATTCAAAATATACTTCTGACTAATATAAATATTAGATCCAATGTAAACACATAATATTACTTTATTTTTTAAGCATTTTGAAAAATAGCTGAGTTTCAGTAATATTCAACATCTTATCATAAATTAAATATACAGACGAAATATTTATCACTTTTAAAAGTTACAAAAAATTAATTTAAATAAATCAATTCAAATCTGATGTTTTTATATTAATTTTATAATTATATATTACTTGTATCTAAATACTGAATTTTAATTGCAGTCAATTTTGAAATTAAGCAACTGTAAATGTTTCGTATGTAACCTGTATTTTTATAGTTTTTATATTTACATATTAATATATTATTTTTGAAAAATATTGTTCGTAAAATACTATTACATTTATTTCAAGTTATTAATACAATATAAACAAAATAAATAAGAGGAAGATAATATAGATAAGAAAAAGGCACAATATTCTTATAAAGAAATGCTAGAGAATAGAATGTGAAACTCAACAAGAATTTAGTGTGAGAACTATACTCAAAAATTAAAAAAGATTACATTTATTTATGACTTACTAAATTCATATTCACTAGTTCTGAACCCAGCGGATATTTCCATAAAATCAGTACTTATAAATTAAAAATACTAAAATAAATTTGAGAAGAAAATTTATAAGAACTTAATCCATAAACATATATTGTTACTGATAGTTGAATGTATTTAGAATATTTAAAGTTAATTTTTTCTAAAGACATTCATTCACATAAATGATTAAAATAGTCCAATATATAAATACATGTCTATATTTATTTATTAATGCATATTATATGATGAATAAAATACTTCTATTAGTTCATTATTTGTCTAAGATAAATAATGAGCTGATAAAGGACATTTAAAACATTTATTTATACTAATATTATAAAATACAGCTCTATAATGTATTAAGTATGCAATTTATTATCTTAAAATATAGAATCATGTATCTTGAGTTTGTCTATTTATGTATCAATATTTTAGTCAGATCTGACCCACCATTATCCGAGTGATAGAGGTCACTCAGAGTTTCTGCAGAGATTTTGATATTAGAAAACTGTCTTTTTAATTTATAAAATTAATCTTAAATACTTGATTTCAAATATGTCATTGCAACATTGATATTAACAGCAAGAAATCACACAGTTAAAACTGAGATATATGTTTATCTTATATATATAGCTTGCAAATAAGCTCTTAAATTAAGTCATGTGACATATGACTTGATTTTTTTGTAATTTTATTTTTGCTATTAAGGCTTTGGCAATTTTATATTACTAAAGTTTTTAATATATGGTGTATCTGAACTTGGTTCAATCCCATATTGCTATTTAAGTTAGATAGCTGGATTGGAAAACATATGAATGTCTGAAAATTTCAGATTTTCTACTTAATAGTTATCCATTAAATAAAGTGTGGGGCTTGTTCTGGTATTTTTAATCTAATGCTTGAGTATCCTACCACCTCACTGAAAAAAACCAGTAGTAGAAACTGGTCTGGGGTTGGGGATATTCTGCAAAGCTTGTTAAGAGCTTATTTGCGAGCTCTATATATAACATTTGTAATACAAGCTTGTTAAATTAGGTCGTGTGACATATGACTTGATTTCATTGTAATATGTTTATCTTTTTAACATGCAAAATGTCATTTTAATGCAATTACACAGGAAGTAGACAAGCCTATACTATATCATTATTATGATTATGAATGGTATCTAAGATTACTACTTAATGTTTTAGCATGGATTTTCAAAAAAAGTTTTGAGTATGATTTACAATGTATTAATAAATTCTGTTTAAAAGGTAATATTAAATCAAAACATTCTAAAATAGTATAATGAGTAGAGTAAAATTATATGGATTAAACTAGCAGTTGGCAACCTTTTATATATTGCAGACCACTAACATAATTTTTAAAGGTATGAATTAATACAAACATTGAGTATGATATACATATATATTTATTTGTATCATCATCATCATCAACCATTATCAATACACTGCAGGGTGAAGGTCTCTCTAAGTTCAATCCATCTTTTCCTATCTTTAGCTTCTCTTCTCCACATCACCCCTGCACACTTTCTTATTTCATCCATCCATCTCACATGTGGTCTCTTTCTGGGTCTTTTACAATCTCTTGGAATCCAGTTTAAAATTTCAATTGTCCATCTGTTATTATCTCTTCTAACAATATGTCCAGCCCAACTCCACTTCAGTCTTTTAATTTTTGCAATGACATCAGTAACACCTGTTGTTCTCTTACCCATACATTGCGTTTTCAATCCCTTCTTGTTATTCCCAATATGCATCTCTCCATACTTCTTTCAGTGGTCTGAAGTCTCTGTATTGCTCTTCTATTAAGTGTCCAAGTCTAAGATCCATAAGTAAGAACTGGCAAAACACATTTATTAAAAACCTTTCTTTTCAAACAGATAAGCATATTTCCTTCTAATATCAAGTTATTTCTAACAAAAGCACTCCAACCAAGTTTAATTCTATGATTAATTTCATCCATTATATTTCCATCTGTATTAGTAATCTGACCAAGGTATTTGTAACTGTTAACTTCTTCTAACTCATCATAATCAATCTTTATTTTCATATTTTGAGAAAATCTATCAAACACTACTTTAGTCTTTTTAACATTTATCTTTAGTCCTACTTTCCTACTTTCATCTGATAACTCCTGTAGCTCTAAAGCATTATTTGCAAAAACAACTACATCATCTGCAAAATCTAAATGACTTAAATAATCTCCATTTACTTTCACTCCTTTAGCTTCCCATTTTAACCCACAAAATACTTCTTGCAGCACTGCTGTAAAAAGTTTTGGAGATATGGAGTCATCCTGTCTTACACCCTTTTCAATGTTGATTTTCCTAGTATCATTATGTAATCTAATTGTTGCTGTTACATTTTTATAAATATTCTTCAAAATATGACAATATCCTGGATCTACACCTTGATGATCCAATGCTTTAATCACTGAAGAAATGTTTATAGAATCAAATGCCTTTTCATAGTCTACAAATCTAAGCATAATGGCAACTCATATTCATTTGTCCTTTCTATAATTTCTCTCAATACCTGGATATGATCTACTGTACTAAAACCACTTTTAAATCCAGCTTGTTCCCTTGGTTGATGGAAATCCAGTGTTTTCTGTAGACGAGTTCTAATTATCTTAGTAAAAATTTTGTATAAAACTGATAAAAGACTGATAAGTCTGTAATTTCTAATGTCTTCTTTATCACCTTTTTTAAATATTAATATTAATACTGCATTTTCTCAATCATCATCTTTATCATTTAAACATTTGGTATATAACTTTGCTAAAAAAAATTTATATTTCTTCACCTGCTTCCCTCAATATATCAATTACAATTCCATTATTACCTGGAGCTTTTCCTTTCTTCATAAATTTAATTGCATGTCTCACTTCCTCATTCAAAATTCTGGGCAGTTCGGAAAATATAATATATATAGGAAACACTTGTTCTTTATTACTATATAATTCTTGATAGAAGTCTTCTACCCATTTTATGATGTCATCTCTCTTTTTAGTAATAATGCCATCTTTTTTCTTATAGCAGATATAAATTTCCTACCAATACCAAAATGTTGTTTTACACTCTTTAGACTTTTATTCTCTTCTACAGCTTTCCTTTCTAGTTCACAATTATACTTTCTTATATCATTTTCAACTCCTTTCCGCACCATTTTACAAAATTAGAGATATTCAATCTCTTTTAATGCATTATTGTTGTATATCCTCATATTCCTTCATTTCTTCATAAATTCTCTAGTCTCGGTAGAAATTTTATTGGTCAATTGCTGCTTTTTTCTACCAGCTATCTTTGTTGCAGTTTTTAAAGTGTATCACTTATTTTCCTATTAATGTCATTCAAATCTGAATCATGTTCAAAATCTACTAATACTTGAAACCGATTTGTAAGTTCTAATTTAAATTCATTAAAATGTTTCTGAAGATTAGGAATATTAACTATAAATATTGTTTTTCTTAATAATTTTTGTCTCTCTAGTTTTGCATTAACATGTATCTTACATCTTACTAATCGATGATCACTTCCTGTGTTAAATTTATTAAGAACATTACAATCATGAAATATGTATTTTCGGTTAGTCAAAATATAATCCAATTCTGATGTACCTTCATTTGTATGCTTCCATGTTCATTTCCTTTTAACATTTTTCTCAAAAAAAGAATTCATAATATAAAGTTTTTCTTTTTCTGCAAACTCCACAAGTCTATGTCCTCTCTCATTTCTATTACCATAACCAAAATTACCTACAGCATTTTTATCTTTCATTTGTTTACCAATTCTAGCATTAAAGTCCCCCATAACAATTTTAAAATGTTGTTTACTCTGATCAAAAGCCTTTTGTACATCCATATAAAAATCTTCTATAACTTCATCACTATGAGAACTTGTTGGGGCATAAACCTGAATTATCTGCATTTGGTATCTGCTATTAAGTTATAAAACTAATCTTGCCACTCTGTCTGATACACCATCAATCTCCACAATACTATTCTTCCATTTTTTATTTATAATGAATCCTTACTCCACTTGTATTTCCAGTATTTGTGCCTTTATAGTAGAGTATATATCCACTTTTTAAATCAATTGTTTCTTCACCTTTTCTTCTAACTTCACAAAGTCCAATAATGTCCCATTTAATATAAGACAGTTCTTCTTCTAACTCTTGCAATCTTCCTTCACTTGAAAGTGATCTGCAGTTGTAAGTACCTAAATAAAAAGTTGTCATCAAATGGCAGCTTGAGTCCGCAATCAGGGAATTCTTATTCTTAGCACCCTCCGCCTTCGGCCACCAACCGCTTCCTTGGTTGGCGACTTTACAGCCTCCTGGGAATAAGGGCCATGATTTATTTTTGTCTGTCATGATTGTATATATTGAAAAAATATTCTTAAACTCGGAGGTAAAAAGCCAATAAACTCACCACACTGGATAATGCGTGTTGGTGAGCAGCCCATCCATGTTCATATACTATATGAATAATCACATAATAATAACAGCTGCAACAACAAGAACGTATGGCATATGTTTTATAATTTGTTAAAGAGTTATGTTTTATTTTGTTTTTTGTTAATATAATGTTCATTGTATATCATAAAAATAAATGAATGTATAAATACATATTAGTTATGTTTTATATGTGTAATTTTCTAATTTGTATCTACAAAAATTATTTAAGATTAATAACAAATAGTATTCTATTCTTTAATAATTTTTATGGATGTGTTTCCCTTCAAAACTCTTAATAAAATTTTTGAATTTTAGTTTATCCAATTACCAAGGGCACACTATAGTCAAATTTGATGCCTAGTCAATTGTACAGAATTTGGTATTCTTATTTGGTTACTTTTTCTATGTCATTGGCTGAGTAGGGATTAATTAAATGCCTTTGAGGTAGATGTTTTGCAAGTCACATTAGTATTTTGTAACAAATCAATTAGCAATATAATGTTCTTGTTCTATTTTACATATAATACAGCTTAAACAAAATTTATTTTTTATTTAAAACTTATTAAGCGAGCTTAATAATAATTCAAATAAATACATATTTTAAGTTTAGGACTTTTTATTACAAGCTTGTAATGAACTCCATGTATCCTCACTTGATAGATACTATAAGTGATATATACATTGAGAAAAATAAG
This sequence comes from Epiperipatus broadwayi, assembly GCA_028023455.1. Classification (NCBI taxonomy): domain Eukaryota; kingdom Metazoa; phylum Onychophora; class Udeonychophora; order Euonychophora; family Peripatidae; genus Epiperipatus; species Epiperipatus broadwayi. The sequence goes on along the minus strand of JAQFVV010012539.1, from coordinate 509,639 downwards.
AAAATGAAGTATAAACTTATATTAAAATAATATGAAAAATATGAAGTAAGAATTATAGAATTTTACAAATGGTAATGAAGACAGAAAATTGAAAAAAAAAGAATTAGTTAATAAATAGAAGGAAATAAAATTGTTGTAAATTGACTTATTTAGCTTTTTTTAAAAAGTTAAATGGTTTTGAACAAATAACAAAATTAATTAAAAACTAGTTTATCTATATATATAAAAAAATACATTTTTTTTTTTTTTTAAGGGTCATAGCATCGGCCGGGACGCGAACCTCTCGACCACTAATGCAAGACAATTTATTTATAATGAAAATAACTTTTTAAACAATTTGCAAGGCCGTCACGCTGACCTCTCGACCACCAATGCAAGACAATTTATTTATAATGAAAAGAACTTTTTAAACAATTTTTTCCCTCATAATTACAAGTGTACTATATTTTATAAGATGTGAGTTTTAAAAAACAATGTAGGTAGATTTCCAGTAACTATCACTAATTTAAAAACTTTTAAATATCTGGACAAAATTACCAAGTATTGTTTTTGTTTATCATTTTAATTACTACTATATAAATTTTTTGTCTTGACGTAAATATAAACATATTCTGTAAATGTTATATTGTTATTAATAAAATATAAATAGTTTACAAAAATTATTTAATATATATAAACTATAAATAAAATTAATATTTATTTAAATTTTTAGAAGAGTTTTGCACTTATAATGAGGAGGGGAGAAATTTATTCTTGAAATCTGAAAAATTCACAAATCCAAAAGCCTTAGAACAAGAGGTTTGGATTATGGAGTTGTCTACCTATGGTATATTATATTTTGAAAAAATATAAAATAGTATCTTCCATTTGCTGTCATATTAAATTTTCTACCATTAAAAAAAGAACATTTAACGTTAGTTATAATAATATATGATGGCTGTTTGCATTAAAGATTTAAAAGAAATATTGTTTTTGATTTATATTTGAACTTACTAGATTTTAGTCTGAGTTTTAAAATTAATTCTGAAGTTGGGCTTCTCTCTATTTTAAGGCTTCATCTGATTAAGAACCACAAAAGCCTCTGGCCACATTTGTTAGAGTAATTTATAATTCCTCAAGTTCCTGTACAAATAATAGCAGAAAATCTCTTTCTTTATACAAGGCTTTAACACTATTTGCTTCTAAACTAATATATAGAAAAGATTATAATGTTCCAACTTATCAATATTTTTAAATAATAGAAATAGTAGTGTCTGGGATTAATAAAATAGTCATATTAATAATCTAAAAATAAAAATTATTTGTGACAGTAAAACATTTTCATTGTTTAATATACAGTTAAAACATTCTAAAAATTAATTACTTCTCAATCCTAATTTTTTGATTTTGTCTTGGCAATTTAATAAGATATATTTTCTATCAAAGTTTTTTTTTATTATTTTGCAAATTTTGCAAATTCATTAGACTTAAATCATTAACTTCCTTATTTATTTTAGTAATATTTAAATACAAGTATCATTAATATATTTGGAATTTTGATGTAATATAAGAGGATTTGAACACAGACTTTCAATTTCCCTTCAGCTATCCACTCTATCTCATACAACCTTTTCCACATGTATGTATCACTCATGTGTATAGTTTATATATGATAGAATGGATAGTTGAAAGGATCTGGAAAGTCTGTGTTCAAATCTTCTTATATTACATCTAAACTCAAAGTATATTAATTATACTTGTATTAAAATATTGCTAAAGTAAATAAGGAAGTTATTTTAGTATTTTTATTACATTTTCAAGTTATATAATAAATCTTTAAACTACAATATATGGTGTATTTTTTAAAAAATATACAATAATCTTTATAATGCATATTGAACTCTATATTTTCTTTTGTATATATTTTTTATATGTATTGATTGTTGATTCCTGATAATATACTTCTGATAGAATCTTTCTAATTTGATGCTGATCACTATTTTCTGTTTTTGTTAGTCATTCTCTTTTTTTTATATTGGTCACATTAAACTTCTTTGATAGGAGTCATTCTCTTTTTCTTTTATCTCTTAATATTTTTGAATTATATATTTTTGTAATAAATTAGACTATTCTGTAATATAACTAAATAACTCTACTTTTACTTGGTCATGTATTCTTTTAATTAAAATGCAGATCTAAAATAATTAAGAATTTGATAGGCATTGATTCCAAAAAGACTTACTCTATATAATACATTCTTTGTACCTTACACTGAAATACATGTATTTAAGAATAACCTTTCACAAATATGAACAAATCAAAATTATCATCCATAATTATTTAAGCAAGAAAATATAATTATCAAAAATACACATATAAAAGTACACATAAAATTAATAGCTGTATATATTGCATAGTTTGAGTTTAACAAAAAATAAACTTGTAAAAGTATAAAATAAACATATATGTAAATGCACCTTAATAGAAATTCTTAGAAAGTTTATTTAGCCATTCTCATTTGGATTCATTCCACTTCTTTGCGTGGAATTTATTTTTTTCTTGATATTATATTGTAAGTTTGTTTTTGCTCATAGTGGAAATTAAAACAATCACCTAAAAATAAACACATACATTAATAAAAAAGTTACTTTAACCATATACATAAAGATATCTAAAAAAGACAAATGATCACCAAAATGCATTTTATGCTGAACCAACAGATCCAATCAAATGTCTTCATTTATTTGCTTAACATTTATTAATATGGAATTATTATAACTTAATCCAAAGAGATTCACACAAATCATCTTCATCAAATAATTGTTACTAATCATTCTTTAACTATAAATTACAATTTTTGGCCCTAATAAACGTCTTTAAACAATAATTTTGGCACTTTTACAACAGTTTGCATAGATAGAAACTTATATTCAGGTAAGATAAGTTTTGTTATTAAATAAAAAAAAACTAGGTATCTGATAGACAACTTTGTAAAAGAAAAAATATAATTTAAAAAAAATTGAAAAAAGATTATAGATAATATATTCTGAAAAACAAACACTGTTCTAGCATCTTTTTTTTAAATAAACAGTGAAGAAAAGAATACTAGTCACCTGCCTAGATATATATAATGTATGATGATTTTACATTTTATTTAAACAGCTTAGCCAAATTGATGATGGGATATTTATATGAAAATAAAATAAAAACATATTATACTTATTTGGATTGTTAAGTTTCCAATTTCACTGGATTTGATTCCCAGTTTGTAAATATGATAAGAGATCATACTAATTGCATGCCATGAATCCTTTTTTCACACAGTAAAAAATTAGATTTGAAATGGTATGATCAAGTTGTTTTTAAGCATTAAACTATTTTTTATTATTATTGAGGAATAATACATAAAAAAAGATAAAATAACTGTTATGGCTAAATAAGTCTAACATAAAGATTGTTTTTTAAGTATTAAGTCATAAGGTAGTACCAAAGTATCAAACTTTAGATATCAATTGATTAAGGGCATAGACCTTCCAGTTTATTTGAATACTGCCTTCTTTGATCTTTCCCTGAATAAGGAATCAAATCCCAATGACATTTCCACTCTCTACTATGCGGACACTTCCCCTCTTGTCATTACTTTACATGGCATTCCTCTACAGTGTTTCTTCTGCCACCAGAGAGGCCACTTAGTGAGGAACTGCCCAGCCAGAATTTGCCACAATTGCAAAAGAATTAAAAGCAAAACTCACTTCTGTAACTCTAGTTCAGTGATGCAGACTGTGGAGACTCCCATGTCCATGCCTGACTTTGTAGCACCTGAATCAATGGAAAGCTCCACTTGTTCTCTAACATCTCCAGTGGTCCTTTCAGCATCTGAAACAGTAGAAAACTCCACATGTTCTTTACTGTCCCCTGTTGATAAGGTCAGCCCTGACTCTTTGCCTTCACCTTCTCTCTCCACATGTGCTTTGGATGAGTCTTTTGAGTCAACATGTTCGGCCATGGAGGAGACTTCCCCTTTGCCTCTGCCCAACAAAAGGAAGGCAAATGAACAAAATATGGATTCCAAATCTTCAGTGAACAAATTGTACTTGAAAAAAATAAATAACAAAAGCATGGACTCCTCAGACTCCGAATATCTTATCCCCCAGCAACCTGGGAAAAAACGCAAGCCTGTTCCTAAGGCAGATAGTCAAACAAGAAAGTGTGAATTACCCAATAAAGATACAAGCAAACCTTGCCAAACCCCTGTTCCAGGTAAGGACATTAAATTAAAGTTACCTAAGACCTCCAGGGCATCGAATGTTGAACCAGACTCTGTTGAAGGCTGCATTACAAAGAGTCTGGGGAGGGAGTCTCTGGCCAGATAGTGGATCTGCAACAAGCTAGTACTGGAGTTTCTTACATGGATGGCTTGCAATCCAGAACACCAAAAGCAAAAGCCAGGATATGTCCTCTTGGTAGGACCAATAGTTGCTGAGTGCATGATCACACATTCAAAACTCATTTAATCATTTCCAAATTTATCACCAATTGCCCAATAAATACACAATATTTATCTGTTAAAATAATGCCTCATGAGGCTCAATATAGTGGGACTTAATATAAGGGGGCTGAATTCCCTAAATAGAGTGGATGCATTGTCCAAATGGTTTAAGCAATACTCGCCACATATTGTATGTCTTTTTGAGACCAAATTGCACCAATTTTCAAACCCCAAAATCCTGAGCCTCCTTGGCAATCTGGGATATTTTCATCACTCAGTTTCTCCTTCATCTGCTGCTGGAGTGGCAATCTTAATCTCCAATAGTAGCCCATTTGAATCTTTTTAAAATTAACTATATATACCCACATATAATTATTGCCACCTTATTCCACAAAGCCTTCACTTTAAATATAATTTATGTGTACCTCTACTGAAATGATTTACTAATTCAACAGATAATCCAACAGATTAACATCACAATTGCTTCCAACCCTTATCCAACGATTTTCCTTGGGGACTTTAACACCTCCTACCAAGAATTTACAGCCAAATATATACATTGTCTTAATACCAGATTCATGAGTGGAGGGGGCTTCTTCTCTCTGAATGCCTTTTCCTTCTATACTAGAAGGTATAACTCTCTCATAGACCTCATCTACTATACTCCTGATCTACACTTTCTGATTGACCCCTCACTCTAACCTATAGCCTTTTCCGACCAGTTGGCATTATCCATCAAACTATTTCTAAATCTTGAGTCATCCAATATTCCAGGTCTGAGCACAATGACAAGAATCCTTCTCAAGTCCACATCAGCTGAAGCCATCATCTCTGAGGCATACATATATTTTTTCACAAAATTCATAAATGTCTTTGCCACCAGTCGATGCCTGGTTTGCCTTCATCCATATTTTAATGTCATTAATCTCAAACTATACATTACATAATAAAGGGCCATCTTCACTCCTGATAGAACTTGAATCACTCAACAACACCCTTAAAAATCTTCCCCTTGATACAATTCCTATAGAATCCATAATCAACCTGAAATCCCAATACAAAAATAAACAGTTGATTTTGGCAGAGTATCTCTCTATCAAAAAGTCAAAAATTTTCTTGAACCAGCCCCACAATTAGTCCAGGGGCTACATTAGGTGGGCTCTGGGCCATAGAGACATGAAACCCACCCCTTCATCTATTACAGTTGGAAATAACCTTTACTCAAGATCTAACATGCTTCTAAAAATTTTTTTGTTCTTCAGGGAAAAGTTTTGCACTCATGCACCTGACTCTAAACAGGACTCAATATGGGATTTCTCCCCCTCTGACCATGGCATCTTGGAAGGAGATGTTCTAAGTTAACCTCGATGCCTGAAAGGACCCATCCAGGGCTCCATGCAATTCCTCATTTCCTTCTACTGCACCTGTCTAAATTCTCAGTTCCAATCATGTACAACTTGATTAATCACCTTCTTCTGGTGTCCATGAAATCAGTGGTCTTTATCCCATAGCAATAATGCCATTTCTAAAGTGCAACATAATTCCGTCCCCACTGGAGAACCTGTGGCCCATCTCTATGACTCCACTGATAGTCAAGGTCATTGAATCTATCATCAAGGACAAAATTCAAAACAAGATTCTTTCCCTTATTTCACAATATCAATTTGCAAAAAAGGGCAGCTCAACCACAAATGCTATCAATCTTTTTTAAAATCATTACTGACCACATAAGATCCCCAAGGCAATCTAGACCAGTGGTTGTGCAGCTCAACATTGCAGCTGCCTTTGATTCTATTCAACTCAATACCCTTTTAAACTTACTTGGTGAGCATGAAATTTTTTACTGGAATCATAAATATTATTAGAAACCTTTACAATCGTGAATTGAGCATCTCATTTAATGGGAAGCTTTCTCCCCCATTCTACACCACATTCCTTCATTCCACAAGGCTCTCCACTGAGTGCCCTGTTTTTCATTACTTACCTCAACCCTCTGCTTCTTCAAATTGAGAGTCTCTTCCTGGCATTCATATCCCAATTTTAAATACATCAATTCATCACATCACCTATATGGATGACTTGGCCATTTTCCTTCCATCAAAAAAATTAATTCCAAGACTCTTATCAATACTTAAAGAATTCTCCGATCAATCCAGCCTCAAATTTAATATGGCCAAGTCATCTGCCTGGTATATATCTTCGGGTAAGAGCATTCCAGGACCATTTGCAGCAAAGCCTCAGAAATTCTTGGGCTTCCCTACATTTGAATCCATGTCTGCCATGAGGAGATCTATTCAAGGAAAGCTACTTCAATCCACACAGAGAATCACATCCTCTCTATCCAAAGTTTACATGTCCATGTTCGCCAAGTCCTCCCTCATCAACATACTAATTTTCCCTAGAATATCCTATTTCACCCCAGTAGTCAATTTTACCAAAGTCTTCATCAGGAAAATACACAAGATGTGCACTGATCTGATTAGAGGGGGGAAATGTGCAACCATAAGCTTGAGAAATCTACAGAAACACACAAAACTCAAAGGATTATCCCTACATTCCATAGATACTTTCATATTCCAATGTTCCTATAATTTTTCTACAGAATGTGTCTGCAATATCCTAACTACTCACATTCCAGAGAGGTCACTCCCACAGATAAGCTGCCCCCTATTGGTACTGACTGGCTGGCAGCCCTCACATGTCTTATCTCCAAACATACTATGCTTCCTATAAAATCGTCCTCAATGAAAATCCAAGTTCTGGGATGCCTACTACATCCTTAATCCAGATGTTTCTGCAGGATCAACTATCCTCAGGCTTAACAACCATCTGCTAATCAAGAAATTTAAGTGATGGTTTCTTGAACCCAAATATTTTGATTTCCTGATGAAGATAAATATTAACACCTTGCCTACTAAACACTTTCTGGTGCATCACCAAGGATTCTCAAACATAAAGTCCACTTGCTCACTATGCCTCAGAGAGGATGAAACTTGTCTTCACCTCCTCAGCCACCATGTTTTCCTTCACCCCTACAGAGTCCTTTAGCCTCCATGTTAAATAACAATACGCCTGCCCTGTCGACTCTCATTGACAATATATTATGTAAATCCTTCGTAGAGATACAAATAACAACATTTGTACTGTTTTCGCTATGGTACACATGGTTCTGGCTCACCTTTAATAATGCACTAGAGCGTCTGCTTGAACTCTCTATTAACAAAATAGAAAAAATTCAGAAAAGGGACCAGAATTTGGCCCCCTCTTTCATCTATGACTCCACATGGAGGTTATTGATCTGGCCCCCAAAGCTGATCCCTTTCACTCCTAAATAGAAATCTTCCCTGGAGAGTAATTTGAGGCTGAATGGCCTGCATCCCTTTGTGATGACTTACCTTGCTCTGCATGATTATTGCCCAGATCCTGAGTTGTTATGGAAGTAACCTCCGGTATTAAGGGTCAATTTGGTCATGTGGAGCATGGACAAAGGATTAGACCTATCGCTGAACTATATGAGACATGCAAGCTTGGTCATCTATATCAACAGGATACTATTTCAGACTCATTCCTTGCTGATATGCTTCATATTAGTCCTTTTAGCTGGTGTCAAACAAGATATCAATAGTGAGCTTTCATCCCACTGATTATCATGTAATACATCCTATGCTTAACAATTATCATATATTGTAACTAATTTCTGAAGAAAATTCTATATTTTATATAAAAAAAAAAGTATTAAGTCATAAGGTAAAAGTTTATATTGTTTTATATATAAAATATATTGTGCCAAGGCCAAATTGGCACATGTATATAAAATAATTTTGTCGTAAAAAAATTATTAAAACAAAAAAATCTTCCGTAAAAGAGTTGAAATAAAAGTTGAAAAATAATTGATTAAAAGTGCGAAGGGGGATTTATTAAAGTTAAACTGAAGGTTTTATAAAAAGGAAGTAAAGAGTTTATTATTATTAGTTGAAATACAATTTAGAAGCTTTAAAAATATATATAAATCTCTTCATTTAAATTAAAGAAGAAAAAGTATTAAAACTAGTTTTGATGTGTAGAATACAATTATATATGTGTGTACAAATGTAAAATAAATGTATCAGTATTAAATATTATAAATAAATAAAAAATATATTTAAAAAAACACAGCGGTGCACTACTAATTAAAGATATGAAAACAACACGTTTTGAAATAGCTACTACTAATTAAACAAACAATCAAAAAACACATTGTCATAGGATTAATTGTTAAAGAATTTTGACAACAGATATTTGCTGGAGGATATCAAAAGAGAAACACTTCATCGGTATAAATATGAAATATTTTATCGGACAATCAGTTAAGAGTTTTATTCAGTCTAGTTTGCAGTGACAGTCTTGATAACAGTGCATTTCTATTTTGAATCCAGAAACAAACAGGCATTGTTGAGCAGTTTTTGGAAATATATGCTCATGCTCCAGCCTTTTTAGTCCAACAAGATCATCAAAACCTGCCTGTGAAATAATGTCTGCATAACAACTCAGAAATCCTCCATCAAACGTTCAACTGTCTTATTATAAAACAAATGGATTCGCACAAAATCCCTTCAAGAAACATCCAAATCTAACCGGTTAGATATAATCCATCAGAACCAGCAGAAGTAGCCAACAACAAGCAATATTTACGTTTCAAAAATCCTAGGTAAGCATTTATTTATTATCATTTATACATAGTAGCCACCACTGTAATTTGTAAATATTCAAGATTCAAATTATTTAAACTCTATCATACCTAAAATGAACTGTTGATATGTGTGTTTAAGTTTCAAATGCTGTTAATGCTTTATTAATATGTGTTAATATGTGTGTGATCATTATATCAGTGTTATGAGTTAAATTAGATAAATACTAGTGTTCTATTATTAAAATCTACAAGAATATTTAAACTAGTCTAGAAATGTTAATTTAAAATGTGTGTGTATTAGATTAAATTTATAGAATGTTTAAAATTATTTAATGTTAGTTAATAAATTGTCTTTAACACTTAAACTTTATTTGTCGGTCAATTCTTTTTACCAACCTTTTATTAATTCTTTCCACCACTAATTTTGTATAACTTTGTTATTGAATTAAAATTAGACTGAGCTAGTTTTAGGGAATGTTTCGAGTGCTGGATTATGAGCCTACTGCCCGAATAAGTTAGTCTTCAGACTAGCTGGTGCCCCGGAGTTTACCCTGAAACAAATAAAGTATTTGGATAGTAGGGGTTTGAATCTAGCAGCCGAGATGGGCCATTGTTGATAGTTAAAGCTATCAATAATATCTCTCATTTTGCTCGAACGTGCCGGTTCGTTCACGTAACCTTTATAAGATTATAAATATATTATGAAGGAGTTTGAAACCGGTCAAAACTTATATATACATATAAGTAGGTGGTTTCAGTGGTTTGACCCAGTACATAAATGGCTTTTCCCAAGGTTGGGGCTGGACCTAAGAAACAATAGTAAATAAATGCTTTGTTTCTTGTTTGAAAAAAGTTTTTCTATACAAAAGCTAAATTATATATGTTAAAGCGTTTTAATTTTAAAAAAAAAGAATTGACCGAAAACTTTGTTTTCTTTAAATGAAGAGAGATTTATGCTATTTACATTGGTTAAATTAAATCACTATGTTAAATTAGAGACAGGTGGATGTTTGGGCGAAGTTAAAGCATTAAGATCGGGTGGAGAAAAATGGACAAAGGAGCGGTGGAGTCAGCGTGTATTTCCAGTTTAGAAATAAATAAATAAAATAATAATTAGTAAACTTATTAAAAGTGAATAAAATACGGTATTAAAAATAATGATAAAAAGTGTTTAAAATTATAAATTATAAAAAAAAATAAAATAAAGCCAAAATGGAGGCTCAAGGTAAAAATATAGAAAATATTCCCGACAAGGAAAAAAGGAAAATCATAGCTTTACTAACCAGCATGTTTGAAAAACAAAAAGAAACAGCTGAAGCATATAAAAAAATAGCCAAAGAGCTTAAAAACCAAAATAATGAAATGAAGAGTAAATTGGAAGGGCAAGCTGAAATGCTTGAGAAGTTAAAGGACCAGATCGAAAGGGGCCAAAATGAAAATAAAAGAAGAAATTAGGGAAGAAATAGAAGAAATTAAAACACAAGTAGAGAATAAAATAGAGACTGCTTACCAAGCAATAGAAAAAAATAAGATAGAAGATAGAAAAATAATTGAAGAAATAAAAGTTGAAGTTACAAATTTAACTGTAAAAGTAAATCAAATAAATCGTAGTCAAAATATCCCACAAACTGAAATAAAAAAGCCAGACCAGCTGAATGTGAACATGCACATTACAAATAACTCCATGAGTCATCCTCAGAAATACATTTTAGTATGACAATAATTGGCTTGATATCAAAATGTTCAGTAAAGCCTTTTAATATGTATTACATGGAAGCTTTCAGAAATAATACTATGAACTCATCATTTATCCATGAGAATACTAGAATTAATATATATATATATATAGTACCATCTGGGTAAGCCCCAAACCAAAACCAGATCATACACACAAAAAAAGGTATACTAAATATTAGCTCATTTTTTATTCAGTATTAGCCATCATATGTATATATTCATATGTGTACATATACATTCCAGTAGAAATATTAATGAATAAACAATAAATAACACTTTCACATGTATAAATTGTTGTGTATATATATATATAACTAAGATTAAAAGAAAAAAAAATATGTTTAGTAACAATGAATTTCCTTAATAAAATTTCTTAAAGATAACTAACTATGAGCAATCAAATAGATAACTATAGAAATAAGGATTACATCATTCAATTGAATGATATTAAGGGTAGCTTTTTAAAAGGTGTATTCTTTTATGCATATATTTAATTTGTTGCAAGAGAAGATTAAGCTCCTAACAAACTTTTTATTCACTGTAAAGAAAAGAATGTATATATCTATGGAATTTTATCTCATGAAACTCACAGAATAGTTGCTTAAAAGGAAGTTGATGTCTAATTTTAGAAAACAAAATATCAATGGCTACTCAATACCAACTGAATCACTTTTAGAACTTGCATTCAAAAATTGTTCTATTTCAATGAAAATGTTTAATGATCATCTGTTTAATCTCAAATAAAATAGATATGTAATGTCCATGATGCAATATTGTTCCATAATATTAATAAATAAATTAAATATTAATTCTAATGTATAAAATGAGAGAATTATTTATAAAGAAAATCTACTTTTTCATTTTATTTACCTTGGTTACAATACCTCGATATTACTTATCAGAGTATTTTGTACTTTTTAACTGGATTTATTATAAATAACTTTTAGACTTGCATATCATTTCTTATACTGAAAGATTATTGGTTCTTACAAGGAATAAGGTATAGTTGCTTCATCAAACAAATTATAATAACCAAATCAAGCAAATATTTTGATACTATATTTTAATCGTATTCAACACATACTGCGAATAATATATGAATGGATTATTATCATCAAACGCTCTTAGTATAAAGCCATATCACTTATTAATTGAAAATTTTAACCACATCTTCAGATAATTGAGCTCTATTTACATTAGATACTTTGTGAAATATGAAGATCAGAACTTTATGGATTACTAAGCCTTATTTGGAATTTTATAATGTTTACTTATAAGTATTTATGTTAATTCATTCTTTTTAAGAATGGATGATAAAATATATATAAGCAGAACTAAGGGAAAATAATTATGGTATTCCAAATTATAAATTAGTATCAACTCAAATACTTATGAGTAACTTATTTGCATTTTCTTATATCATATTATAAAATTGTAATAAGTTAAAGACCTCATTTAATGTCTTTTTATTATGATTTAGTTAAAATATATCTATATTTTCTGCTAGTTATCAAAGTAGGTTTGTTGTTTTACATTACTACAGATATAAACATTTTACACCAATATTCATATGAAATTTTATTTTACTCTATTTTAAAATATTATATTTATTAATAATAAATAAATTATTGTTGTTATCATATTATACTATTCATCAAGATATTATTTGTTCATTTTTCCAATATTATCATTATCAACAACATCTAAGGATTATAATTTGGTTAGTGTTCAAGTCATTATTTCATATTTATGTTATCTTTTAGGATCTAGCAGTTCTCATTAATGAAGTTACCACAATACTGTAAGGGCATAAATTGAAAACTTCACTCAAAGGTATCTTTAATTTTAAACAAGTTAACCTAATTTATTATAAAATTTAATTTAAGATTAACAGTCTCCATCTCTCAGACATCCCATCCTATTTGCCGCATTTATACCAGTACAATATATATATATTCAGAAGTCTTTATTCATATATTTCAGGAATATATCTCAAATATTTATATTTAAATTTAATTTATATAAAAAGTGAAGTCATTCCATTGCATACCCATGATGAGGAAGAGTTGTCTGAATTTCTGTGCTGTTAGAGAATGTGATATATGTTTAAAACATTTTAATTCATGAAGCTCTTCAACCAACTATTTAGTGAGTTCTTTTAAATATATTAAAAAATAATGCATTATCATCTTTCTAAGATGTTTAATATTTTTTCATAATTCTTATATTGCTTATATTAAATAAATCTTTAACAGTTTTGATTGCCCTACTATGTTAAACAGTTTTGATTGCTATGAGTCTTTTTCAAACTTGTAAAATATAGTTGCATTACATTATTTGTTGCATATTTTACACAAACGTACAATAAACTTATTTTGATATATTTACACATATCTATGTGCATGCATGTTTATATGTACATGGAATACTATCAGAATAAAGTTAATATATATTTGTATATTAAAAAATAATGATATTGCAACTTTGGAGGGAAAAATTGACAAATAATTAAATTGAATAAATATTATGAAAAATGCAAAGAAGGAATAAACCTTGAAGAAAACTGAAAGAGCATTGAAAATGAAAAAGTCATTAAAAATGTGAACAAAATATATTCGATAAACTCATATTACTGCTGCTATGTTTTTCCTCAATTTAAAAAACTTTTTTATTTAGATTTTTATAGAACACTGCATTTCTATATTCATATTTTTAATAATTTATATATATAAACATTTATCTATAATATATATGTCTGAAGAATTGTGATGATGGAATTTACTTATAAGTGTAAATAAAGTATGAATTTTTCTAAAAAAAACATTTACTATTTCAGTCATATGATGGAATTAATCTAACATATATCTGCAACTTATATATATATATGTGTGTGTGTGTGTGTGTGTGTGTAATTGAAATGGAAGTAACTACTTCCTATTGACTTATATATTGTCAAAAACAATGAAAGAAAGAATCACATCACTCTCTATACCATGACTTTCTATACTGACAGTTTTGACATTAACCACTTCTGATAAATACAGTAAAGATTATTACTAATCATTTATTAAACTAGAGATTTATTTCTAGCCCAGATATAAAATTTGATCCTTAGTTAGAATTTAATGTGTAGGAGATTGTGATCTGGACCAACTGGAAAGTCCAGAGTCAGCATAAAATGCATCTCATCTTAGATTAATGGTCTTTTTAAATGTCCTTTTTAATTTATGATGAAGTGGAAATGTTATATATAGTATATATATATATATATCCAAGCTAATAGTTTGAATACTATAAAAGAACAAAACCTATTTTTAGGTGCATAAGTGCATTAGTTCTAATATTGAATCAAGTCCTCAAGCCAAGAAAATAAAAAACTAGAGATTGGTCTGGAGAAATGAATAGTAGGGCATTATATTAATTAGTGATTATTGATTACTTAAACTCACAGGAGATGACTCTAAAATAGGGTGAAGAAAATCACCCTTCGAAAAGTCTCAATAAGATAAGAAAATTATATAATGTTTTATTGGTTTAAAATGATTCATATTCTTAAAAATTTAATAATTACTCTATTTTTTATTATTCTATTTTACTACTAATATTGTAAATCTATTTCTGCTCAGAATGTAATATTAATGTCCTGGGGGTTTGATGCGGTGGTAGAGTGGCCAAATGTAAAGCTCAAAGTTCATTGATGATGGTTCAGTTCTATTCCTTCCGGTGCTCAAACTTCACATGAACTTCTGAGCAAGAAACCAATTATTTATTTATTTTAATGTTAGTGCATTTTTTATGAGTTAAAAAAAAAAAAAGCAAAGAAAATAAATTCGGTACTATATTAAAAAAAATTACTTAAAAACTAATTTTACTAGGAAATTTAAAAGGCTCATAAATTAGTAATTTCATTAAAAGAACTTCATCTTTTATAATGACATTGTTAATGTTAAAAGGAAGAGCGAAAGAGGAAAAAGAGAGATCCAACCGAGCTGGATCTAATTTCACTCTTCTCTCCAGCCTCTGAAAATTAAATGGAACAACAAAAGTTGTTAATTACATTAAACTTCCATCTGCTTATATATAGTATTATTTTAAATGAAGTAAAAATATAGTATTGTTTATATTAAAATAATAAATTATATGTAATTTTATATTTTATACACGCACGCATAAGTACATACAGCTATAGATATAAAAAGTTTTGAAGCTATTTACATATACTTGTGATCATTGATTATGGCTTAAATGTACTTTAATTGCATCAGAAAGATTGTATTTTTCTTTTTTTTTTTCAAAACGGAAGGATAAGAATGAGCATCAGCGTGATTTAAAGAGAGAGAAAATTAACGTTTGGTCATTGTCAGCAAGATCAGCTCATCAAAGTCGTGATATAATAGTGTTGTATATCATTATCAAAGTCCAGCATATAAGATAGTTATTAAATGAAAAGTTAATCACATGAAGCTTTTTAATTCGCCTAGAGTGATATATAATGAAAGATTATGTGCATAAAAAATAAGTATATATAAAAAAAAACATTTTATTTACTATCATTTGACCATTTCTTTGTAATTATAAAAACTTAATATTTTTATATTATATTATTCAAAAATCGGTGAAAAGCAGCAAAATAATAAGGGTTAAAAATAAATGATGAGAAAGAACTATATGCGTATGCAGTTATTATATATATGCATAAACTTACTATTTAATAGTATTCTCCTTCAAATAAATAAATAAAGACATGAGAAAAAGTCAAATGATTCCCAATATGAATTTCTGATATACCTAGTTTCATCAACTGATCTAAATCATCAGACCCTCTCAAGTATTTTCATTATCTTTCATTTGCCTAATATATATAAATATGATTTTGATATCCTTCTAAACTGATTTAAAAGTAAGAGAATAAATATTAGGAGTAAGTTGAATGCTTTATTTTTTTTTTTTTTAAGTGTCATAGCATTAGCCGGGACGCGAACCCGCAACCCGGGCAATTGCCTGCAAGTGCAAAGCAGTCGCGCTGACCTCTCGACCATCAATGCAAGACAAATGCTTTATTATTACTTTCAGTTTTGCAGGGCCATGAATAGGATTTTTCCTATGTATTGTGATCTCGTTCTCAACCATGATAATTTGTATTAAAAAAAAGATTCAATACTCTTACATTTGGAATTAAATGAAGTTATAGAACACCAAGATAACTTTTTTTTCATTAACACTACTGATGTTAGGTAAGTTGTATATGAGTTACATATTTCAAAAACTATCAATTTATAGTTGCATAAAAAATGTATTATTCTGCTTGTTTTTAACCAGGTAATGAGTATTAAAGCTAGTAAACTAATAATTATTTTATATACATCTAATAAATAAATAAATTGTTATAACTTTAAAGCTTTAAACTTTAAATAATAAAATGCACAAGTGCTTTTAATTACTGTAATGAAACATAAAATAAATACAATTAATTCCCATAATGCATTATTTCACATTATTCCAATGGTTCATAAATTTCAGCATCTTATATAATCTTTGTCATGTTATTATTCTTGCAATATTTTTGCTTTATTCAAATTGAGTACAAATTATCCATTACATTTATGTTCATGAATATTAAATAAAAAGTTATTTCAGCATTATTTATTTTGTGTGTTTCAACACTTTTATATAATAATTGGTGTTTTCTAAAACTTTATTCAATAAACACCATAACTCAACAATATATAGTATCCCATAAAGGCACATGATTTTTATACATTGCATTATTTTTTTTTATCAATGCTATCAGCCTATTTTGATTAAGTAATGCACTCGATGCAACATTGGAATACTCAGAGTAAATATTTTTTAGCATTATAAAGTGCTGAATTCTACAGTATTATTATTATTACTATTTTTTTTTAAAAAAAAAAAACAACAACTTTATTTTAACTTAAAATATAAACTGTTTTTCATTTGTTATAGATGCTAACATTGAACACTGGAATTATATGTATGACTTTAATATATATATATATATTGTAACCTTCCCTCTTGAATGCATCGAGCTATCATGTTAGTCACCAAAAACCTTTATACTTACCACTGTATCCTTCTCATTATGAAACAATACACATCTACTATCTACTATACTAAATCAATGATGAACAATAAAGTATAAACAACAATACAATATGAGACTCTCTATCTAAACTAAATACAAGATACATAAAGACAAGATAGATTTCAGGACTGGTCACAACATAGAGGTTTTAACATTAAGAAGCTTATAAAACTATATTACCCAATGGCATTGCTATTGTAGAAATTCTCTAGCTACTATTCTATTATAATCAATAAGAAAATCCCTGCAATAAACAATGACTAACATAATATTTTATTTGAAATACTTAATTAACTATTCTTCTACAATTTAAGATACTATAAAAAAATAACAATATTAAAACGTAGACTAAATTAATTGAAATTATTAATGCTATTCTATGGATATCTCGGGGATCATGATTATTCTTTGCTAAAATATAATATAACAATTATATTTGGTAGTTCAATAATTGAATCACAAGATGGATTTTATTGAGATCCAACCATTTAAATAATAATCATACTTACAATTACACGCCTAAATTAAACTTTCTATTTAAAAATTAATCTAAACATAATAATATATTAAGATTACAATAATAATCTACTCATTTACTTTCAATTAAATAATTTATTGAACTTCTAAATATTTACTGCCTTACTTATACAAATAACCATCGTAAAGTAGAATAATCATTTTGTTATAATCAAAAGCCTTATCATTCAATCATTACCTTCGATCATCTTACTCAATCTAAAGTTATCTAAAGTTGATGCTGCCATTTTTTAAATATAGGAATCTGTTTTTTATTACTGTTATGATTGCAATAATATTCCATTTGAGAAAGAGTTTCTGGGTACTGAGTCTGATGCACTCTCAGATGATATGCTTTTCATTTTTTCTAATTCTCTTACAGTAGATAGTTATGATGGTTCTTGTAGTTTGTTTTCTTACATTTACTCTACAAATTCAAATACTAGTGAATATGACATTCCTGTCTTAAACATAGTCCATGATGCTAGTAAGGATAACTATAATGTAATTTCTATCAATCCATATGACTTTAATCCATCAAATATATTAATTAGCTTAAGCCTAATGCCATGTTAGATTCAACCTTATTGATGAATAACGGTGATATTGACACAGTATAGATGGTTTTGATGCCTCCTGTAATTTGTCCCCTTACTCTATCTCTCCACATATTAATGGGGATGATACTGCTTTCCTAGATATAGTCAAAGATGCATGTAAGGATATTCAACATATAATTTTGACTAGTTCATATGAGTTTGATGAATCTAATACATTAATTGAGTCAAATACAAGTTTAAGTTTGAGTTTAGTTTCATTGATAAATAAGTGATATGATATCAGATTTTTCAAAAAAAATAGTAGTTTTTATTTTGAATAAGGATATGGATATTGATGAATTTATTGTTACTATTGCTTCTAATCTTGATTTTATAGTGGAGGTTCTACAGGCATTATTCTTACAACAAATTCGTTTTTTAATTATTAAGATGTCACATCAATATTACAATAGATCTAGTTCCACTACAAATGTAAATGTGCAATGTGGATTGTCTAATGATAATTACTCACCTTCTTGTCTATGTGATTCAAGTACTAAAGTAGATTTTAATCTTGGTGATATGAGAGACTAATAATATTTTTAGAAGTGGAACTGGAATTTCTAATGAAGTCATATATGATATTGATACATCTTCCATACATGCTGATGTTATAATAGGAATAATTTTCAAAATATCTCTAGAAGTGGAAGTGAAATTTTTAATGGAGTCACAGATGATATTCATACATCTCCCATAAATGCTGAAATTATAACAAATAAATCAAAAAAATTTTTTACTGATGATAAGATTGGAAATAATTGTGACATTAAATCAGTTTCACATGCTGCTAAATTCAATGTTAAGTCATTAACTGATAAAAAATATTGTGATAGCTTAAGTTGGAGACAAGTTATATCTGACTATAGTAGAATAATAACAATTAAAGCAAATTTTCTTTTTAAGGTTGGTAATAATTGTCGTAATAAATCAGTTTCACAGGATGATAAATTTGATGTTCGCTCCTTGTTAACTGATAAAACATTTTGATAACAATTTGTAGACAAATTAAATCTGACTATAAGAATGATCAAATAAAGCAAAAAATATTGTATGATAGTGAAAAAATAGTAATGAATGATGATTTCAGTAATTTAGATTCTCCTAAATTTTAAAACTAGAATATTTAGACAATCTGGGTTTTCTCAGTTTTCTCATATATTTTCATATTATGAAAATAATCATAAAAGGGTCAGAAAGTTTATTTCAGCATAATAAAAAAAAATCCTGACATTCATTACAAAGTAAAAAATTCTGATTTTGAGTTTATAAAGTAAAAAATAATTATTCTTATAGAAACTTTACTAGTAATATTACATTTTCTAAAAATTCAAATCCATAGATAAAAATCAAATCTATTAAACTGATTGGTGTAAATAATCAGAATAAATATTATTCTAAGAAATTTTTGAAAGAGATTGATTGTCATAAATATCAGATTAGGTGTTAATAAATCTGAGGTAAAATATAATTTTTTTTTTTTCAAATATACCTGTAAACATAACTTTTTATATTAAAAATTTTTTTGAAAAAAAGTTACTGATTAAAAGTTTGTGTTTTAAAATCAATATGTTTAATTCTAAATCAGCTGATTTTATGTTTTCATTCCCAAACATAAACATTATGAGATTACATCTTTTTATTTATAGCCTTGTAGTACTTCTTTAACTTTTTTTTCATGGTACTTAGGCCAATTTGTTAAATCATTACATATAACTTTTTATCTGATCTTAGTTTGTTTTAATTTTTTCTATTTATTGGTTTAATTTTATTTTCTTTATTTTTATTTTGATATGAATGGTATTAATTGTTTCTATTCTAATATAAGGGAATGAAAGCCAAGTTAAATCTCATAAAAAATATTCTTTAATTCTGAGAATTTTGATTTTATTTTTTGAACTGAAACCTGGCTTTCAAATTATATTCTGGACCATTTGTTTATAGATTATATGTATAGGGTTTTTTGCATTGACAGACCTTCTGAAGTTGCTTTGAGAAGTGAAGGTACATTAAATGCCTTAAAAAAGAAGTTTAGATATAAATCTGTTTTTATCAATTTCCTTTTTTGTGAATCAATATGGTGTGAAGATTCTTTAAACAATGGTTATAAAGTTCTACTAGATAGTATTTATGTTGGTTTCTTTTTTCTGAGTTAAATTAATTGCTTTGCTCACTTGAAGAATATTTGATTACATTATCATTACAGATGATTTTAAAATCTCTAATTTATATTTAGGCAATACTCTCTTAAATGAAAACTCTTTATTTTCTAAGGCATATAGGGTGCTTCAATTTTGTAATTTATTAAATCTTAAACAATATAATTCAAGTATTAATGTAAATAATCATATTCTAGATTACATTCTTAGCAATTTTTTTAATATTCAATGTTTTCTTGTGTCTTCTATGTCTGTTCTAATTGATATTTATCATCCTCCATTGGAATTT
Organism: Epiperipatus broadwayi; assembly: GCA_028023455.1. Taxonomy (NCBI): domain Eukaryota; kingdom Metazoa; phylum Onychophora; class Udeonychophora; order Euonychophora; family Peripatidae; genus Epiperipatus; species Epiperipatus broadwayi. Next base: position 489,096 of record JAQFVV010012539.1, on the reverse strand, counting down.
ATAATTGACATCAAATATTCTAAGAATCCATATGTATATTATTGGAAGATATTATAAAAAGAGTGCTTATCTAAGTATGTGCATTGAGCTTGAAAATTTTAATTGAGGTTCTCTTTACTCTTCAAATGATGTTAACTATTGTATAGAGTATTTTAGTAAAGCTTTTATGTTATTGATTTGTTTATATCTGAAAAAAGTATTACTAATAATCATTTTCCTTTATGGTTTTCTAAATCGCTTAAAACTATTATTAAAAGGAAATCATATTATCATAGGCAATATATGAAAACCAAAAATTTGATTTTTTATAATAATTTATTAATTATAGAAGATTATCTTAGGTCATTTATAAAAGAGACTATCAAAAATTTAGGATAAATATGGAAAGTAAAATTGTGAGTAATCCTAAAGAATTTTGGTCATTAATTAAGGATTTGGATATTAAATTGCAATTCAAATAATTCTTCTTACACTTTTTCAGCAAAAACTTTTTATTATTACAGTTTCAACTGTACCATGCAGTCTTCATCAGATCTAAAAAATTCAAATAGACATAACAATATAACCATTACATAATACATTTCATATTTTATACAAATTTATCAATTCTCAAAATTATTAATTTTTTATTAACTTCTTAAAATTTTTTAAATCATATTATATCTCTTATATACAATTACTTTTCTAATTTTTAATTATTAATTACTCTTTCCTATTATTCTAATATCCATAATATTTTATTTTATACACATAACATTTTATACATCATACACTAGCCTTATCTTTTTTTATATTTATTACCCCAATTTTATTACCCTTATCACTAATAATATATCATTCTTTATTCTTATCTTTTAATTTTATCTATTTATACTTAATGCATTTTTACCTTATTATTATCTCAAATATTACACATAAATTTTACTTTATTCTCTTCTTCTACTGCTCTCTAATCTCCATTTTTATTAATGATTTAACTTCCTTTTAACCTCTGTTTAATATTTCCTATCCTATAGCTCCCTCTATTATCTATTTTTATAACTACTTTCATATACTATCCTTAACCATTTTTACCCCTACCTCTAATTTCTTTCCCTTTTTCTTATATTATTAGTGTTCTTACCCCCCCCCAACCCTATTAAGATTAGGCTTAATTTTGTTAAAGATATTTACAATTGCAGATCACTTGAATGAAAAAAGATTGCAATGATTGGAAGATGAACTGTCTAATATTAAATGGGATGTTATTGGGCATTTTGAAGTTAAAAGAAAAGATTAAGAAGCAATTTATTTAAAAAGTGGTCATATACAGCAATACAAAGGTACAAACATTGAAAAGTACAAGTAGAATTGGATTCATTATAAATAAAAAGTGGATGAAAAACATTGTGAAAATTGATTATGAAAGGCAGATTATGAAGTAGAGGATATTTATATGAATGTACAAAAGAGTTTTCAATCAAACTAAATAACATTTTAAAATTGTCATGGGGACTTTAATGCTAGAATTGGCAAACAACTGAAAGATAAAAGCGCTTTAGATAAATTTGATTGTGGTGATAGAAATGAGGGAGGACAAAGACATTTGGAGTTTGCAGAAAAGAAAAAACTTTATCTTATGAATTGCTTTTTTTTAAAAACTTCTAAATGAAAATGAACATGAAAGCAACGAAATGTAAGTAAAGAAGAATTGGATTATATTTTGACTAACAAAAAATATGTAATTCAAGATTGTAACGCTTTTAATAAATTCAACTCAGGAAGTGATCATTGATTAGTGAGATATACAGTAAGATACATTTAAAAAAAATTATTAACAAAGACAATATTTACAATTGATATTTATAATATTCAAAAACATTTCCATCAATTTAAATTAAAACTTGCAAATCATTTTCAAATAATCACAGATTGTGAACATGATCCAGATTTTAATGAAATTACTAATAAGATAACTGATATATTTTTAAAAACTGTAGCAAAGTTTGATGGTACAAAAATGCAGTAATTAGCCAGTAAAATTTCTATTGGGACAAGACAGTTTATGAAGTATATATATATGATTTAATATCTCAAATTTTGTAAAATAGTGCAAAAAAGATATGTGATAACCATATAAGAACATATTAATATGAACTGAAAAAAAAGCTATAGAAGAAAATAAGTCTCATGAGTGTAAAACATTTTGGTATCGATAGGAAACTTATTACTGCAATAAGAAAAAAAAGATGAAACTATTACTAAAAACAGAAATGACATTGTGAAGATGTAGACAAGTTCTATCAAAAATTATAAAGAATAAGAAAAAGTATTTTCTACAACTACTATATCTTTGGAAAATCCAGAATTTTAAATGAAGAAATAAGACATGAAATTAAATTTTATAATAAAGAGAGGACAATCTCCAGGTAATGATGGAATTACAATAGATATCTTAAAAGAAGCAGGTGAAGAAATTTAAAAAATGGCATAATTATATACCACATGTCTAAAAGATAAAATGCACTAGAGAATGGAAAAATGCAGTATTATTTTTTATATTTAAATGGTGATAATAAAGAAATTAGAAATTGCAGAGTTAAAACAGGCAAAACTCTCCATGCAGTAGTACCACTCAGTGCAAGCCAGAGTAATCAATGGATGCTATAAGGCTTATGCATAAAATTCCTATCTAGTGACTACTCATCCAATATCTCCAGACTAGTTTTTAGTTTGTGGCTTTCATCAGTGAGAGCCTTGGATCTGAGAGCATTGCATCTAGATCTTAGAATCTAATGCAACTCTCCAGAAGCCACCCTTTATCTCTACTTAATTACAAAACTACGACTCTAAAATTGAAAACTCGGTAATATTTTCAATCCAAGCTCGTTAGCTTATATAGTCATATAGGTCTGAACTCAGTTCAGTACCCATACATTTTGGTATCTTTGGTAAAGCCACAAGCTAAAAACTAGTCTGGAGATATTTATGAATATGCATTAGATTGGCATTTTATGCAGAAGCCTTCTGGCATCCAGTGATTACTTTGGCTTACACTGAGTGGTGCTACTGTATGGAGAGTTTTGCCTGCTTTAATAACAATTGTGAGCAAGCTTAAGAAATGGTGATCATGTGATATTTAGTGGTTTAAATTGCAGAATTATGAGGTTTTTTTTATCAGTTCTATACAAAAATTTTACACAAGATAATTACAATCTCATCTACAACAAACTTTGCATTCTAACCAACCAATAATCCAAGTTGTATTTAAAAGTGGCTTTAGTACAGTGGATCATATCCATGTATTGAGAGAATATAGAAAGGACAAATGAATATGAGATGGCATTATGCTATGGGTTTGTAAATTATGAAAAGACATTTGATTCTATAAGCTTTTCTTCAGTGATGAAAGCATTGAATCATCAAGGTATAGACCCAGGATATCATCATATTCAAAAGAATATATATAAAAATACAACAATAATTTTAAAAACATTAACATTGAGAAGGATGTATGACAGGATGACTCTATATCTCCAAAACTTTTTACAGCAGTTTTGCAAGGAGTACTTTGTGAATTAAAATGGGAATACAAAGGGTTAAGAGTAAATGGATATTTTTTGAGTCATCTAGATTTTGCAAAAGATGTATTTTATTTTGCAAATAATGCTTAAGATGTTCAGAAAATGTTGCAAAAGTTATTAGATGAAACTAAAAAAAGTAGGAATAAAGGTAAAAGTTAAAAAGGCTAAAGTAATGTTTAATGCATTTTCTAAAAAAAAAAATAAAGATTAATAGTGATAAATTAGAAATTAACAACTACAAATATTTTGGACAGATTATTACTACAAATGAAAACATAATGGATAAAATTAATTACAGAATTAAACTTGGTTGGAGTGCTTTTGGTAAAAATAACATAATATTAAAAAGACATATGTGTTTGAAAAAGGTGTTTTTAATAAATGTGTGTTTTTCAGTTCTTGCTTATGGGTCTGAGATTTGAACACTTATTAGAAGAATGATACAAAGACTTCAGACCACTGAATGAAATATGGAGAGATGCATGTTAGTAATAACAAGAAGAGATTGAAAATGAAATAAATGGATGAGAACAAAAAGGGATTACTGATATCATAGAAAGAATTAAGAGACTGAAGTGGGGTAAGGCTGACCATACCACTAGAAGAGATGATAACATATGAACAGTTGAGATCTTAAGTTAAATTGCAAGAGATTGTAAAGGACTTAGAAAGAGATCACATGTGAGATAGTTGGATGAAAGAAGAAGGTGTGTTTGAGGTGATATGGAAAAGTAAAGTTAAAGATAGAAGAAGATTAATTGAACTTGAAGAGACTTTCCTTGTGCAATTGATCAATAATGGTTGGAAATGATGATGGTGATGGTAATAATTCATATTGTTTTTCCATTGCATTTACTGAAAGACAAATTTGTTTCATTAAGATTTATGAATATGAATTACAAATATTTGAGGTAAGAACATCAAATGTCCTAATAATGTGTACCATCTTATACAAAATTCATTTCAGGATTTTTTTTACATATTCTACATAAAGATATATTTAAATAATAAACATGTACATTGTATATATTAAGAAAAACTTATTTATTGGTTTTAACACAATAAGTTAACTTCTATTGACATAGTATCCTGAGCATGCATTTAACTATCTTGTAGGCATGATCATATCAATAACAGTCCTAGAGAATTACAAGATTTATAAAAGCAGAGATTTAAAATGTGTTGATTATAAAATGTGAGTGAAACATAAAGTCATGGTAGCCTGGACATTGACAATAATACAAACATCAGAAAAAAGGGTCCTGTGTTCCCCTGTTAAAAAAGGGATTATGTAAATTAACTCAATTTCATTTTATAATCAACACACTGTAAATTTCTATTTTTATAAATCTCATAATTCTCTGGAACTAAAAGCTTTTCTTAGTATAAAAAAACTTACATATTTTTTTATTGAATTACATTTGCTTTAAGAAATGTTAAAACATCATTTTGGAATTACAATAAAAATATATTATAAACTTATTTAAATTGCAAATGAAACTTCATTTCCCATAAGAATTTGCAAATAGGAAATAAATTGCTTTCCTTACTGAAAATGTTTAAATTCAGAGAGAATAATTTCTTATTATTTAATAAAAGGAATTCTGATATATAATGCTTTAATTGTGTCCATATGGATGTTTAATCATTAAATCCTCAGAAAAAAATGATAGTTAATACTCTACTTTGTTTTACATTAACATGCTGAATTGTAAAATGGTTTAATTATTATTTAAATTAAGTCAGATCTTTAAAAAATAAATAAAATAATATAAATTTATTTTTAAAGGCCAATAAATTAAAAAACAGTTTAATAAATTAATTCAATTTGTTGCTTTGCATATATTAAGACTATATTTTATGTCTAATAAACCCAAAATAAAAACCTTAATTCAACATCATCATCATTTTCAACCATAATCAATACACTGCAGGATGAAGATCACTCTAAGTTCAATCCAACTCTTATCACTATCTTCCTTTCTCCACCCCCCCTCACTTTCTTATTTCATCAATCCATCTCACATGTGGTCTCTTTCTGGGTCTTTTACAAAATCTTGGACTTGCATTTAAGAGTTCAACTATTCATCCATTATCATTTTTTTAGAAATATATTCAACCCAACTATTTTAGTCTTTTAATTCTTTAAATGATGTCAGTATTTGTTCTCTAACCAATGCATTTCATTTTTGATCTCCTTTAGTTACTCCAACATGCACTTCTTCTTACTTCTTTGAGTAGTATAAAGTATTTTTATTGTTCTTCTGTTAAATTTCCATGTCTCAGATCTATCAGTAAAAACTGAGAAACACATTTATTAAAAATCTTCCTTTTTAACACAGACATATTTCCTTTTAATATTGTTATTTTTACCAAAAGCATTCCAAACAAGTTTAATATCTTGATTAATTCCATTTATTATCTGAAATAATAAATTATCCAAGATATGTATCGTTGTTAGTTTTCGTTATTAATCTTTATTTTGATCTTTTGAGAAAATCCATTGAACAATACGTTATCTTTTTAACATTACCTCTATTCCTACTTTCTTATTTTCACCTGATAATTCTTGTAACATTTTCTGAAGCTCTAATGCATTATTTTCAAAAATAACTACATCATCTGTAAAATTTAGATGACTTAAATAATCTCTATTTGTTTTTATTCCTTTACCTTCCCAGTTTAATCCACAAAATACTTCTTGCAGCACTACTGAAAAAATGTTTTGGGAATATGGAGTCACCCTGTCTTACAATCATCTCAATAAAAATCTTTTTAATATCATTATGTAATCTAATTTCTGCTGTTGCATATTTATAAATATTCTAGGTTTATCTGTATTTTTATATTGGACTATTTCCATCATCTAATATGTGTGTTGAATGTCTTTAGAAAAGTTTAATTTTTTAGTTAAATATTCCAAATGCATTCAACTGTTAGTAATATCACAGCAAACAAGTTCCCATATGCACCAATGGTTAGCAATATCACAGCAAACAAATGTTAGTAATATCACAGCAAACAGGTTAGTATATGCTCTAACTGTTAGTAATATCACAGCAAACAGGTTAGTATATGCACAACATTTTGAGAAGTATTTTTCTCCCCTCTTCTTCAGATGTTGCTGGCCTGACCAATGACAGTACTAGCATGGGATTCGAACCTGGAATATTTAACTAAAAAATTAAACTTTTCTAAAGACATTCACCACACATATTAGATGATGGGAATAGTCCAATATAAAAATACAGCTAGAACACAATCATCACAAACCTTCAGAAAAACATTCTAGGTTTATACCTTGATGACCCAATGTTATTAATCACTGAAGAAATGCTTATAGAATCAAATGCCTTTTCACAATCTACAAATACAAAGAATAATGGCAACTCATATTCATTGGTTGTTTCTATAACTTCTCTTAATACTTGTATATGATCTACTGTACTAAACCCACTTTTAAATCCAGCTTATTCTTTTGATTAGTTGAAATCCAAAGTTCTCTTTAGACAAGTTGTAATTGTCTTGGTTTATGATTTTGTATAAAACTGATAAAAGACTCATAAGTCTGTAATTTCTAATATCTTCTTTATCATCTTTTTAATATTAATATTAATACTGAATTTTTTCAATTATCTGGTAATCTTTATCATTTAGATATTTGATATACAACTTTGCCAATATTTTAATCTATTTCTTCACCTGTTTCTTTTAAAATATCAATTACAATTCCATCATTACCTGGAGCTTTTTTCTTCTTTATAAATTTAATTGCATGTCTCACTTCATTTAAGATTCTGGAAAATTCAGAAAATCCTTGCAGGAGATACTTTTCCTTGTTTTTTATTACTATATAATTTTTGATAGAACTCTTCCACACATTTCAGTATGTCATCTCTCTTCAGTAATTGTAATTAATTAGTAGTTTTAATTTAAACTATAAAAATGTACTATGAAAAAAAATAATGTTTTTTTTTTTTTGTAAATTATTTAATAGATATTAATTGTAACCATAAAAAAAAAGATAACATTTTATTTTTAATAGTATTTTTTTTAAAAAAGAAAACTTTAATGCTTTTGGTAAATTTTATTTTTAATTAGTCAGAATTTTTTTTTTTCTTTATCTCTCTTCAATGTAAAAATCAAATCAGTGCAATTAACTGATGATCTTGTTTTCCTTTTGCAAAAAAAACTTTTTTAATTAGAAAATAATGTCAAGAATTTTATCATATTCATTTGAGTTCTTGTCTTGTTTTTCAATGTCTATGATTAAGAAGGGAAATATTTGAACAATAGTATTTATAAAAAAATTACCTAATTGGTTGTTATAAGAATTATCATATTAGAGACAGATTGTGATTATCTTATAGTCAGGATTGTTCTAAAAAAATAATGCTGATATGAATAGGTGAGAAGACCCAAGTGTCTGATAAAAAAATATTGCTAACTTAGCTGCTGAAAAGAAAGCAGTCAAATATTAATTCAACTGTTAAAGAAGAAAGAAGCAAAAGTTTTAACTAAGATATTGATATTGCATAGTACAAGAGTTTTAAACAAGCTATTGGCATACTATGAGTTTAGTCATAAAAATGGTTTTACAATGAAAATCATGTGCTAATCTAACTAAAATCTAGATATAATCTTCCTCCATGTGACCTGCCTTCACTAGAATGAATATGTAGAGATTAAGCAGCAATCTCGTTTTCAACCAATGGCATGAGTTTCTGTATGTGTTCATGTCACCTGAAAATTTTAGTGGATGGAAATTGATAAAACTTGTTATTTTTAACCTGGAAATACTGCACATCAGAAAAAGAACAAATTAATCATGTTCAAGTGTAGAAGCCTTCAAAAGAAAACACAACTGCAAAAACTGGAAATTATCATTGGGAAGGACTCCTCAGAAAAAAATGTTTTAAGGTAACTTTTGTGTATACTATTTTTATTAATAGTAAAAAAGTTTTTTTATTCTAATATAAAAGTTATAATTTTTGTTTTTGTTGTAAGATTTGATCATTTTAAATATTTCATTAAGTTAATGTTTTCAAATTGTGTAACCTATTTTTTAATCCATTCATTTTTTTCTTAAAAATTATGAGGTTTTTTTAGAAAATTTAATTTTTGTTTTTAACTTAAAATTTCTTTATGAAACATTTTTTTCTTTCTAAAACTTAACAGATGGTTAATTAAACTAAATCAAAGATTATTATCTTTGATTTTGCAAATATTCTTTTTCTAACTCTTAGTTATTTTAAAGATATAACTTAAATAATAGAAATCAACTGATTGATTATAATTTTTAGGAAAATATATTTTTGATGAAATGAATGTTTAAAATTTCATATTATCATGTCATTTATTTTGTTTATTGTTAATCAATCAGTTATTAAATAATTGTTTTAAAAATATTTTTAGAATTATTTTTTTATTGTATCCAATTCCTATTTTATAAATTGCAATGTGTCAGACTTTATTTCATGACAGCTTAAATGTTCTAGGACTTTTTTTACATAATCCCAATAAATCATATAATAGGATAAATCTAGAAATTTATGATTTGTAATATGCTGCTTTATCTCCTGTTCACAGTATTATTGCTTCCTGAGCTAAATTTATGTATAACAGATATGGAGTAGGGGTTTATGTTTAGTGTTATAGATGTCCACATGATGATGATTTTTGTTGGTGCAAAAGGAATATCCTTTAAAGTTCATGCACTACAATTGGACAGTATAATAATGGTACTAACTGGGAGAGAGCATTGATGATGATCATTATATTTCTGTATCCCAACATGGTTATATTCTGTTGAATTAGCATTTAAGTATATGCAGCCAAAGTATTGTATTTATTCCTGCCCTAAGTTTGGCAGTGGCTAAATAATTAGGCTATTCTATAGTGGACCCATTTCAAATCCAGTCACAATATTGACTGTTGATTTTTATTGTTGATCATTCATGAATATGGGTGATTATATATTCATCTTTGTAATGCTGAGAGAACTTAGAGATTAGTTCTGTTCTGACCTCTTTTGCTCATTTCTTTTATATTTAATTTTATATTTTTATTTATTTGGGGATGATGATGGTTTTCCATCCCCTCATAATTTAGCCCTAATGTGGTATACTGTTACAAATAGCTATTCAATTGTTGGACATTGTAACTTCAGATTCTCTCCTATTGACCCCTATCTTCTGCACAATTACACTTGTTACAAACCAAATGAAATTTTTAAGTTTTATAATCTACTGTTGAGGAATAATTTTATTTTAACAATGCATATTTATTTGCATGTGCACAAATTTGTTATCTATAAAAGTTGAAATTTCATTGAGAACTATGCATATCTACATTTGTATTCCTCTGATCTGGTTCTGTTTGTTATATATTCAGTAAAATGTTTCAAAAATGTATTGATAAAATTCAACATTATCCAACTTATTTATATGTTCAGGAGTTGTTTTAACTGCAGCTATATGAAACACTAATAGACTAATTTTATAAGAACATTTCATAATTTAGCATGATAACTAAATTAATTTTTTTTTAAATTAATAAAGCACATTTAGGCTTCGTTTAACATTTACTGACCATTTTAATTACTAAATAATTTTTTTTTCCTCTCAAAAAAGCAGCTTCTACAACTAACAGTTTTTTTTTAATGCCATGCTCTAATCTATGATGAATGATTTTCAGTATAATCTTAGTTATGTATTTTACACTCTGTGAAGATCATTTTTTAAAATAGAAATATGTCTTCTTTTTTTATCTATTAGGATATCGATTCAACTTAAAGTTTAAATAGCATAACATTATCCACCTTTCAAGAACAGTTATGTTTATCCTACTGGTATTGTGCAAATACTTAAACATGTGTGAAAGTCATGTGATATTGCTAATGATATTAAATTTGTCAGAATTTTTATTGATTCTTTTTTAATTTTCTAAAAATGTTCTAATGCAATTGCACTAACTTTATATTTGGATATTAACTCAAAGTTAATCTGAACTCATTTTTATTATTAGGAGTTCTTTATGTAAGGCATATCATCAAACGTATTTTATTTGATTTCTTTGCAATATAGCTTTTTCATATATTTCTTCTAATTCTATTAGATCTTTGTTATCTGTTCATTGATATTTTTATAAATCTTGTTTGTAAGAAAAACTTTTTTATTTTATGAATTTTTGAAAGCAATCCTTATTTTTCTAAGCTTTATTTTCATATTTTATTTTATCTGCACATATTGTTACTTCATATCTTATTTGGATCCTCTCTGGAATTTTTTACTTAATTTTTTTAGAATATTTTATCTATTTTAATTTGAGCTTTTACTTATCTTTTTAATTATCATTCTATTTCTGGCATCGATTTTGATTTTCCTGTTTGCTTTAATTTCGTTCATTTTTTTAAATGTTTTTTATAATTTCTTTCATTCTTTTATAATTTTTTTGTATAATTTGGTATACCACACTGAAAGCATGTTCATATGTATCTAAAAGTAAATAAAATCTTTTTAGTTGCTGACATTAAAAATGTTTTGCTAATTTATTATACTATAAATTTCAAAAACATATCGAGTTTACTTTAGTGGTAGAATGGTAGAATCTTGAATTTAAAGTCAATGGATCATAATGTCATCTCTGCTATTTTGAGTAGATCTACTTGCAATTAACTTAATTATTTATTACTTTTATTATTAAAAATCATGCATATATTCTCTAATTAATTATCTTATATTTTATTATATTGTTATTAAATTTCATGCAATTGAACCACATATGGGTAATCTTGTCTGAATAAAATGGAATAACAGAAAAATAAAAGTTAAGTAGGCATAATTTATAGCCAATCATAAGAACATAATTAGCTAGAAAGAAGTGTCCAGTTATCACAAATGGAATATGTAATTTTTTTAATTTGAATAAAGCACCTGCATAATCTTCTCACTATTTAAATAAAGTAGCAGACCTAATCAGTTCATGAGAGCTATGATTCTTGTGGATCTCATTGAAAGTGTACTCAGCTGTGTCTAAGTTGCAAAAAAAAACTATTTCATGTCACAAGCACAAATAACATTTTATAGTCTAATTAAATATCTATATGTCAGTTGAATATAGCTTTATCCAGAAATTTGTACATTGTCAGTAGGTCAAATGATTCACTTTTATTTGTTATAAATATTTTTTCCAGTTGTTAACTAAAACATTATTTGTAATATACAACAAATTTATCTGGATGAGTATGTAATATTCAAAATCTAGCATTAATATTTATGGGTCTAATGGAAAGAATTGTTTCTAATTACTGATTTCCATTATTGAGTCCCATAATTATGATAAAGCTAAGTTGTTATTTATTATTAGAAACTATATATATATATTGTAACGATACGGAGAATAAGACTTAACGTAAACTGCACTACGGGGCGCCATCTAGGCATTTGAACCTAGAAAAATTTATAAAGTAGGCAGATACGTAAGTCAAAAAAAAAAAATTTTTTTTTTTTATTTTGGTTCCGGTCGTTAGCCCATGTCACTAGCTCAGGGAGTAGCAGAGATTTAATAATATCATATCTTATCTAATTAGATTTCAACATTAAAAAATAAATAAAATAAGCCACTGCCAGTAATTAGCATACAAACATTTATTTATGCACATATATATAAGATTTAAAATTATTTTAGTATTAGTTTTACATTTTAACATTTAACATTATTTTTAACTTTGATTTTTGACTTTAATTTACATTTAATTACTATTATATTCTAATTTTACATTTTAATTAAGTTCGCACAGATAAATTTATGAAAGCTTGTTTATAATGTTGAATATAGATCGGTTACATAGATTTCACGGTCAAAAACATTTCAAAGTAAACATAAACGATCAAAATACAAAATTATTGATTACTGACAATTGCGGAGGGAAATTTATACTTAACCCAATAGTATTCACCATAAGATACTTGCATTGTCACCAATAACTTAAAAGACATCCGAATAAATACTTTTTAGATACTCACCGTAAGGTATCATTATTTATCGAATGTCTATATATTTTGATCAAATATGAAAACCCAAAACATACTTAACCGATAACCAATCCATGCAAGCGTCTATAAACAACTTAAATTTAATGCATTTTTATTTAGGGTCAAGTATGAATAGACCATATAGATTTGCTTTTGAAAATAAACATTCTATCCCTATTTAACCTTAGGTTAAAATTCGTAGTCAAACTGGCATCAATTCATCTGATATATCGATGTATTCAATGTAATACAATACGGCAGCACAAAAAGTTAAGAGAAGAAATTGCTTCCCATGAGATAGGAATATTACATCTATCTGCAAAGAAGAGCAATAAAACAAAAACTCCATAGAAAGGAACTGCGGTATCCGACTTATAATTCCTTCCATAGGCAAACGGAAGTGTGCGGCGTAGGAAGCGATTCTGCCCGTAGCGAATCAATATTACATCTACTAATCACACCAATATATCCAATCCATTGACCCAATTTAACCACGAAACAAATAACCTAAGATTACCCTCCCCTAATATAACTTTACAAATCTATACAGCCATTCACGCCCGACTTAAGTTTAACATTGATATATTTTAATTTATCGGAAAACAGAAATCATAAATAAACTTAAAGAACAAAATTAAATAAATGGAAATGATTTTACAAATAAATAAAAAATACATCAAATAACATTTTAACTACTTTAGCCAGATAGGAAACTAATGCAATTATTTTAAATACGAAAAGTTTTTAACTTAATGTTCATTAATTGTAAAGTTCTTACGGTTTTAAACAGTTCATCTTTATCTGTCGTTTGTAAGTTTGAACGGGAATTCCCACGCCGTCCTGAAGATATTGGTATACATTTAGCCGATGTTTTATTTATTCATTCGGAGGTTTTTTAATTTAGTTGGTCCTCAATGTAGGAAACGATAGTTCATTTCTCCTTTCTTTAACAGCTGAAAGAATTGACCGTGCGTCTGTCAATTCCTCCAACTCCGTACTACTACATATAGTCACATCGTAATAATCAATTTCCAGTCACTGATTAATAATTTCCAAATTTTCCTTTTATATTAATGTGAAGGATTGAATTTACATTACGTCACCGATGCGATGGTCCTTTCGCTGCGGTCCGATTCCATAGGGATTTCTTCTTATTTGCTAACAGTTTCTATTGTTTTCCTATCTGACCGGTGTTTTTACATTTAAATGCCGAAGGCTGGTTTACATTTAACTAATTAACAATCATTTCCATTTCTGATTAATTAACCTGTTTTCCAAATCAAAAATATATTTAAAGATAAATTTAAAGATATAATTTCATCTCCAAATCTTTTTAAAATTTAGTTTTAAAATACTTTTTCTTTAATAAAGTTTTATTTTAATAATTTTTCATTATCTGTGCGATTTAATATATAAGAGTTTAAGATGATATTTAATTTCAATTTTTAATTCTTAAAGAAAATTTTTAAATGCGAACTTTTTAATTTACTTTCATGTTTAATAAATTTAAAAAAAAAAAAAACAATGTAACGAACGTCTATGCTCGTTACATATCAGTAAAGTTGCTTAAAAAAAATGATCAAAAAAAAAAACTTTTTACTTAGGGTTAGTAATTACGGTACACGATTGACGAAAACATTTACAAAACATCCGGTTAATAATTTTACAAAAAGACTATATACAAAAAGAAAAAGAAAATGTTGACTATCGCTTACCTAAGGACCATTTACGTTTACACCCCTCCCCACAAGAGTTCTATTTTATTTTATATATTTTATTTTTACATACGGCATGACAAGCAAGTTATTTTATAAATAATTTATTTAGGAGGTTGCATTGAGATAAATATGTTTTAAGAAATAATGGTTTTAAACGTGTATATTTGCAGCACAATTATAAATACCACCAACTTATTTATGACTGATTGAAATGCATACATAGGGTTACACTGAAGTAATTCCCGAAGGTACTCATCGTAAGGCACCACATTTCGATCATAAACTTACGTGGCTGTGCGCTCCTATACACCTTAAAGCATAATTTATATTACAACAACAAAAACATATCAATCGCAACCTTTTGACTTTTTTTTTTTAACAAAAATTAGTTTTAAAATTATTTATACTTTCTCGTGTTTAATATATATGCGCAATTTCTTTCTGGCAGTGCTTTTATAAGATTTCAAGTATACGACTTATGTAACCAGATAAAATATTTCATTTTGACAAAATTTGCTCAGGGTATTTGTGGTTTATTAAAGATCGGCCCGAGTTGGTTCGCCAGTTGTAACGATACGGAGAATAAGACTTAACGTAAACTGCACTACGGGGCGCCATCTAGGCATTTGAACCTAGAAAAATTTATAAAGTAGGCAGATACGTAAGTCAAAAAAAAAAAATTTTTTTTTTTATTTTGGTTCCGGTCGTTAGCCCATGTCACTAGCTCAGGGAGTAGCAGAGATTTAATAATATCATATCTTATCTAATTAGATTTCAACATTAAAAAATAAATAAAATAAGCCACTGCCAGTAATTAGCATACAAACATTTATTTATGCACATATATATAAGATTTAAAATTATTTTAGTATTAGTTTTACATTTTAACATTTAACATTATTTTTAACTTTGATTTTTGACTTTAATTTACATTTAATTACTATTATATTCTAATTTTACATTTTAATTAAGTTCGCACAGATAAATTTATGAAAGCTTGTTTATAATGTTGAATATAGATCGGTTACATAGATTTCACGGTCAAAAACATTTCAAAGTAAACATAAACGATCAAAATACAAAATTATTGATTACTGACAATTGCGGAGGGAAATTTATACTTAACCCAATAGTATTCACCATAAGATACTTGCATTGTCACCAATAACTTAAAAGACATCCGAATAAATACTTTTTAGATACTCACCGTAAGGTATCATTATTTATCGAATGTCTATATATTTTGATCAAATATGAAAACCCAAAACATACTTAACCGATAACCAATCCATGCAAGCGTCTATAAACAACTTAAATTTAATGCATTTTTATTTAGGGTCAAGTATGAATAGACCATATAGATTTGCTTTTGAAAATAAACATTCTATCCCTATTTAACCTTAGGTTAAAATTCGTAGTCAAACTGGCATCAATTCATCTGATATATCGATGTATTCAATGTAATACAATACGGCAGCACAAAAAGTTAAGAGAAGAAATTGCTTCCCATGAGATAGGAATATTACATCTATCTGCAAAGAAGAGCAATAAAACAAAAACTCCATAGAAAGGAACTGCGGTATCCGACTTATAATTCCTTCCATAGGCAAACGGAAGTGTGCGGCATAGGAAGCGATTCTGCCCGTAGCGAATCAATATTACATCTACTAATCACACCAATATATCCAATCCATTGACCCAATTTAACCACGAAACAAATAACCCAAGATTACCCTCCCCTAATATAACTTTACAAATCTATACAGCCATTCACGCCCGACTTAAGTTTAACATTGATATATTTTAATTTATCGGAAAACAGAAATCATAAATAAACTTAAAGAACAAAATTAAATAAATGGAAATGATTTTACAAATAAATAAAAAATACATCAAATAACATTTTAACTACTTTAGTCAGATAGGAAACTAATGCAATTATTTTAAATACGAAAAGTTTTTAACTTAATGTTCATTAATTGTAAAGTTCTTACGGTTTTAAACAGTTCATCTTTATCTGTCGTTTGTAAGTTTGAACGGGAATTCCCACGCCGTCCTGAAGATATTGGTATACATTTAGCCGATGTTTTATTTATTCATTCGGAGGTTTTTTAATTTAGTTGGTCCTCAATGTAGGAAACGATAGTTCATTTCTCCTTTCTTTAACAGCTGAAAGAATTGACCGTGCGTCTGTCAATTCCTCCAACTCCGTACTACTACATATAGTCACATCGTAATAATCAATTTCCAGTCACTGATTAATAATTTCCAAATTTTCCTTTTATATTAATGTGAAGGATTGAATTTACATTACGTCACCGATGCGATGGTCCTTTCGCTGCGGTTCGATTCCATAGGGATTTCTTCTTATTTGCTAACAGTTTCTATTGTTTTCCTATCTGACCGGTGTTTTTACATTTAAATGCCGAAGGCTGGTTTACATTTAACTAATTAACAATCATTTCCATTTCTGATTAATTAACCTGTTTTCCAAATCAAAAATATATTTAAAGATAAATTTAAAGATATAATTTCATCTCCAAATCTTTTTAAAATTTAGTTTTAAAATACTTTTTCTTTAATAAAGTTTTATTTTAATAATTTTTCATTATCTGTGCGATTTAATATATAAGAGTTTAAGATGATATTTAATTTCAATTTTTAATTCTTAAAGAAAATTTTTAAATGCGAACTTTTTAATTTACTTTCATGTTTAATAAATTTAAAAAAAAAAACAATGTAACGAACGTCTATGCTCGTTACAATATATATATATAATATCTATATTCGTTACAATATATATATATATAGTATGTATTATAAGTAAAAGATAAAAACAATGTATTGAGAGTTAATCTTTATTAGTCAGACAATTATGAAGGTCTGAGCATGCTTTGAACTAAATTCAATCATAGACGTAGCAAGTAATTTGAAAACAAGCAAATAATTTGCATATTGATTGCATTGTAAATTAAATGATTAGAGTGGACCATTTTTTAAATAGGGAAATGAAGGATTTTTTTTGATTGATGGTGTGTTCATCCCCAGGGATATTTCAAGCCTTCTTGACTTTACAGTTGGCATCACTGCACTCAGTGCAGACAATGCTAAATGATGTAGGCTTGAACCTATAACTAAATTTTAAAAAATGGTAGAAAAAAATGAATTTTGCAAAAGTATGAGTTTTATCTTGGTTGTAAAGACATTTATGGTGAGATAAATGGGTGAATAAGTTAGGTCAGGATTCACCATAGTAAAAAGAAAGGCAATGAGCATTTAGAAATTTAATTTTCTAAACAATCTGAGAGTGAAGATCATGAGGCAGTTTATCTTTAGAGTAGTTGATTAAATGATGCAATGGAAAAAGGATATGGAGAGCAGTTTGATGAGTGGAGAAAACTTTTATTAATTAGATTAGAGATTTTGGGTAAGTAGGGAAAGGATATCCAGGGCTTGTCATTGGTTTGTGGAGGAGGGTATCAGAATTTATAAAAAAAATTTTTAACAATCTAAGTGAAGGATCTTTGAATTATATACTGTGCAGCTCTGATATATATGTATTTATGTTATTTTTTGTCAGACTCAATATTGTACAGGTGGAGGTTTCTGTGTAGGAATGCCTTGAACCCTGTGAATTTGTATGTCATTGGTGCAAGCAAGTTTGGGTGTATAAAAGCACATATATGAAGAGATTTAATATAGGTTTAGTTGATAATTATTTGCATCAGTGATTAATCATACCTTTTTTATCATTTTTTTTCTATCATTGTAATCATGTCAAACAAATAACTTTTTGAGAATCAAAAACAACAGCCATTTTGCTTTTCATATTTCAAAAAAATTGTTTCTTGTGTTATCGATTTTGAAGAATAATATTATTATAAAATGGTTAAAATAATAGTTCTATATTTATAAAATGATATAGGTTTTAGTGATTTAACAACTAATAGAGAGACAATTTTAAAAAAGTAATACTAATCTTCATAAAAAGAGATTTTTTTGTCTTAAAATGGATAAGTCAAGATGTAATTGCCACATTGAACAATAAATGGTATAAAATAGACCAAGTATGGTCTATGGACTACTAGACAGTGAAATAATATGTGGTTTAACAGTATTGCATATGGAAGATATTATTATGCAACAAATTCAAACAATTGGTTGAAATATATTACATAAAAAATATGTCAAGAATATACCATTTATAGATCTAATGAGAAAATTCAAGAGGTGTATAATGGATTACATGAAGCTTTCTATACACTTTTAAAATGAAAATTAAATTATAAACTTTTTATTGAAAACAATATTGATAATCTGGATTATTGCTTTATAGTGAAGCCTATTAATATTATAGGCATCATGCTTTCATAATCAAACATCATTAAAAATTCTATTGTGAAATCATTACCTGTGCGAGGATGAAACAGATAAAAAATGTACTATAAAAAATTACAAAGCAGAATTAATATAAAATAGTTACAATAAATATCTATTATATAAGCAAATAGGATTTCTGATTATAGATAATTGAAAATAAAACTAAGAAGCACAACAAATCATAAGTAATTGTACCATATATCCCAAAAATAGAAAGAGAAGTCAATATACATGGGGAAAAGATGTTAATGTGTGCTTCTGGTCCCTTGCAATATTAAACAGACTGGATTAATAATAACCACATTAAATTGCTTTTTCATAACATCTTTAAATAGAGTGGGAATCTTAAACTAATATATCAATGAGAATAAAACAGTATAACAAACCAATGTTACTGCAACACAATAGGGAAGGTGGCTATTGCATTGACTTTTAAAACATAAAGATTGTTTGTAAAAATGTAATAATAGAGAGAAAAAAAAGAATCAAACCTATATAGTTCGTCAATAATTCAGGTAGTATTATCAATAGGTGACTAAACATTATGCAACCAAATACACATTTGAACATAAAAATTGTAAATATATATATATATATATATAGTTTTACAAACAATGAATAAAAGATTTGCTTTGCCAGAGTTCTGATATTCATCTTGAAAAAGTATTTAGCTAATACAAATTGAAAATATATTAATTCTTATTTAGGAGCATAAACATTAATGCTAGATGTTGAATATAAAATATTATATATAGTTTGAGTATTTTAAAATAAAATGTGTTTTTAAACGAAAATTGTAGACACTCTGCTTTTTCAAATTTATTTTATCATAACTGTATACATATATTTATTCAGTAATTCAGAACTAAAATTTATAGATTATTACTAATCAAAATCCAAAGTGGATGGTAACAGGTGCAAATATTATTCAGCCTGAGTTTGCCATTTTCAATCAACTTTTTCTTTTTATAATAAATGTGAACTCGGTGCTGAATCAGATTTAATTCAGAATCTCTTTTGTTAAATCATCTCTTCTCTTAAAGACACCCTCAAGATATTTGTCCTTTATATTTATTCTTTCTTGTAACTGCTTCTTCTCTTGGAAAACACTAATGATTTAGGCTTTGTAAACTAATTTTCATTTCTTCTTTGGGATTTATTATTAGTTTATTAAATTCAAGAAGAATCTTTTGATGTTTTAAAGGGATGTGTGCAACAGAATATTATATAGAACTAACTCTTAAACCTTTCAATTTTTAACGTTTCATAAATAAATTTTATTGATATAAATCATAAAAGCTGTTATTTAAACCAATTTTTTTTTCTTTCAAAAAAGTGAATTTAATACTGCGATTATATGAATGCGTTTGAAGTATGAACATTTTTAGTAAATGTTTTAAATAATAATAATCGAATAATTTATTGCTCTGAAGTTTATAAAAAGTTCTCATGTCCATTAGTGACAGGATTTGGCCGCAATCCACGGGTCTTAAGCTTCTGAGGATGACTCTAGTTACTGCAAGGGAAGAGGGAAAACAGTAATTTTAAATTTTAGCGGTATCAGTCTATTTATTATATAAACTCTATTTTATATATATATTCAATATGCACTAATAATAATGTGCATTAATGAAAAAAAAAAATCTCTAGATTGATTATTTTTGGCGTTTGAAATCGAATGCATTTTTCGTTGCATCATACCATGACTTTTGGTTGCTTTTTTAAAAACATGGCATCAAAAATGCATTTAACTTGAAAAAGCTAAAATAATAAACTTCTATATTATTATGTTATCTGTTAATTTATTAATATTCGCACGTTAGATTTAAAAATAAAGTATTGTCAATTATTATTATTATTATTGTTGTTGTTGTTGTTATTATTATTATTATTATTATTATTATTATTATTATTATTATTATTATTATTATTATTATTATTATTATTATTATTATTATTATTATTATTATTATTATTATTATTATTATTATTATTATTATTATTTTGTTTCAACAATAATCTTTATGAATCCTTTGGGTTACATAGCATTGCATAACATTGATTGTAATGGTTACAGGTGCAATATCGTGTTGTACAGGTTTTTATATGGATTAATTTCAAAGGTTACAATAATCAGACTTCAAGGTATATTTTTTTCCAAATGCTGCTACTAGTTTTGATACAGAGATGGATATCAAATTTGTTATTAAAGTCTTAAATAAACAGTTGCTATAAAACTCAATTTCATAGGTAGATAGATATGACCTAAGGTTATGAAACCTAGTATCACATTAAAAATTATTTACAGTCACTAAATTAATCTTCATTATTGTCTTTTAATTGTTAATGTTATAGTATATTAGAGAGTAACTTATAATTCATGCAGCATAAAATCAAGATATGAGTTGCTGTACAAAGAATGAAATTCAGAATAGAATTCCATGTGGTGACAGCTAGTAGATTGCAATAGATATGGAATAAGTTCTGTATTCTGATGGTGAATGGAGTTGGAGGCAGTTAGTGAAGGTGAATTTTGTTGAGAGTAATGAATGGTACTATTAAATACTTTTCAATGTAGTTATTGTTGGATTGTGACCTATTATAGATTGGATGGTTGTTTTAGTAGTGACTAGTTGGTAGCAAAAATATCTGGGAGTGCAGCATTGTTGTTCTTGGCCTTGATTTGTTGGAGCATATTAATGAATGTATCTGGATGTCTTCTGATGTTGTTGTCAAAGATAAAGATGATGCAACAAGTATGATGTTGTTGTCAAAGATAAAGATGATGCAACAAGTACACCAGAAGCTGTACATGATGAAAGTTGTTGCATGTTCTGTGAAAGGGGGTATCTTCTGATAGGACTGAATTACCTGTTATATAGATGTAACAGGTCACCTGTATGTATTTAGCATGATAATTCTGATTTGGTTAAGGGCTTGACACTGCTAAAAAAGATGTTGTTGACTTTCCTCTGCTATATTACATAAGGTGCATAATGGATTTATATTTTTATTTAGATGGTGATACTGGAGAAAATGCCATGTTGGCAATGCATGTACATTAAGACAAACTAGTAAATTGAAAAATTTAGGCTCCTGCAGTCATTTTTTGAAGGAATAGAGTAGCTGGTGGTTATTGTTACCAAGCATGGGAGAAGGGTAATTTTTGTTGGCCTGTGGATATAGTATAGCATATGTTTGCTGGTGTGTGTATTTATTAGTCATAGGAAATGTTGATTGATTGGATGCTGATATAATTGATTGGTAAAGTGTGATGAGAAATATAACTAATATAGAGGGATATCAATCAGTAGGGATTATTTGTAACAATAATTATTGTGCTATGAACTTTTGAACAATTGATGCAATTGAATTTGGCTTTTTGGATATAGAACACTTGGTTGCTGTGGGGATCCACACCATTATTAATGGGTGGACAACTAAGTTACTTAGTTGAGATTGAAACTGTCTTCCTGCCTCACAGAATTTAACAATTTTGAAAATTTAACAATAGGCAAAAAAATATGTAATGTTACTCATTATGAGTATATTAAATAAGTCAATTTTAGCATAAAGGGGAAGATAAGCTTTGGAAAGGGAGATGATAATCTGTGTGTCATTGTCTTTAAGCTTTTTTTGTAAGGTGTTTTTCATCATACATGAGCCCATATAAATGGAAAACCTAAGAAAGAGCTTGCCTTTCCCTGGAATATTTGAGTGTATGGTTTGTTGGTGTATATAAACCATACTGCAGCCTTACTGATGTTAAATATAATTTTATACATGGTAGTATATTGATTGGGGATGCTTTGAAATGTCATGACATGCTTACCAGTTGGCAGGAAACTATGTTATCATCCATGTATGCCATGCATTAAATGTGTTGGTGAGTATGTATAATTTAAATGCCTGAAAGTGACTGCTATATATGATTTAATATGGTATTTATGTAGAAAATGAAGAGCATTGCACTAAGAGATGATCTTTCAGAGATGCATCGCATAGGTGTGAATGATGGTGAACTTTTCTCATTAAGAGTAATATGTATATCTCTGCACTGCAGTAAGTTGGTAATTAAGTAAAGCAGAGAACTTGGCATGGTAGTGTTAGTTAGCATATCAATCAGAATAGAAATAGACACAGAAGTGAATGCATATATGTGTAGAGATGATAATCTGGACCAACTGATGATTGCAGGTTTAGCATGAAATATGTATATTGGTGATTATTCATCTTTTCAACATATACGTTTTCAAGTGTATCAGTGTTATGAGATAGTGTGGAGAGTGGTGGGTCATGTGAAAGTCTGTGTTCATGTACCCTATATATTACATATATAGACCCAGGTATATAATAAGCCTGTGTGTTTCAGTTATTACAAAAGTAGAGATGTCTACCCATCCCTTGTATGTGTATTAAATGGATTATGTCCTGTACATGAGGGGTCAGATTGTCCTTAGGTCAACATGGGTGTGGCAAAAATCTCAGTCTCAGGGTGGCTTTCAAGCATTTTATCATCAGATTTTCAATTGGATGAACGGTTGAATAGTTGGAGTGTGGAATAGATTGAAACCTGTCCATTAAAGTATGATGATTGGCTATCTTAATAAATATCTGAGCACTTATAGCATATATGTGTAGAGATGGTAATCTGGACCAACAGATGATTGCTGGTTTAGCATGAAATACATATATTGGTGATTATTTATCTTTTCAACATATATGTGTTCAAGTGTATCAGTGTTATGAGAGTGTGAAGAGTGGTGGGCTATGTGAAAGTCTGTGCTCATATACCCAATATATTAAAGATATAGTGTAATAAAGTGCCTAAGATGGGCAAAAACAAAAGCAGGCATTCCATTGGAACCTAGGTGACATGAGTTATTTATAGTGGCAAGCTTGTCAGCAAATTGTTTGGTTGCATGTATTACTGACCATCCAAATTCCAGGTATTTGATAATCAAGTTCTTTCAGACCACACAGAGAGATCGATTTGAAACACAAATAAAAACAATTGAAAACTTTGCCTTAATTACAGTGGATCCAAATTGCTACAACTGCATCACAGGCATACTCAAAAACACCTACTTGGGATACACCCTTCAAGATTTCCAGCATACGATGCAACCATTTGACAAAGTTATGGCTTTTCACTCCATATATTTAAAAGATACTCCTATACTCATCTCTAGTAACAACTGTCATTTCAAATTACAACTGCACCATGACATTGATCCAAAAATAATTCCAATACAAATCTTTGATCAAGAAATTACCCTATTTCTATATATCAGGGGATTGAAACACCAATCTACTCCTGTCACAAGGAGTGTCATTTTGCAGTACAATGTATTAACCTCCAAACTCACTTTCAACAAAACCATATGAACACCTAAATCCCCAAGTCAACAAAGAACAGTCAATAGCAAATCTTTCCATGATTATATCCATAAATAACCAACAGTTTATCCATGCAATACTACCTATCCTCTATACTCATCCACCCTCAACCTTACTCTACCACCTATTGATTTGATACTCCATGAAATAGGATAATGATAATCACACCAACTTAATTGATATACAAACAACCACTGACTCAGATAATATTATAACCAAAACTTCTCCCAATGCAACAACTGAAGCCAATGCTGTTTCAAATAAGGTCAATAGTGATCCAGAAGCTCTTATTTATATTCATATGCATGACAATGACCATTAAACTACTAAACATTGCATAATCACCATTTCTTATGCTTGCTCATAACTGTTATTAAAATAGGCAAAACTCTCCATATGGTAGTGCCACTCAGTGCATGTCAGAATAATCAATATATGCCAGAAATCTTGTGTATAAAATCTTTATCTAGTGCCTACTCATCCAATATGTTCAGACTACTTTCTATCTTGTGGTTTTCATCAGTGAGGAGCTTTGGATCTGAGAGCACTGCACCAAAGCATATCATGGAAACAATTTCTCCATACTTTTCACTTATACCAGCCATCTCCCTTTTTCCCACCACTTTTAATGAAGCAAAAAGAAAGCCCCTCCAAAAAAACATTCTGCATTTTAAAAAACTAAAACAGATATGGTTGACCTGTTGATGCTGGACTTGGAATATGTAAAAACCATATACCTTATGTAAACTACTTGACTTCATAGATCAATCTATCCCTATCTTCCATAACAACAAATGCACTCAACAGCTGGGCTGTAAACATTATTAGCTGCTGATCAATCACCATTATAACTTCATAATTGTACACCCAGACTTTTCTGAAAACATTAAAAATTTTAGACCCATCCTGATTGACAACTAAAATTAATTACTCTAAAATCCCCTGATAAATGAAACTAAAAATTGCTGCAGTTAATGTTTGAGGTATCAACTCAGTGTCTAAACTTGTTCAATTAAAAAAGTGGATAAGCAATTCATATGCTTGGATTGCTTGAAACAAAAATATACAATGAATCCCAGATTGACCCTTTTGCTTATCTCAATAAACAGGGCTTCTGTGCCTGCTCCAAGGACACATCTTCACTATAAGCTGGAACTTGTGTTGTTATCACTCCCAGCAGCCCATTCTCATCATTCAACATTATTTATATCGACTTGAATCTTTTGATCACCACATTTCACAGCATTTTTACAACACTTAATATTATATTTGTATACATCCCTCCTAATAATACTGTTATTTAAACCATTATTTTGACAATTAATTTCTTGCTTGCCTCTTTACCTCATCTAACTGTTTAAATGGGAGACTTTAATCCTGCTTATCAAAAATTCATGTTAAAATGGCTTCACCTAATAACCTTTCCACTTATGAGACATTAAGGCTTTTGCCTTTTAATTTTGTCACATTCCATAATAATCATCATGACTCACTCATTAATTTTTGCTTTTACTCACCAATTCCATATCATTTAATTTAACTTGACTTTAATCCTACTCTTTTCTCTGATCACTCTGGACAATCTCTCATTCCAAATCTTAATGAACTACACATAACATCCATATCATTCAAGAATACCACAAGTTCTTATTTTCTGAAACATATATTTTGTTTTACAAATTTGAACAAATATAACTTGATCCAGTCCAAAGGTACCTTAGTTTTGTACATATAATATCATTCAATATCCAGCATTTCTCAAACAGTTCACTTCCACCCTCCCAACTTCTGGTATTGGCTGATGAATTGCATACATAGATTACATTAATGAATCCTGCATATCATACTCTTCAACAGTTACACACACTTTACAGACATCAAAAAAAAACATCATCTAACTTAAAGAATATCTTTCCATTAAAAAAAGAAGAATTTGTCTTACTCAACAACATACATGGGCCTGGGTATATATTTACTGGGCTCTGGGCCACCCATTCACACTAAAAGTTTTTATTGCACTCCGAGTTGATGATAATATGTGTACAAATCTTACATACCAATATTTCAAGTAGAAATTACAAATCCACAATGCATTCACATCACCTTAAGACTTATTTGGGCCACTTTATACCAATACCCCATTTTAAACTATTACTACTACTACTACTACTATTAACACGACTACTACCACTATTATTATTTTTATTATTGTTGTTGTTGTTGTTGTTTATTATAAATTTATATATGATGAACAAAACACTCTCCTCCACAAATGTATTTTAATTAAGTAATTCAAATCTGTTTATCAATATATTTATGTATAACTTGAATACTTTTTAAAAAATAACACTCCTTATATAGCCCACAATTGTACAGTGGGTTTTTTCAATAGTTTACTATGAAATTAAAGTGCTGAAAAAGACATTAATCATCCAGTCTGGTAATTTCTAGGTAATGAGAGTTTCATCCTTGTTTTTTATTTATCTAATAATAATTAAAACTCTTAACTATTTAATAATGGATGATTAACTTGGTTGACATGGATCAATTATTGAATAAAAACAAGTCTTATTATGATCCCAAAAGATGTTAAAATTCTTTTAAATCTAAATTTCAAGTCAGATCAAGAGAATAATAAGTAAAGGCACTAAGCAGTTTTTTTCCACATAGAATAATTTTATACATATGTATTTATATATAATATGTAGGATTAAATGCAATTGTATATAATATATGGAGACAAAACAAATTGGACTTCAAGATGATGCTAATCCAGTAATTCATGTTTATCACAAAAGTTTGATTTGTGTACAATATGTAAAATTACACATAAATATATATAATATTTACAGGTAAACATGAATTTGACTTCAAGATAACAGTAGCAGAAATTCATGTTTTTCATAGAATTTTCATTTATTATCCATTATTTATAATCCAATTTCTGACATTTATTTAATATAGAAAATGAATTCAGTATTTGTTGTTATTAGTGTGAAAAAAATTATCACATAACATTTGTGCTAACATTTCCTCAGAATTAATCAATGTTATTGTAGGCCTTGATATAAAAGTAAAACCTACTACTCAGATGTTTTTTGAAAGATACAAATAGTGTTAGCATGTAGTGATATTCTGCAGATTTCTAAATATTTGTAAAAAAATAAAAAAATAAAAATAAATGAATAATGAGTACAAAAAATATACCTTCCAAAGATAATTTTCTGCATGTCTGGAAAACGTGTAATATTAGTTTTAAAAATGCTTACCTGCTTCCACTTACATGTTTATAAAATCAGAAGCAGTAGCAATATTCAAATGGTTTATAATGATTTAATAAAATCCACTTTCTAAAAATTTTAGTTTGATAAATAAGTTTGTAAAATATTACTTGTAATCATATTTACTTGGTTATTTATAAAACTATTATTGAAATAAATAAAGTTTTACTTCAACGACATATATAAATCTATAAGTGCGTCGCGCACGGACAAAGAAGCTTTTAATTTAATTGAGTACTAAGCTAAGCGCTTACAGTGATCCCAAACTATCACAAACTATTATGAGCGTGTGCATAATTAATCAAGTATTCATATTTCAGCTTTGTGAACACATGCTCTTGATAGTTTATGATAATTTGTGCTCATTGTATGAACTTTATATTCTTTTATAAATATATTTTTATTTTCATGTGTTCATTACTATAGCAATAAATTTATGTTTTTATTGACAAAATAAAGCTCATTTATTTTCTGATTGAGCAGCAATAATATGTCCAAATTTTGTATACAAAAGTTTACAATATGAGAATACCCACCTGTATGATGTGTGATCACTTAAAATGGCTTGTTTTATGCATCAATTATTTGAATCTAACCATTAATAACTGAATCGGTTTGAACACTGGATGTGCCAGAACTGGATTCTATCTGATAATTTTATGCTCCAGAGTTTGTGATTCTATCACTGCATTTCATCAAGAAGGATTATCTCACTACTGAATAGAAGACAATAAATATAAAACTATTCTGTAGAATAATTTTAATAAAGATATAAAATTATATTATTTCATTACTCCTATTTAAAGTAAATTTGAATAGGCAATAGATATTAATTGATAGTGTTTATTAAATTTATATCCAATTTTGCTCTATCCATATCCTCAGAATAATTTCTGAGTTGTTGTCTTATCAGTTAAAATCTTGAATCTTATTTAGTGCATCTAAAGCTTTTGGATTTAATGCCCCTGCTATTTAGAAATGACCTTTTATTCTTTTTTTACCATTGAGCTATCAGCCTGAAATTAAAAATCTTCTTAATGTTTTGAATCCAAACCATTTGTCACATAATTATACAGTTCAGACTTTAGTTTATTATCATTATATTTTGTCATTAGGTCATATAATAATTGTAAGCATCTTTATTTTGGGCTAGAATTGTGTAAAAATAAAATAAACATATATGATCCCAGTTTACCAAAATATATAGTTATTGAATTAGTGTCTTGGATTTAAAATATTAAATTGTTATTAAATTTTATTAAAGTATAAAATGACAACTGGATGGAAGGTGCATTAAGTCCAAGATGCTCTAAATTCAGATCCAATCTCCTCATTGAGGAAGATCATACACCAGAAACTAGTTCAGAATGTAGATAGGTTAGGTTAACACTGAATTTGGATATGACCATTTAGTATCCTTATATTACTCAATATTTTAAAAGATAGC
Source organism: Epiperipatus broadwayi (assembly GCA_028023455.1). NCBI lineage: Eukaryota > Metazoa > Onychophora > Udeonychophora > Euonychophora > Peripatidae > Epiperipatus > Epiperipatus broadwayi. The sequence continues at coordinate 460,272 of JAQFVV010012539.1, read as the reverse complement.
AGTAGTGAAATAAAATAAGCAGGTTTTTTTTTCACTGTAAGGCATTATGCAAGCTGGAGATCTGGTGCTGTTTTTTCATTTATATTTTTGATATTCTAAAATTTACACAAAAAAAATGATCAGAATGGGTTAACAAGTATTTTATTAAGCCTTTTAGTATGTCAAAAATGTTCAGATTCTTTTTAATAATAGTAGCAATAATGAAACTGTTTCTGTCATTCTGGTACCAAATCACTGATTTCACTCTTACAAATGATATAAAGAAAATTAAATGATTGACTTTTTGTAAATGATTTTCTTCAATTCCATCTTTTATTATTATCATCATTTCCAGCTATTAGTAAGCCTCTCCAAGTTTAATCCACTTTCTCTTATTTCTAGCCTTTTTTTTTCCAATTATTCCAACAAACTTCCTTATTTCATCTATCCATTTTGCATGTGGGTTTTTTCAATGTTTTTTACAATCAATTGTTCATCTATTATTACTTTTTTTAGCAATGCCTATCCCAACTCCACTTCAGTCTCTTCAATGATGTCAGTAATGCTTGTTTTTTCTCTCATCCACGTATTGCATTTTTGATCCAATCTTGTTATTCCATCTTTCCATATATTGTTAAGTCATCTAAAGTCTCTGAATAATTCTACAGTTAAATATCCAGGTCTCAGATCCATAAGTAAGAACTGATAAATCATTTTTTTAAATCTTATTTTTAAAAAAATATTTCCTTTTAATATTGTTATTTCTGCCAACCCCCCCCCATCCAAGTTTAATTCTATGATTATGTTTCCATTAACATTAATAATTTGACCAAGCTATTTGTAATTTTAACTTTTTCTAATTCATCATTATCAATCTTTATTTTCTTTTTTGAGTAAATCCATGGAACATTACTTTAGACCTATTTTTTATTTTTATCTGATAACTCTTGCAAAGTTTTCTGAAGATCTGAAACATTATTTGTGAAAACAGTTACATAATCTGCAAAATCTAGCTGATGTAAATAATCTCCATTTACTTTTAATCCCTTCCCATTTTAATCCCAAAAATTATTATTGAAAATTTGCTGTAAAACGTTTTGGAGATGTGAAATTACCCTTTCATGCACCCTTCTCAATGTTAATCTTCTTAGTATAACTATGTACTTTAATGGCTATGCATTTTGATAAAAATTCATTAAAATACTACTATCTCCTGTTATCTGAAAAGAGACACTTTGATTCTTCTTTGAAGTCTTAAAGAAACTGGGCAGGGAAAATGTCCACTCCATATGTTCTTGTCATAGCAATTGTATTTATTATACAATGCAATATATGAATATTTAATGGACTATTAATCACCCTGTATTATTAGCAAGATGAGATTATTAGTGCTTTTTATTTACAACATTTAGCCAATATTGCTAAACAGAGCTACTTTATGAATAGAGAACTAAAAATTATTCCCAGAGTGTATTGATGCAATGAAATAGAAAGCCACCTTTGAATTAGGACTTTAATCTTTAGATTACAATTTTAGAAAATAAATATGACTTTCAAATAGGACAATTAATAAAAAATCTATAAAAAATCTATTACTTCTTCAAAAACTCACACTAATAGTTCATAGAAGAATACTACTACCCAATTCAATTTTTGGTAATAAAATTGGGATTTCTGGTTTAACAATTAGAAAATCTTAATCTACACTTAAAGAAAGTAATAGAAATGTGCATAAAAACAGGTTACAATTAATTGACAATTGTTTATAAGTAAAAAAAAAATTGGACAGAAATGCAGTAGTAGGTAATAGAAGTTGATTGCCAACAAGAAAAAGGCTTAAATTAAAATGTTCATTAGAATAAGAAATTTGATCCAAAAACATAGCACATTAAATAATTATATATATATGTAAGTAGTATTAATTAACAAAAAGGTGTCATAATGTGCTTTTTTAAAAATAAAATGTGTATATATATAATCAAGATAGAGAGGCAATTAATACTAAATATGTTTTATAAAATATTACCAATAATCTGCTAGGTGACATTAAAAAAAAATCAATCACTAAATTATTTTCATCTCTACCATCTCCATTATAAGAAGATGAAATATGGATTCTAGATGCATAATTGCATTAGTTCCAATATTGAATCTTATGTTTGAAAAAACAAAATCCAAAATCTGATCTGAGGATCTGAAAAATGTATAGAATTACTCACCCTAGTCTCATCGATTACTTAGACTTACAGAAGATAGCTATACATTAGAATAAAGAGAACTGCTCTTGAAGAATTTTGATTAAGTTGGGAACTTATGATGCAATTGTTAGTATCATTTATTATAGCAAAAATTCTAGTGCTTTATATGTTCATGCTAATAATGTACAACAGCAAAATGTAATGAATTATATGTAATTGATTTAACAGCAAAATTTTCTATAGCAATATTTGCAAAATTCTCAGCTTATCCTCAAAGTAAATGATACTGGATTTAAAGAATAAAATAGAGCATACATTCATACAGAGTATAGCAAATGAATGAATTAAATGTAAAAATATGTTTATCTAATGATTGCAATGCTACTTTTTAATCATCATTAAATCCACAAATAAATAAACTAATAAAATGATTGTACCATTTTATATATTTTCAGACATCATTGATACAGTTCAAAGCAATGAGTAAATAGGTGATAAACTGTTAAAAAAACGTTTTATGGATTATGAAGAATATTTTTTAAAATAAATATCATCTCTCTACTGCAATCTGATCAATTCTTCATTTAAAAGCTTTTCTTTGAATAATTCAAGTTGTTCCACCACTGATAAACATGTGTTAGTATCAAGTATCTTGTCAAATGTAGTCATAGAAACCCAAAGAAGAAAAACCGATTGGGATGCACAAGTTAAAGATGTATAACTTATCTAAAAAAGCGAAAATCAAGAATATTATAAGAACTAAAATACATTTTTTTAAAAACAGAATTATAAAAAGAAATACTTTTGTAAAACATAAATATTGTCAATTGGGTATTGTTGTGAGTTATGGAATGTAAAATGACTTTTTATTAATCAAAGTCAGAAATTTCCATGCCTATATTATATGCTCTGAAACACTGTTAACCAAGTTAAATATTCTTTTCCTCCTAGTACCATTTTAATTCATTGCTTCATACACCTTATCATTTAAATAGTTTTCTATTTCTAGTTTGTTTTATTTCTTCCTGCCAATCACATTTTAATAAAAGCTGTTTTATTAATTTTGTTATTCTATCTAATTTCATTATAAAGACCTTAACAAAAAGTCATATAATCTCTTTCTCTTTCATCCTCTTTATCTTTAAATTTTTCCCTTTATCTGTACAATTTATTTTGATCTTTTTTTATCATCTTACATTTCAAAAATAATTGTTCAACACTTTCTCTTCCATCTTCACATAAGGTAAATCTATAATCCAGTTGTCCATATACAGCTTCCAAATCTTATTTTATTTTTGCTTTTTTTAATCCTGATATTTGAAACTGGTTTTTATGAGGAACAAAAAACAACAAACATTCTTTAGTATTTTTATACATCCTTTCATATTTTATGTATTTCTTTTTCTTGTATAATTCCAAATTATATTTTAATTCATATTTGTTTTCTATATTCTTTTTCTCTAACTAGCTTATCTATTTTCCCCTACTCTTTCTAATCATCTACTTGTAATATATTCTTTATACATTTTTCCATAAATTATCTGTCCACCCAATAGTGTTTGTTGCCTCTCCACAAAATTCAATTAAACATTATTTTTAGTAATCCATTCTTTTCTTCTTACTTTACTATTATCTATTGCAAGCTTGAGTAATTAATACCACCCATCTGATAATATTATAGTTATAAAAGGTACACAATTTCCCCAGATGAATGTAATATAAATTATGCACTGAAACACACAATCCAAGAAAAATGTATATTTGAATAACAATAATACAAAGGCAGCTAAGTGCTTTCAAGGGCTTTCTATGTTCTCATTTTTATATCATTAGAATGGCCATGGCATATTGGTGTATATGTATATATAGTCAAAAGATATTCAAAGTTTATGCAGATTAGATAGTCCATTTCTCAGAAAGGGGGGAGCACTAGAACATCCACTGGCCACATATTTGAGCCTTCATCAGCCACTATCTCATGCATTGAGAGAAATAACACTAAGCAAAAGATCAAGAAAGTCAGACATATATCTAATAACCACAATTCTTTCAACTGAAATGAATCTTGCTTCCTCCTTTCTAAAAAATGGATTATCTAACATGCATAAACTTTGAATATTTTTCACTATATGTACATATACATCAATATGCTTTGGTTATTCTAATGCTATGAGTATGAGGACATAGAAAGCCCTCAAAAGCATTTAACTACCATGGTATTATTGTTATCAATTATAGATTTTCCTTGGATTGTATTTCAGTGCATAATTTACATTTACACCCATCTAAAAGTGCAATATAATCTCTTATCATTAGTCTATGTAAGCAGATTAACTTAGATTCAAAGTCTTGCTTGTTAAATTAATAATAAATTAAGAGATTAATGTTCGCTGAGAGGAATGCATAATAATACTACATCAGCTTTGAATACCAATTCCTTATCAATAAATGCAAAATCCAGAAAACATTTTTGTAATAAAATATAAATTTATATATAATTTTAAAATAAAAGGCAGTATATTTAAAAAAGAAATGATTTTATCTACTGTAGTGAAATGAACAAAACAAATAATGTTGTGCTAGTAGAATATTTTACTTCTCAATAAACTTTTTAAATGATTTTATAATGCTCAATTAAATATCAATGTTGAATACTTTTTTTTTTTAATTTTTGTCAAATATTGATGAGCATTTGATGAGACAATACAAATAACATAGCTGATTGATATGTCACGATTTGCATTTACTTTTAGATATCAATTGGCTATCTCTCTTATGTTAGTTAATTATGAGGATGAAATTGACATTTGAACATAACAACTAGTGCATTCAATTATGCATTTATACTTTAAAGAAATTTAAAAAATATTTTAGTCTCAGACTCTCACCCTCATAGAGAAACCAGAAATTATCTTATTATTAAAGTAAATGATTCTGGATCTAAATAATGAAATGAAGACTGGTCTTTGTTGTTAAATATGATGCATATTTTTACAAAATAGACTGCAGTATATAAAAAATAGTAAACAGACTGGAGAAGTTAAGGCACATTACATCAATAAGTTAGTGTAATAAGCTGATACGTAATCTTATGTCAAAGTTATGAAATCAAAATAGAAGTTTGAAAAATAAATAAAATATACTGAATAATGATATTATCTAATGAAAGTTTTTCAAAATATTAAAATTTTATCAATCAATAATGATTGATATTAAAAACAAAATGCAAAATATAAGAAGAAATATTTCTTCATAAGACCACAACAATACAACACAAACAATTATTAACATTTTTGAAAAAAATCTTTTTTTAAAAAATTCAATAATATTTATTGACTAACTTAAAAATAATTATCATAAACAATTAAATTATAAGCATTAGAACACTTAAATATGAAAAGTTTAAGTTTCAACTTTTGTTATAATATTATGCTAACCCTCTTTCAATATCTTGATCTGATATCAATGTTTGTTATAAAATTATGCTAAACTGCTTTCCATTTCTTGATCTGATATCATATTCATAGCATATGATATTAGATCAAGATATTGAAAACGGCTTAGTATAATATTATAACAAATGTTGAAACTTAACCTTTTCTTATCTAAGTATTCCTAGTGCTTATAATTTAATTGAATTACAATTTGTCTAAGAAAAGTTAACGTATATATAAATAATGAGCATGTAAACATAAATCTCATTAAACATTAACTATATAGACATATTTTTAAAATGATTATTAATTATAGTTATATTAATTAGAACTACCACTTGTGTGATGTTTTAATTATTTCAGAAAATTTTATTGTTTTAATAATTTATACGTTTCTTTTCTTATATACAATTTTGATCCAATGTCAATTACTTATATTAGAGTAATTAAATATTGTACTTAAAAATAAACTTTAAAATGAAAACATTAAATAGAAAATCTTATAAAAATTTTATTAACTCTTACTCCATTCATTACAAAATGCCATATAGAATGCTGCTATAATTAGTCATGTTCGTCTTGAGAAACCTTGGGTATGCACTCATTATTATTCTACAGCTTCTGAGCATATTCTTGTAAAACTTCTTTCGTCATAATTTTTTAGTCAGTAGATGACACCTGTAGTCAAGCACAAAAAAATCTATTTACGTGGTAGCAAAAATTAATTTAACTGGAAAATAGTCGTCTTGATTAGTTGCGATGGACATCATTACTATTTAAAATATTATATATGTGTGTGTGTGTGTTGCATGCACAGATAATGTAGCTAGTGTATATAATCGAAAGCAAATATAAAATACTATTTTAGCTGAGTGTTTTCTTCGAGACTTCTTGCTCTTATATTCATAGCTACTATCTTATTGAAATATAAATTTAAAAAAAAAAGCTAAAACAGTATTTTTCTTTACTTAAAAATATTATTATATATTTATAAATAAATATAATTTATATACATACAATTTATAGTATTACTCTTGTTTCATTATTTTCATATGTAAATTTTTTATTAAAAACATTATACATATATCTAAATTATTTTTATTATCTATAATATGTAAAAAAATATTTATTATATTTTACTACTTCATATATAAAAATTTGATAAAATAGTATTGTTGAAACATGCACTAACAGATTATTTTATTGGAAAGCTATATAACATGAATTCATCTAATGTTTCTCAATACTATTTCAGCTAAGCAGAAAAAAATCGACTTTTTTCTAACCGCTCTGGTGTTCTTTTAATAGTGTTAGATTTGGAAAGTTTCAAGATTTAAAAAATATAATTAATTAATATTACTTTGTAAATAGAAAATGGAAAGTTTTTTATGTATAATTTATTAATATCTTGACTTGTTTATCTTGTGACTATTGTTTATATTGTCTAAATTTTAGATTACTTAAGATTTTCATGGCAATAACAAAGAGGTTGACCTAATTCCAGATGCTTGTTTACTCTTTGTGATGTAGGTAATGCTGTTGCAATATTTAACATTAGGTGAGGAGGCCATATTTATCTACATTTGATTTCAATGTATCATCACACAGTGATTGATCTTCTTACATAAATAATTTTGAGGAATTTTAAGTTTTAAAAAGGAATATTAATTAGTCTTACCTTGTAAATATAAAATGAAAACTTGTTTGTTTAAGAACTGTTACCATTTTGATTTATTTACTTTCATAAGTATTGTAAGAAAAGTTGACTTTTTTTTTTTGGCTGCTTAATTACAGAGATAGCACTATTTTAAGATTCAAAGTTAGAAAAATTCATGTTTTATACATTTGTTGTTAGTACATTGTTATGCTTTAGTTAATTTTCATGCATATATATATACATATGATATATATTATATCTGCCATTAATTTAATCTAGCAGTACTATCTTTATTAAACAGAAAATCTGAATAAAGTTGTCAAGTGTTGGTGGCCTTAATGGTTAGCATAGCTGCCTTCCAAGCAGCTGGCCGGGGTTCGCTTCCTAGTCAACGATTTGACACATGAAAAAAAAAATCTGAATAAAGCAATTGTATAGAGATCTATACTTTTTTTACTATTGCTAATAGTTCATTTATTACAAAATTCAGATAAATAATAGGCATGAAAATAAATAAACTAAGATTTTAACAGTCAATAAATGAACTTTTTTTTTACTTTATGTTTGCAATGCAAGATTAATGCAATAATTACTTTACTCTTTGAAACCCCCAAATAATCATTTATACTTTAAAACCTCCTAAATACAACTATTTCTTATTTATTTGTACTTAGAAGTTATCAAGATTTAAAATGATCTTTGTATTAATCTCTTTTTGCAAACATATAATAAAAAAGTTTGCTTATGAACTGTTAAAATCTTAATTGTTTACATTCATACCTGTTTATATATATATATTATTCTAAATTTTATAACACTTAAGATTTTAGTGATAGTAAAAAAGTGATTTGACCTTTTTCCTGGTTACTTTATTCAGTCATTCTGGTTGAAATCTGGTTGAAACAGATAAAACTATTGGAATTAATTAACAGTATACATACTTTGTACTTTTATATTTAAATGTCTACATAGCATTATCATATTATTCTATTTTATATTGCCATCTTCACAAACTTTCAGGCTAACAATAATGTATAACAGCCTATAAATATATATTCATTATATATTAAAATTAATAGTTATTTTTTAATGTTTAAGTATCCAACAATAAATATGTATTTTGAAGATACAGGAAAATATATATAAACAAACAACAAATGGAAAAGTGACTTTTTACTATATAAATCATAAAAATTAGATATAAAATAGTAATTTAAAAACAAAATCTAACAGGTTTTACATTTCTGATTATCATCAAAATTGGAAAAGAATAAAAATCTTTATGCTGTCTTCCATAAAATAATAATCAGAAAATAATAATGAATTCTTTATAACAGCTATATAAATCTCAGTAATAATATTATACATAAAAAACCTTTTTCAACACCTGGTTTGGTGCCCTTTTCAAATGTTACTAATCTATTTAACATTAATGAACTATTTCAAACATAAAACCATCTAGTGTTCAATAATGGAATTATAACAAGCAATAACAATATAAATGATTAAAATAAATCAAACCCTCATATAAAATCCAGTAATTACAAAATAATTAACTATGTCATAACAATATATTAAATAAATATTACATGCATATTTTTTATAATTATATATATATAATTTTTCATTCATTTTTAATTAACCATTTGGTAACCAAATTTATAGAAGACTTGTAAATATTCATACAATTATTCAAATTATTTTTAATATAGTATGTTTCATATATTTGTCTTGTCTTTGAATCTTTGATATAATTTAAAGGTTTAATACTTTTTGTAGCATCTATTTTATGCTCAGATTTCAAGTAATGAATGTACAATGCAGATTTGTCATCTCTTCTATTAATTGCATTATTATGTTCTTTGGCTCTTACATCTAATTGTTTTCCAGTATGCCAAAAGTAAATCATTTAATAAATTTTACATGTAATTTTATATACAATTCCTTTTTTGTACTGTATATCATTCATCAATCTATAATTACCTATTAAATGAGTGAGATTTTTACTATTTGACCAGTCAATATTTATATTCTCCTCAATATAATCTTTGTTATATCTTAATGTATTATATATCCTAAGATAAAATCTACAGTGAGTGATAAAATTTTTGAGGAAAATAATTGTATTCATATAATAATGAATCAAATAAAAAATGAATTAAACTTTCATATTATCCTAGGATATATAATACATTAAAATATAAAAAAGATTACATTGAGGAAAATATAAATATTAGCTGGTCAAATAATAAAAATCTTGATCATTTAATAGATAATTATAGGTTAAAGGATTATATACATTACAAAAAAGAAATTGTATATAAAATTACATGTGAAATTTGTAAAACGACTTACTTTAGGCATATTAGAAAACAATTAGAGGTAAGAGCCAAAGAATATAATAATGAAATTAATAGAAGAGATGATAATTCTGCATTATACATTCATTATTTGAAATATGGGCATAGAATAGATGCGACAAAAAATATTAAATCTTTAAATTATATCATAGATTTAAAAAGAAGACAAATATATGAAACATACTATATTAAAAATAATTTGAATAATTGTATGACTATTTACAAGACTTCTATAAATTTGGTTAACAATTGATTAATTAAAAATGAATGGAAAATTATATAAAATGATATATATATTGTAAGGAGTGGAAATATCCATCCTTCCATTAAAGTCCCATTTAAGTTTTTTTTTTTTAAAAAAAATTTTATTTAGTTTTTACGTAAGGATTTGTATATAGGTTGTTAATTGTTTTTCAGTGTTATTTGGTTCATTTTTATGTGCTTTGTTTTTGCGATGGTGAGATTTTAATAGCAATGGATATGTATAAATTCGCGAGTGTGTATGTATATAAATAATTATCAACAGTAGAATTTAAATTGCTAGTTATAATTAGATTGTACTTTTATTTTTTATTTTTTTTTTTTGGGGGGGGGGATTATATCAGATATAATGTTATTATTCTGGTTGTTTATTTATATTTATTTATTTATTTTGTAGATTGTAAAAATAAATTTTTTAATATAATTTTTTTTTTTTTATTGACATCATTTTTTTGTTGTTGTTGTTTAAAAAAAAATATTTTAAAATCAACAATCGGCAGTGTTAAAGATTTTTAAGTTAGCGTATGAATTATAACAATAGGGCACAGATTACTATTGAAACAAAAGAAGGAATTGCCATATAACAGAAGAAGAAAGAAGTCATAGTTTTATTTTGTCTATTCCCCAAATTATTCTTTTGGATCTCAATATAATAATTCTTGGACCAAGTAACATCAAAATGTTTGACTAAAGTGAATTTTACTATTCAGGGGTTTTGAACTCTTTTTGCCTAACTTACTTCACTATTGGTGTCCAAAAAAATATGCAGCCTAAAACCAAACCTGCGTTTGTAAACAAACCTCAGAAAAATAGCTATATATATATTTAACTTATAAGTTTCTTTTAATGATCCTAAAATTATTAATAGTCAAAATCGATTTATTCCTACAGCTGAATATAAAAATAATGTCCGGAATCAATTGCTTTAACATCAGGAAAATCTATAAATTTACATGTTGATAATATGTATACATATTTTAAAGTTATTTCAATCTACCCTAGGATGGACAAAACTAAACAAAAACATCTGAAATAATTAGTGAGCAGTAAAATGAAGAAACAGTAAAGAAAATTAAATGGGGTAACTAAAATTTGTTTTTGTTTTTTTTTTGTCTATTATTATTATTATTTGTATAACATTTTAAAAATTCTCTTTATAAAAGTATATACATTTGTGATATCTAAAACTAACTTATAATTTTCCTTTTGAATGTTTAAACTTATTAATAATAATGAAAGTCAGTTTTTAATATATATATATATTTGTTTATTTATTTATTTGTAAGAAATTCTATATCTTAAATCACACAAATAGATTGTCAAATGCCAAGTTAAAATAGCTATTGTAATGTGTTTTAATATCATTAAATGGTTGTATTTAATTTGCATTTTACATATATATATATATCAGATAATAAATATCATATGTAAATTGAATTGGAAAATAAGCAAAGTACACTTAATTGCATAGGAGTTGTATATAAATATACAAATTATTTTAGAATCGTATTTACAAATTCTATCATTATTTAATAATTATCTTAACTCTTCAATTATTTTAATTGTATTGTTCAATGTATTTTATAAAAGGCAGGGACAGGACATAGTAATGAATATTAAAGTTATAGATTAATATCCCCACATGTCCGTTATATAGAAGTTGTCTTTTTATATCATATGACTTGATATATATATATATTGTGCTAGGCATTTAATAGAGCCTTTATATATTGTGCTAGGCATTTAATAGAGCCTTGAGTTGATAAAGTTATGAAGTAAAATGTTGAACTTAGCAGGCTAAAATATAAACCTTATAGTAACAAGAAGCCCAAGTAGTTGATACCTTATATTAATAAGAATCCCAAGTAGTTAATGCCTTACATTAATAAGAAGCCCAAGTAGTTGATGTTCATAATAAAAAATGTGGTTCAAAATAAGTAAAGTAAAATAAACCCTTATAGCATAGTGGGAAGGAGCTGTTTACATTGTTTTTGTATCATCTTGTATGTCAATCCAGCTTTAAAAAAATACATCTATAACTTAAATTATTAATTTGACAAGCTTCTAGTAATTTATTTATGTATTTATTTATTGATTTATTTTACAACAGTTTTATACAATTCCTATGTAAATATAAACTGCAAGTTATGTTTATTATCAGTAAATTTTTAATTTGATTTATATTTTAAAAAAATTGAACATTTAAAAAGCAAATCAGTTTTGTGTTTTCCACATATATATTTATGCTATTATAAAATATAAAATCACAATCTTGGAATAAAGCTTATATCATTTGTTTTATATAAAAAAAGAATGACTTTGAGTTTTCATTTGAGATTTATTAATATTTGTCTTTTCTTTTTTTAGTACATCAGTTATTAGTTGGTTAACCAATTCATCTATCGAATAAATGGTAATGTTATGTATTGATTAATTATTATATAAACCATCATTAACTGAAATATTAAATCACATATAATCTTGTTTGTGAACATATATATTGGATTCATAAAAATCTCTTTATTCCAATCTATATTTAGTAACTGATCAAATTGTTAGTTAAGTTAACCCTGAGAATTAACCAGTTAACTTGCCTTAGTTAAGGCTCTGTAGTATCTGGATTTATTTTGTATAGCTAACCAAAGTAATAATATAAGTAGTGATTAAAGTACATTCACTCATGTGTAATGTGTTTTCTGTAGTGTAGATAATTTATTATTCGTTACTTTATAAATTAGTAATTTGTTCAAATAAAGTTTAACATCATAAACTGATTTATTGTATTTCATATTCATTGGTTGGAATTAGTGATATTTTGTTATATTTATTTTTGAATGAAAATTAATCAAAACCTGAGATACATGATGGTGGAAATAGATTGTCCATTTCAATTAATCCACAATTATTGGAGTAACTTCATTTCTATTTGTACACATACCATGTTGTAAAACATTTGGCTCAATTGGAGTTTTTATCCCATTTGTGGCTATCAACGATTAGGACAATTTCATTTTTTCAAATGTAAATAAAATTTATTATTACATTTTCTATTACAATTTCATCTTTCTTCACTTAGATACTATATACTATTACATTAATAGCATGCTATTATATACATACTATTACATTTGTCACCCAATGTTTGGAACAATGTCATTTCTTCATATGTTGCATATACATACTATTACATTTGTCTGCCCAACATTTGAGGCAATATCTTTTCTCTTTATACATATATGGCATGATATTATACATACTATTACAATATATATAATTGTAAAAAATAGGCATGTAATATTTATTTAATGTATTGTTGTGATATAGTTAATTATTTTGCAATTACTGGATAACATATGAGGGTTTTGATTTATTTTAATGATTTATAATGAAATAATATTTTATATAGCACTATGTTTTTTTAATGATTTACATTGTTATTGCTTGCTTTAATTCCATTATTGAACACAAATGGTTTTATGTAAAAAATAGTTTGTTAACAATAAATAGATTAGTAACATTTGAAAAGGGCACTAAACCTGGTGTTGAAAAAGGCTTTTTATGTGTAATATTATTACTGAGATGTATATAGCTGCTATAAAGGATTCATTATTATTTTCTGATTATTATTTCTGAATATATATATATATATATATATATATATATATATATATAATAAAAATTTGTAATATATATATATTTCCATTCTTGCTATTAAAAGGTGTGAAGGTTGCCTTGACAGCAGTTAGAAATATTGGTTGCTATATTTACAGTGAATGTTTAGGTGGTTACTGGTTGGAAACTAATTTTATATATATATTGAGCAATCTATGTAATTCAATTTAATTACAAAACAAATATAATTGGTTGATAAAGTCTTTTTTCAGAAAATGAATAAAGCATCATAAAAAAGAAAGATAAAAGAAAAGAAAAATGTTTTTTTAAACAATGTAAATGATCAGAATGTTTTGATCAATAATTTTTATATGATATTTGTGACCTTTTGTAATTTTACAATTAGCTAGTTTGAATTCTGAAAATCCAAAATACTATATAATAAGATAGAATCTTTTTATATCTTGATTATGCTTTTATGTTATACATTAATGTTAATACTTTTATAAAAAATAGAATAAATAATAATTTATATTTATCCACAATGTAATTAAACATGTGCTTGTTAATTATAAAGAATAATAAATGTGTATTTCTTTTTTCAGGCTCTGATATAAAGCGAGTGAAATCTATGTAATCTAAATATGATTGAAGCTTATTCTGGTCTGTGGTTAGTGGTATTAGGACTTGACATAGCTGATAAAATGAGTTTTCCTGATACTTATTCTAAAATTCTGTATTGTTTATTATATAATATCTTATGTCTTAATTAATTAATGAGCTAAAACTAAGAGAAAGCATTTAAATGTATTTATTAATAATATTATACTGAAATGTACACTGACTTTTACTGTTTTATCATTTAACAATCTTTACAATGTACATTTATACTTTTTTTCACTTTATTACTTCTAATTTATCTAGCACTACTTTTTTAATTTTATATGTTGTTTTATAAAAACAGTATTTCAAAGTATATCAGAAAATCAATCCCAAATTCTTTCTGCATAATGTATTGCTATTGATGAGTAGTAAGATAAAAGGGATTGAGTCTATAATTCTGAAAAATAAATCTCCTAGGTATGAAAGTACTTCCAATATGTAAAAAAAAAATCCCCAAATATTGTATTGTATTTTTCTGTACTCAATATGACATTATATAGTATGAAAGAAAAATCTTAAGTATGAACTAAATAAAACTTGTAGAAAAGATGAAAATCTGAAGAGTAAATGAAGTAGGATATATTGCAGTAGAAAAATTTATATCAGAGAAATTTTCTGTCTATTGTTTGATTAGATAAAAAAAATGGCAAGACTTTCATTAACAAGAAAACTATTTTTTTTCATGTGTCATAGCATTGGCTGGAAGGGAACCCACTAACCTGGGACAACTGCTTGTAAGGCAACTGTGCTGACCACTTGACCAACAATGCTTGACAACTATTTTATAATTGAAATAAATATTGGAAACATATATAAAAATCTCATTTCTGTTGAAAAATAAAAGCTGAGATTTAGAATTTACTATAGTTGATAAGAATATGCAGCCTACAAAACTGTTGTTCATGCTTATGTCTCATTTAAACATTTTAGCAGTTGAATAAAATAAGATGCTAATAATCTTTATTTTATTAATTTATATTTCATTCCACAAATGGCATTTTAACCCATTATAAAAATATTTTCTTTTGTTAACCCAGAAGATAATTTTTATTAAAGTTTAATAGTTGATTTAATATTGAATCTTTATTCTATATTAGAATTTAATAAATTGGATTTGATTTGCTAATAATTTAAGTTTACAACAAAATTATTTAAAATAATCATATTTGATATTTAAAAATATTAAAAAATAATAAATTGAGCACACTATAAGAACAACCAACTTTAATCATTAGATAATATTCAGAAGTGCAACTGAGTTAACAAGTAAAGAAAATTTAATGAAATCATTGCTGAATAAGAAATATTTTTAAAATGAGAACAAATAAATGAAAAACTATCAAAATTTGTCAAACTATTTTTGAGTTTTAAATTTCTATTTATAGTTTTTAAAATATCTCAAAAGTTTTTAGTAACATCTTTATAAATGTTTTTATTGAACACTTTCAAAATAAGTGCAACCATAATTTTCTTTGACAGAATTACAGCCAAATTTATTATTTTTTTATTTTTAAAAATAAAACATATACTAATATAATCAGAGTGCATCCATATATTCTTTTGTTTTTTAATAATTGTTATTATGTTATTGTGTAAAAATGATCACTATTTATTTAAATCTACACAAAAAATTATTTGGAAATTCAAATTCTTCTCAAAGAGGTTCACAAATGCATGTGAAATAGAATAACCATGAACTTATCGATCAATCAAATGAAAAAAATAAAAGACTTTCATATTTTGCTGCTTTTAAAAATATTAATCTCTTCAAGATTTTTTAAAGTAATATATAAATATTACTTTAATTTTATATAAATATTACTTTAATTTTATTTTATTTAAGTATAAAAATCAGAAGATAATATTAAAGCTTGCACAGAAAAGTGATTTAAAATATAACAACTAATAATGTTATCTCCAAACAAATAGTCACAGCTGAAAGTGTGACTATGCATCAAAAGATTCATATAATTTATATGTTCAATACATATTATGTTATATAAAAATATACAGTAGATTTTTATTGTTTATATATTTAAATAAACATTGAAATATAACATGAAATCATCAATATAATAATCTAGATAAAATTTCACATATGATGTACCCAATTAATAATCAATTAAAACTGGCAATGCAAGCTGAAATCACATGTTCTAATAGTAATAACATTTGCCTGATCTACATTAATCCAAAGTGAAATTTTCATTGTATATTGAAGGAATAATAAAGCAGTGCTTCTGAATGAAGCATTCAAATGCATGCTTTTATACAAATAAAAGATCCATGAATATATGTTGAATCTAGGTTCTATTTGCTTATTTGTATGTTTTTTTGTAAACTATTGTAATCACTTTTATTATTTAAATTAGAATAAAAATTTAAAATCAAAGTCCAATTTAAATTCGATAAAATTAGTTCAAATTTTGTACACTATAAAGAAATTCCAGGCAAAGCAATATGGGATCATAATATTTTAGGTAGGTGTCTAGTTTTTTAGATTGGATGAGGGAGCAGGGAAATTTTGAATATTTTGATATCAAATTTACAATTGATTTAAAAACTTTATTGTTTTAAATAAGGTTCATGAGAGAATGGTATAGAGATTTTATTGGTTTCAATTTAAGATTATAATATTTTAAAATTAAGATTTAATAGATTTAAATTCATTATAATTTTTTTAACTTTTGTGCATTTTTTAATTACAACCAAAATGATAGGGCACAATAACATTTTTGGTGGGTGACCTAGTTTTTCAGATGTGGAATAGTGATCTGGACAAGTTGTAAATATTTGGATATCACATTTGAAAATTGTTCTCAGAACTTCAATATATTTTAAGTAATGAGTGTGAATATTCTTGGTTTCAATTATAATTTTGATTTAAATAAAGTTAGTTTACAGTATAGTTTGGTTAAGCTTTATTTGTCAAATAGAAAAAATGTCAAACACTTTTCAACAAAAGAATGTCTTCATATTTTAAGTTAATTAGTGCTTTATAATACATATATATAATAATGCACACATTCTAAATATGATATATATACATAAGAAGTATACATATTAAAATGTTGAAATAGCTAGTAATATATATAAGGTAAATTAATTTAAAGTAAAATCATATGTATTAAGTGAAATTTATTTACAATATAGTTTTGGTAAGCTTTTCTTTAAAAAAAATCCAAATAAAACTCAAAATGTCAAACACTTTTTACTTAAAAAGATATTTTCACATATTTAGTAATTTAATAATTTATTATACACATATATTATTATGTATACATATTAAATATGTAATTAGATATCAACCAGTAACCACCTAAACATTCACAGTAAATATAGTAATCACTATTTCTCACTGCTGTCAAGGCAACCTTCACACCTTTTAATATCAAGAATGGCATTCTTACTAATGGTCCATTGAATATATATGGACACTTAAAGCTTGCAACTTCACTACAGAAAATGAAATATTGATACAATGAAGTTTAAATTAACCTCTTTAAACATGAAACAATCATGTCGTAATGCAGACAATCATGTCGTAATGCAGACTAATAAATAGTCAATTATAACATTACAAACTGCAATACTTTTAAATTGCCCATGTATTATTTAGAAATAATGAGCGAAATAGTGCCTAAAGCTAATGGTTACTGGTTGGTATCTAATTACATCATTATCCCAGATTAGCTTTAGGCACTATTTCGCATAATATTAAATATGATTTATACATAAGGGGTACACATATAATCATACAGTATAATATCTAGTAATATATATTGTACCGGTCGAAAATGAATGTCCATCCAACAAGATTTAGAATCTGAGCAAAAGTACCCTGAAGCCAATCATGCCAGAAATACACAGGGCAGAAACAATCATGAATTCTAACCTATTTGCCCATTCCCCAAATCTATAACACTATGAACCACACCCTATGGTGATACTACATAAATTAATAATTTTTGGGCCCAGTGCTACATCGTTTTTCATGAGAACTCAGCTGATGATGATGAGAGATTGAGTGAACCCAAGATATTAAGTTAAAAATATACATAAATATAAATATTATTAAGGAGATTCTAACAACTGGATTAAAGTTTAAAAATATAAATATTTATTTTGATAAAAATTCAAGATTTTATATATATATAATCAACATCACAGAGTTTAAACTATTATTTTGGTTACAAATCTTTGACAATATTTATACAATTATTTTATTTTAATAGATATCAATTTAGTGCAGCAGTTACAATACTGAACATATATTTAAAATAGGTTTTATTCAATGTTACAAAAATAAGTTTATCTGGGTGATTGGTAGACGTTTATACATTAAACACATGTAAAGATATGACAATAATAGAGTGTCGCTGTTTGGATGACTTTAATAGGATGCCCTTGGCATTGGATACATAACTTTATTTCCATTTATAGACTTTATTTACAACATTAAAATGAAAATACATTGTGAACAAAATATACTTAAAAATATTTATTTATTAAACATTTTCGACATTTAACTATCAGATATTGCGAAACTCTATAAATACGAAAATGGTTTATTTCAATAAAGGGGAGGGTAGCTTTATGAGAGGTTGGATCTAAGACTCCAACAAAAAATATTTAAAAGAGAAAATGTTTCATTATTACACATTATTATGATTTATTTTGTCAAAGAGGCTAAAAAAAATGAACTATAAGAAATTATGGTGCTTGCATAATAGACAAATATCCACAGATCCAATATTTTTGAGGTGTTTTATCATATTATGGAAGAAAACAGTCTAACTGACTTGCCACCCCACATTTTGTGGAATCAAGTGACAAAGGGTCCTCAGAAGGAGATGCAATGGGCTGAACTTTGTCAGAATTATCCCATGCATTGCTCTCATTATGCGAGTATATATAGATATAGTCTAGGGACCTTCATCACCCTGTTTATGACCTAAAATGAAGAGGAGATGACTCGGGCATTCTGATGCACATCTCTAGATAAAGCTTAATAACATGAAGAGTGGCCTATGCTAACAATGCTTTTATAAAAATATGAAATCATTGGTTTTAAATATTAACATAAGCCTTAAATGGTTTAACAAATACGTAATGATATGTTAAAATAATGAACCATGTGAGATAAAATCATTTATCAACAGTTAAAACTATAATTAATGAAGAATGCATTGCTCCCCTTTCTTGAATCAATATTTTGTTTAACATATATAAGAAAAAAACTAACATTCATGCACTTAAAAGTGTGTATAACAGAATAGAATAACGTTACCAGCCTTTTGATGATGATGATCAATAAAGAAATCAATAAATCAACCGACACCAATATCCACCTCAAATTGAAAAGTATTTATATATTTTAGATAAACTTGCGATAAAATATTTATTTAAAAGCATGTATTCATTTAAAATACAAACTCAATCTTATGAACTATTTAGAAATAAATAACTCATTAATCCCCCCCCCCTTCTAAGTTCGTAAGACTGGGTATGATTAGCATTTACAAATAAAATTAAATGAAAATTATAAAAATATCATTTAAAATAAATTATAACCACACTAAATTATAAGAAAAATAAGCGTGAGTTGGATGAAATAGCTTACAATAGAATTAGTTAAAGTTATAGAGAATCGATATCAAGAAAATGGTTAGTTTAACATGCTCACCAATTAGCGAGTTAAAAAAAGGTTTAACATAAAGAAAACATTAATTTTATAGTTACAAGTTAGAGTTAGGTAATATGATTATGTCTGTGGGCTGGTTACCTCAGGATTCTATGGAATACTGACAAATCTTCTGCGGCAGGTGGCATTCTTTGATGACATCTCTTGGCCTCAGCAGTTCTTTGACACCATGGACACACTTCAGCGGTAGGAAATACCTCTCTGCATGGCAAAGAGTGAAGCTGAAGATGGAGGGGAAGGTGGCTGAGGCCCCTCAAAAATTAAACAGACATAGAGTCGACTAGTGACTATTGACCGAACTCTGACACAATAGATTTTTGGCCCTATTTATACAAACTTTGAGGTATTCAAAGAATGTTTTTAATTAAACTTCTTAACTCTAATTAATCCTTAATTTACAGAAATATTTTCTTTATTGTTAGTGGAGATGCAATTGTTAGATAACTGTCCAAGAATAAACTCAAATGAATTTCCAGATTGAAAATAGATTTGATAAAAATGTTAACAGCTGACTAAAATCAATTAACTTTGTTTTAAATTTTACTTTCATTAAATTTAATTAAAAAATTCCTTTTAAAATCATGAATTCCACCTCTTTAATTATTCTTGGACAGTCAACGATTGCATCTTCCATCTTGAATATTTGTGTAATTATATAAAAAAAAATAATTATAAAGTATTAAAAATATAATTAAGAAAAAAAAATACAAAATTATTTACAAGATTTGTTTGTGCTTTTTATCTATATAAAAGCTCCATTAATATATGTATATATCTGAGTCACATCCATAAAAGTTAATAATTAAAATTAAAAAAAAAATTTATTTGAGATTTATATTTATAAATTTTTATAGATGCTTCTCAGAAATATACATATAGTTTATATACATGTGATGAAAAAAACAGGATAAAATGTGAGTTAAGTGATAGAACAGTGAAGCTCAATCTTGGGCTAAGATCGACTGCTACAATATATTGAACTGGATGCTTTATCTGCTTCAAAAGCAATGATCAGAAAATCAAACTAAAATGCATATTTTTAAAGATTTTAAAAGAAATAAAATTGTATTTAAAAATTTTGTACTTTATTTTCTTTTCATTAAGAGTATGTACCATAATACATGTACTCAATTATAGAGGGAAATTGTAAAAACATTTAATTTTAAAAAAGGTTTTGATTGAGATAAGTTTTTTTTTGTTTCATTTATTTTAATCTAGTTTAAAGGTTGAGACTTGTTTGCTTAGATTTAATTAATGTTTGAAAAAGATAAGAGCCTCAGATTTTGTTTTTAATTAACATTATGTGGGAGATAAGAGATTAAACCTGGTTAAAACTTTGTAATCAAGATTAGGCAGGAGATAACAATTGTATAAAAAAGTGTCATGTTTTGGGGTGTGATTAATATAGCTTTTAAATTCATTAATGATGAACTGCTGATATATAACTTTTATATTCCCTAAAGGCAGACTGTTGTTATTATACCTTCTATTCACAAATTGCAGATGGCAGAGGTAAAAAAATTTATATTTTCTGCTTGACAACTGCTAAAGGAAACAATTCATTCATAATGCAAAAAGTACCTACTTGAAGTAACCAGATTAGATGCATGCTGTGCTAAAAACCTTACAAAATGACCCTCCAAGCTCCAGAATTGTAACATTTTGAACATGACCCAAAAGCCTAGTCCAGAGCTGATCCTAATGATTATTTTATATTCCCAACCAAATAAATGGAAATTAAAAATCTTTGTAATAAATTCTACATAGACCTAAATTGTGCATGCATCATTTGGAAAAAAAATCATCTGGAGAGAACATTATGCCCTGAAAGTAAAGGAACATCTTAGATCATAACCAGGGCTTAAATCTCTTTGTTTAAATTTCAGCTTAATACAAAGAGAAATAGAGGACTATGAGTAAAAAAATTGATATTATTATTTCTTTGATTAGATGTGTTTGCCGTAAACCCTATAAATTGTAGATAATTAATATTTTATTTTGTCCACTTTATCCAAGAGTGTGCTGTCAGTTAATATTTTATACTCATTGTTTCTCTGTTTATATTACTGTAATGGGCACATACGATGTTACATTGTTTTTTTATTATTAAATATGAAAAAAATATAAGTTTGCAAATAAAACCTCTTTTCTTTAAGAATTAAAAATTGAAAATTAAAATTCTATACTAAACTCATATATATATATATATATAAAATCGATCAGATGAGAAATAAAAAAAGAAAAAGAAGTATTTTAAAACTAAATTGTCAGTAAAGATTTAAAGATAAAAATGTATATAAGTTTGTACAAAACAAATTAATTAATGTTATTGAAAAAATGAAAATGATTATTTTAATTAGTCCAGGTGAACTAGCCCTTGGGCATTTAAATGTATAAGCAACAGTCAGATAGGAAAACAATAGAAACTAATGGCCAATGAAAGAAATCCATCGGGAAATCAGACCTCAATGGAAGGATTATTATCATCGATGATGTAATGTCCATTGGATCCTAAAGTTACATACAAAAGAAAAAAGTTTGGAAACAAATTTTTAGTGAGTAAAAAAAATTTAAGAGAAGATGGAGATGTGTAAAGTCGGAGAGTTGGAGGTGAAGGGATTGAAAGATTCACTTTCAATTCCTTCAGTTATTATAAAAAAAAAGAAATGAAACATCGCTTTTCTTATATTGAGGACCATAGGATCATCAGGGGATTTAACGCTGGATTTCAAACATCAAGCAACTGTAAAAAATGAACATTTCTAAAACTGTAAGCACATTATGAACTTAAGTGAATATTAATTCAAAAACACTAAAAACTCTAAAATATAAACTTTCCCAGTATTTAATTTATAGAAATAGAATTCTATCTGACCAAACTAAATTCTTTATAAATTCTTTTTACTTGATGTATTTCTTTTTTAAAATCATTTCCATTTTTTTTTGTGTGTTCTTTTAAGTTTTTATTATGATTTTTGTTTGTCATTAATTTAATATTATATAAATGTTAAACTTAAGTCAGGCGCAAATGGCTATATAGATTTGTAAAGTTTTATTAGGGGAGGGTAGTCTAAGGTTATTCATTTTGTAGTTGAATTGGGTCAATGGATTGGATATATTGGTGTAATTAGTAGATGTAATACGAGATTCGCTACAGGAAGAATCGCTTTATATGACACACGCTTCTTTTTTTGCCTATGGAATGTGATCATAAGTCGGCAAAATTATCGCTGTCCTTTCCTATGGAGTTTTTTTTTATTGCTCTTCTCATCAGATAGATGTAGTATTCCTATCTGACAATAGGCAATTTCTTTTCTTAATTTACTTTGTGCTGCCGTATTCATGTTACATTGAATGCATCGATATATCAGATGGATTGATGTTGGTTTAACTGTGAACATTTGGCCTAAGGTTAAATAAGGATAGAATTTTTTTTTCAAATGCAAATCTATGTAGTCTATTCATACTTGACACTCTAAATAAAAATGCATTAAATTTAAGTTGGGTATGGATGTTGCATGGATTCATTAGCAGTTAATTATGTTGTGGTTTTCATATTTGGTTAGAATATATAAGTCATCGATGTCAATGCAGCATCTTATGATGAATGCCATTGGGTTTCTTGTATTCCCTCTGCAATTGACATTATCAATGACTTTGTATTTTGATCTGTTATGTTTATTTTGAAATGTTTTTGACTGTGGAATCTATGCAGCCGATCTATACTCAACATTATAAAACAAACTTTTATAAATACATCTGTGCGAACTTATAATAACTTTTAAAAATTAAAATGTAAATTAAAATCTAAAATCAAAGTTAAAAATGTAAGTTAAATTTTAAAAATATAAACATACTAAAATAATAATGCTAAATTTTATATATATGTGCATAAATAAATGTTTGTGTGTATAATTACTGGCAGTGGCTTATTTTATTCTTTTATATATATATTCTTAGATGAGAATTTATTATAAAATATAAATCTCTGCTATTCCACTGAGCTAGTGACAATGGGCTAATGATCGGAATCAAAATATATAAAATAAAAAAAATAAAAAAAAAATTTTTAACTTACGTATCTGCCTACTATATAAATTTTCTAGGTTCAAATGCCTAGTGGCGCCCTGTAGTGTAGATATGTTAAGTCACATATTCTCCGGATCATTATAATTGGCTTCCCAACGTGAGCTGATCTTTGATAAACCACGAGGGCTTTGAGTAAATTTCTTTTGTCAAAATGAAATATTTTTATCTGTTTACATAAAGTTGTATACTTTAAATCTTATAAAACTGCTGCCAGAAAGAAATTGCACATATATTAAACATGAGAAAGTATAAATAATTTTAAATTGTACTTTGTTAAAAAGAAAGTCAAAAGGTTGCAATTAATATGTTTTTTTTTTGTTAATATATGTTTTTAATGTGTATAGGCGCGCACAGCCGCGTAAGTTTTTGATTGTAAATGTGGTACCTTACGATGAGTCCTGTTTGGGAAATTACTTCAGTGTAACCCTATGTATGCATTTCAAGCAGTCATAAATGAGTTGGTGGTATTTATAATTGTACTGCAAATATACACGTATAAACCCATTATTTCTTAAAACATATTTACCTCAATGGAACCTTCTTAAATAAATAATTTATATAATTTGCTTGTCATGCCATGTGTAAAAATAAAATGTATAAAAAATAAAACTCTTGGGCTGAGGAGGTGTAAATGTAGTGATTCATAGAAAATGATGGTCAACATTTTTCTTTTTTGTATATAGTCTTTATACTAACTGAATGTTTTGTAAATTTTCATTAATCATGTACCGTAATTACTAACCCTAAGTAAAATATTTTTTTTTGTTTATTTTTTTTTAAGCAAGTTTACTGAAATGTAATGGGCACATACGATGTTACATTGTTTTTTTATTATTAAACATGAAAAAAATAAAAGTTCGCAAATAAAACTTTTTTTTAAGAATTAAAAATTGAAAATTAAAATTCTATACTAAACTCATATATATATAAAATCGCACAGATGAGAAATAAAATAAAAAAAAGAAGTATTTTAAAACTAAATTGTCAGTAAAGATTTAAAGATAAAAATATATCTAAGTTTGTACAATACAAAAGAAATTAATGTTATTGAAAAAATGGAAATGATTATTTTAATTAGTCCAAGTGAACTAGCCCTTGGGCATTTAAATGTATAAGCAATTGTCAGATAGAAAAACAATAGAAACTAATGGCCAATGAAAGAAATCCATCAGGAAATTGGACCTCAACGGAAGGATTATCATCATCAATGATGTAATGTCCATTGGATCCTAAAGTTACATATAAAAGAAAAAGATTTGGAAACAAATTTTTAGTGAGTAAAGAAAATTTAAAAGAAGACGGAGATGTGTTAAGTCGGAGAGTTGGAGGTGAAGGGATTGAAAGACGCACTTTCAATTCCTTCAGTTGTTATAAAAAAAAGAAATGAAACATCACTTTTCTTATATTGAGGATCATAGGATCATAGGGGTATTTAATGCTGGATTTCAAATGGCAAGCAACTGTAAAGGATGAACATTTCTAAAACCGTAAGCACATTATGAACTTAAATGAATATTAATTCGAAAACACTAAGAACTCTAAAATATAAACTTTCCCAGTATTTAATTTATAGAAATAGAATCCTATCTGACCAAACTAAATTCTTTATAAATTCTTTTTATTTTATGTATTTAATTTTTAAAATCATTTCCATTTTTTTTTTTTTTTTGTTCTTTTAAGTTTTTATTATGATTTTTGTTTGTCGTTAATTTAATATTATATAAATGTTAAACTTAAGTCGGGCGCGAATGGCTATATAGATTTGTAAAGTTTTATTAGGGGAGGGTAATCTTAGGTTATTCATTTTGTAGTTGAATTGGGTCAATGGATTGGATATATTGGTGTATTTAGTAGATGTAGTATGAGATTTGCTATGGGCAAAATCGCTTTATACGCCGCACACTTCCTTTTTTGCCTATGGAATGCAATCGTAAGTTGGCAAAATGACTGCTGTCCTTTTTTATGGAGTTTTTTTTATTGCTCTTCTCATCAGATAGATGTAGTATTTCTATATGACAAGAGGCAATTTTTTCTCTTAACCTACTTTGTGCTGCTGTATTTGTATTACATTGAATGCATTGATATATCAGATGGATTGGCATTGGTTTAACTGTGAATGTTTGGCCTAAGGTTAAATAAGGATAGAATTTTTTTTAAATGCAAATCGATGCAGTCTATTTATACTCAACCCTCTAAATAAAAATGCATTAAATTTAAGTTGGGTATGGAAGTTGCATGGATTCATTATCGGTTAATTATGTTGTGGTTTTCATATTTGGTTAGAATATATAAGTCATCAATTGTCAATGCAGCATCTTATGATGAATGCCATTGGGTTTTTTGTAAATTCCCCTCTGCAATTGCAATTATCAATGACTTTGTATTTTGATCGGTTATGTTTATTTTGAAATGTTTTTGACCGTGGAATCTATGCAGCCGATCTATACTCAACATTATAAAACAAACTTTTATAAATACATCTGTGCGAACTTATAATAACTTATAAAAATTAAAATGTAAATTAAAATCTAAAATCAAAGTTAAAAATGTAAGTTAGATTTTAAAAATGTAAACATACTAAAATAATAATGCTAAATTTTATA
Source organism: Epiperipatus broadwayi (assembly GCA_028023455.1). Classification (NCBI taxonomy): domain Eukaryota; kingdom Metazoa; phylum Onychophora; class Udeonychophora; order Euonychophora; family Peripatidae; genus Epiperipatus; species Epiperipatus broadwayi. Next base: position 433,712 of record JAQFVV010012539.1, on the reverse strand, counting down.
TATATGTGCATAAATAAATGTTTGTGTGTATAATTACTGGCAGTGGCTTATTTTATTCTTTTTTATATATATTCTTAGATAAGAATTTATTATAAAATATAAATCTCTGCTATTCCACTGAGCTAGTGACAATGGGCTAATGATCGGAATCAAAATATATAAAATAAAAAAAATAAAAAAAAATTTTTTAACTTACGTATCTGCCTACTATATAAATTTTCTAAGTTCAAATGCCTAGTGGCGCCCTGTAGTGTAGATATGTTAAGTCACATATTCTCCGGATCATTATAATTGGCTTCCCAATGTGAGCTGATCTTTGATAAACCATGAGGGCTTTGAGTAAATTTCTTTTGTCAAAATGAAATATTTTTATCTGTTTACATAAAGTTGTATACTTTAAATCTTATAAAACTGCTGCCAGAAAGAAATTGCACATATATTAAACATGAGAAAGTATAAATAATTTTAAATTGTACTTTGTTAAAAAGAAAGTCAAAAGGTTGCAATTAATATGTTTTTTTTTTGTTAATATATGTTTTTAATGTGTATAGGCGCGCACAGCCGCGTAAGTTTATGATTGTAAAAGTGGTACCTTATGATGAGTACTGTTTGGAAAATTACTTCAGTGTAACCCTATGTATGCATTTCAAGCAGTCATAAATAAGTTGGTGGTATTTATAATTGCACTGCAAATATAGAAGTATAAACCCATTATTTCTTAAAACATATTTACCTCAATGCAACCTTCTTAAATAAATAATTTATATAATTTGCTTGTCATGCCATGTGTAAAAATAAAATGTATAAAAAATAAAACTCTTGGGCTGAGGAGGTGTAAATGTAGTGATTCATAGAAAATGATGGTCAACATTTTTCTTTTTTGTATATAGTCTTTATACTAACTGAATGTTTTGTAAATTTTCATTAATCATGTACCGTAATTACTAACCCTAAGTAAAATATTTTTTTTGTTTATTTTTTTTTAAGCAAGTTTACTGAAATGTAATGGGCACATACGACGTTACATTGTTTTTTTATTATTAAACATGAAAAAAATAAAAGTTCGCAAATAAAACTTTTTTTTAAGAATTAAAAATTGAAAATTAAAATTCTATACTAAACTCATATATATATATAAAATCGCACAGATGAGAAATAAAATTAAAAAAAGAAGTATTTTAAAACTAAATTGTCAGTAAAGATTTAAAGATAAAAATATATCTAAGTGTGTACAATACAAAAGAAATTAATGTTATTGAAAAAATGGAAATGATTATTTTAATTAGTCCAAGTGAACTAGCCCTTGGGCATTTAAATGTATAAGCAATGGTCAGATAGAAAAACAATAGAAACTAATGGCCAATGAAAGAAATCCATCAGGAAATTGGACCTCAATGGAAGGATTATCATCATCAATGATGTAATGTCCATTGGATCCTAAAATTACATATAAAAGAAAAAGATTTGGAAACAAATTTTTAGTGAGTAAAGAAAATTTAAAAGAAGATGAAGATGTGTTAAGTCGGAGAGTTGGAGGTGAAGGGATTGAAAGACGCACTTTCAATTCCTTCAGTTGTTATAAAAAAAAGAGATGAAACATCACTTTTCTTATATTGAGGATCATAGGATCATAGGGGTATTTAATGCTGGATTTCAAATGGCAAGCAACTGTAAAGGATGAACATTTCTAAAACCGCAAGCACATTATGAACTTAAATGAATATTAATTCGAAAACACTAAGAACTTTAAAATATAAACTTTCCCAGTATTTAATTTATAGAAATAGAATCCTATCTGACCAAACTAAATTCTTTATAAATTCTTTTTATTTTATGTATTTCATTTTTAAAATCATTTCCATTTAATTTTTTTTGTTCTTTTAAGTTTTTATTATGATTATTGTTTGTCGTTAATTTAATATTATATAAATGTTAAACTTAAGTCGGGCGCGAATGGCTATATAGATTTGTAAAGTTTTATTAGGGGAGGGTAATCTTAGGTTATTCATTTTGTAGTTGAATTGGGTCAATGGATTGGATATATTGGTGTATTTAGTAGATGTAGTATGAGATTCGTTATGGGCAAAATCACTTTATACGCCGCACATTTCCTTTTTTGCCTATGGAATGCAATCGTAAGTCATCAAAATGACCGCTGTCCTTTTTTATGGAGTTTTTTTTATTGCTCTTCTCATCAGATAGATGTAGTATTCCTATATGACAAGAGGCAATTTTTTCTCTTAACCTACTTTGTGCTGCTGTATTTGTATTACATTGAATGCATTGATATATCAGATGGATTGGCATTGGTTTAACTGTGAATGTTTGGCCTAAGGTTAAATAAGGATAGAATTTTTTTTCAAATGCAAATCGATGCAGTCTATTCATACTCAACACTCTAAATAAAAATGCATTAAATTTAAGTTGGGTATGGATGTTGCATGGATTCATTAGCGGTTAATTATGTTGTGGTTTTCATATTTGGTTAGAATATATAAGTCATCAATGTCAATGCAGTATCTTATGATGAATGCCATTGGGTTTTTTGTATTCCCTCTGCAATTGAAATTATCAATGACTTTGTATTTTGATCAGTTATGTTTATTTTGAAATGTTTTTGACCGTGGAATCTATGCAGCCGATCTATACTCAACATTATAAAACAAACTTTTATAAATACATCTGTGCGAACTTATAATAACTTATAAAAATTAAAATGTAAATTAAAATCTAAAATCAAAGTTAAAAATGTAAGTTAGATTTTAAAAATGTAAACATACTAAAATAATAATGCTAAATTTTATATATATGTGCATAAATAAATGTTTGTGTGTATAATTACTGTCAGTGGCTTATTTTATTCTTTTTTATATATATTCTTAGATAAGAATTTATTATAAAATATAAATCTCTGCTATTCCACTGAGCTAGTGACAATGGGCTAATGACTGGAATCAAAATATATAAAATAAAAAAAATAAAAAAATTTTTAAACTTACGTATCCGCCTACTATATAAATTTTTTAAGTTCAAATGCCTAGTGGCGCCCTGTAGTGTAGATATGTTAAGTCACATATTTTCCGGATCATTATATTACTAACTATTGTTAAAAGCTTGGGCAGGTATTAGAAGTTTTCTTTTTAACTTACCTGTTCCTTATTTTTCATTGTAATTAATTTAATCAATCTGAGTTTGCATTTTCTGCAGACTGTAATTCTTTTGGCTAGCGATTTATCGATTTTATTGTTCTGTTTTTCTTTAACCACAGAGATTTTATTTTCTTATATTTCTGATTGCATAAATTCATAATCTTTTCTTTTTGCTTGTATGGAGTTAACATTAAAAATCATAATTGTAATAACTTCTTACAAGTGTTTGCAGGCATATGACATCTGTATTATGTCCCAATGTTTTACCATGTTTTAGGGAAAGATCACTCTGAACTGTTCAATGACTTCTGTACAAGATCATGTGTTTTTAAATCTTTAAGAAAAGTGGAATTTGTTTACATAAATTGCTTGCAGGAAGAAATTATAAATCCCTCTAATTCTTAGGTAAGAAAACACAATTATCTGCCAAAGTATTTGATACCATAATATTCACTTGTATTCTCTGACATAGAAAACTGGATAATTTAGTTCAAACTTATATTTTGTTTGGCCAACATTTTTTTTAATTTAATAAAACTTTAAAATTATTTATAATTATTTTTGGCTGATGTTTGTTTTTGTGTACTGTCCATCAATTGTCTGAACAATGTTAAGATCTCTTTATCTCACTGTAACTAGCTGGTAGCATTTATCAACTTTTTGATCTTTATAAATTAAATTTTCTAGGGAACAGTGGCTTAGTGGTGCCTTCAGTGATCAAAAAAAGTGGAGTGATCAGTATAATGGAAAGTTTTGACACCCAACATAGGGCTTCAGATTTGTAAACCCATGTGAGATTTTGTTCAGACAGTTCAGGAATATTTTAGGGGTAGTGAGGGAAAATTTATGTATTAGGGATCAGTTATGGTAGTTGGTGTGTGTTGTCAGAGTAGTTTGAGTAAGGATTCATCTTTTTAAAATGAATAATCAATTAAATAGTCAAATAGCCTTTTTTTTTTCATTTTTAATATAAGAAAGTGATAAATAAATAATAAATATTAGTATACATTTTTTTATCAAAGTAAAAAAATTTTTAAAACAGAAAATAAAAGTTAAAAAATATAGAAATATTTGATTTGATCTTGTTTTAACTGATAAAAGGCTAAATTTGAGTTAACTCGAGAATTCGCTTTTAATTGTCTATTTTGGTCATTTTTAATGCTACGGTAAAGATTTTATCATCATTTGAAAGATTATAAAAAGTTCTGTAAGATGCTGACCTCTCTTGAATTATTTTACAAATAAAAAATCAATAAAACTGACATTATAGGTCTAACAAAGGAAGAGCAGCACCCATTCTTGATTCTGATTGGCTGTTACCTTTTAACAACATAGAAAATGGATTGTCAATAACTAAAGAGTTATGATTTCTTTTCTTTCATTTTAAAAATGATAAATGAATGTTTTAGATCATTTAAAAGTATTTTTTAACAAATTATAAATTATTTTGATAAAATATGCTAAAAATAAAATTATTTTAGAAAAATAGTTAAGACTTTAGCAAAAATTATTTACTTTTCCCCGCAACGTAAAATTCAGAAAGAAATCACTGATGTCACAAAACTTTTTGGTTGGTGAACAACATTCATTTTATATTTGCCACTATCTAATGTTTTTATAATTATAAATAAAAATTTATTTTTGAAAAAACTTTCATTCACTTTTGTAACCTGACAAATTATTAATATATTTTTTACAAATGAAACTAAAGTGAATATAATATTAAAAGATGAATATATTTTGACACTTGAGTTTGTGAGTTGACCAATTAAAAGTTTAGAGTTTTAACTCATTCAGCCAATAAAATAATCAGCACTCAAAATGTTAAAAATGGAATCCAGTATAGAAATTGACAGGGCAGTACTGCTGGAAGAGAGCTCTATTTCTTTCAAACATTCCCAAGTAGTGGAAAAGAAAAAAGAAACTGAAACACAGATGATGATGAAGATGATAAAAATGACAATGGACATAAAACAAAATCAATGGTGATGTGGGATGAGTTCAAAGCTGAGATAAAAGGAATGAGGCAAGTAACCATGGAAAGAGTGGAGAAAAGCCAGGAAACAATAGAAAAAAACAGACTAAAGGAATTCAGGAAGTTGAAAAAGAAGTTAAGATGGTAAAAGAAGATGTGGGAGAAGTGAGAGGAGTTAAAACAAGGTAGCATTAGGACAGCTAACATAGAGATGAAGGTTGTTCAGATAGAAGAGATGTGCCAAGATTGGATAAACATACAGAAAGTAACACACAGTTAGAGATACTAAATAAGAAAGAATCCAGAGGGAAATAGAATAGGGTATTATAGATAACCTAATGAGAGAGTTAGAGCAGGTATATCAAGATATAGAAGAGAGTAAGGATAGTTTAAATACAGAATACAACAAATATGTATTGAGATAACAAGAGGTCTCAAGTATAGAATAGATGAGATTAAAAATAAATATGGATGCTTTAATACTGAGAACAAACACTACAGAATAGGTTCTATAAAAATGAATGTAAAGATTCGAGTAATAAAAGACAGGAGGAACCAATCAGCTGGTTTTTAAAAAAACAGTTCCTCATTAAAACATTCAAAATAGAGGTTGAAGAAAGCACCTTGAAATTTTAACCACTTTGTTTCAAGTTCAGAACTGGCAAGAAGAAAAAGTTACAGTCATAAGTAACCACTTCAGTAAAGCATCATCAGATTGGTGCCATATCCTGTGTACAAAAACCTTTGAGGAATATAGACATGCAATTTTAAGGATGTTCTGAAGTGAAGCAAGAAAAGATATTGTCTGTGGAAAAACACATCCTCAACTTTTTAGGCACATGGCAAAGTTGAGATCTAATCACATTTACTCTCTCAGATGGGCAGCTTATAAATCATCCCATCCAAAAAATGAGGTTGAGCAGCAGCATTCAATCTATTGAGGAAATGGCAGAATTATTAATGTCAATAGATTACAGTAATATATCCAAAAAGCCCATAAATAAATTCAAGAGACTGGACTACAATAGTGACTTAACTTTCAGAAAAAAAGAATCACCTGACAGAGGGTAAGTATGTTGGAGTAATTGGATGATCTTTAAAAAAATTATTTATTATATATGATTATAAGAGTAATAGCAATTAAATTAGTAGTGATAGCTCATTAGACAGAACACAGGAGGATTTCCAATGAGGGTTTAAATGTTTCAATTTTAAAAAAGTTTTTTTTTCATGGCATGTTGGAGCACTTGAACCAGATGCTTTATCCACTTTAAAAGCAACATCAGAAAATCAAAACTAAAATGTATATATATATTTAAAGATTTTAAACGAAAAGAGAAAATTGTATTTAAAAATTGTATACTTTATTTTTTTTTATTTATCAAGGGTACATGCCATAACACATATACTCAATTATAGATGGAAATTGTAAATACATTTAATTTTTAAAAAAAGTTTTGATTGAGATAATTTTTTTTTAAATATATTTTAAAAACTGAGACTTATTTTCTTATGTATTTAGATTTAATTAATATTTAAAAAAGATAAAAGTCTGGGTTAGATTTTATTTTTAATTAGAATTACATGGGAGATAAGAGATTAACCCTAGTTAAAACTCTGTAATCATGATTAGACAGGATATAACAATTGCATATAAAAGTTCTGTGTTTTTGAATGTGATTAATACATCTTTTACATTTGCTAATAGAAGATTGCTGATATATAACTTTTATATTCACTAAAGGCAGACTGCTGTTATTATATCTTCTATTCACTAATTGCAGACTGTGTAGATATAGATTTTTATATTTGCTGCTTGACAACTGCTAAAGGAAACCATTCATTCATAATACAGAAACTACCTACCTGGAAAAACCAGATTAGAAATATGCTGTGCTAAAAATCTTACAAGATGGACCCTGGATCTCCACAACTGTAACATCATCATCATGACCTAAAAGCCTAATCCAGAACTGATTCTAAAGACTGTCTTCATACTCCCAACTTGATAAATGAAAATCAAAATCCTTTGTAATGAATTTTAGATAGACCTAAACTGTGCAAGCACTGTTGAAAGAAATCAGTTGAAAAAAACATTATGTTTTGAAGGTAAATGAACATTTTAAAATCATAACCAGGGCTTAAATCTCTTTGCTTAAATCTTTGTTTAAATCTCAGCTTAATATAAAAAGAAATATAGGCCTATAAGTAAGAAATTTGATATTATTATTTTTTTGATTAGATGTATTTGTTGTAAACCCTATAATTGTAAATAATTAAATTAATATTTTATTTTTTTATTTTGTCTTTGACTGTATTGTGAGTTAATATTTTATACTCATTTTTCCTCTTTTTATATTACTAACTATTGTTAAAAGCTTGGGCAGATATTAGTAGTTTTCTTTTAACTCACCTTTTTCTTAATTTTCATTGTAATTAATTTAGTCAATCAGGGCTTGCATTTCCTGAAGACCATAAATCTTTTGGCTAGCGACTTAGCAATTATATTGTTCTGTTTTTCTTTAACCATAGAGATTTTATTTTTTTTATATTTCTGATTTGGTAAATTTGTAATCTTTTCTCTTTGCTTGTATGAAATTAACCTTAAGATTCATAATTGTAATGACTTTTTATGAGTGTTTGTAGGTTTATTACATCTCTATTAAGTCATCTTGTTTTACATGGTTTTAGTGAAAGACTACTCAGCACTGTTCATTGATTTTTGTACAAGATCTTTTTTTTTTTAAATCTCTAATGAAAGTAGAATTTGTTTAGATACACTGCTGGCAGAAAGAAATTATAAATCTGTTTAATTCTTAGGTAAAAAACAACACAGTTATCTGCTGAAGTATTTGTTACCATAATATTCACTTGCACTCTCTGACATAGAAAATTGGATAATTTAGGTCAAACTTTTATATTTTGTTTACCCAATATTTTTTTTAATTTAATAAAACTTTAAAATTATTTATAATTATTTTTGGCTGATGTTTGTGTCTGTGTCCTGTCCCTCAATTGTCTGAACAATGTTAATGATCTCTTTCTCTTCCTGAGTCTAGCTGGTAGCATTTATCAGCATCAACTTTTTTATCACTGTAAATTAAATTTTATAGATCAACAGTATCTTAAGAGAAGGAGTGACTGGTATAATATATATATATATATATATATATATATATATATATATATATATATATATATATATATATATATATATATATATATATATATATATATATATATATATATATATATATATATATATATATATAAAATAAATTCCAACATAAACTTTAATCAATTATAATACTTTCAATTATATTTATAATCATTTTCAACCAAACTGATTTAATTTCAAAATGCAATTCACAACAAACCTGAAAGTTTACAATTAATTTTGGCCAGCTTAAAAGAAAGTAAAAGGAATAAATCAAAATCTGTTTCAAAAATCAAAAAGAGTAATAGTAAAAGATCAGATAAGCATAATAAAAAGAAAAATCATCCTGTTGATAAAATATCAAAAGAAAAAATTGAAATTTCAGTTAATTCTAATCAAAACATAGAAGAAACAGATAAGCAAATAAAAGATCTCACAAATCTTATTCATCCTACTAATGCCAAAGAGAAAATAAAGGATGTTTCTAATATATATATATACAGATATATATATATATATATGAAAAGTGAAAATATTGATTCTGAAAGCATTGAAAAAAATAGTAACATTTTTATTAAGCAGGAACAAAATGAAAAAGAATGTCAATTGTCTACTGAATGTAAGTCACCAGTTGAAAAAAACATGAATAAAGCAATATTAAAAATGAAAAAAGGATAGTGATGACTTTATTTTAGTTGAAGAAGCTACTAAAATGCCATGGAGTTCTGAATATGATATTATCAATTTACTGTAGGAAATTTCTTTTGCAGAAATAAGAAACCATACCAAAATTATAGATATTTTAGTTTAAGAAAATAATAAAATTAAATCAGTTTAGTTAAAAATTATTATGAATATAATTTATGTTGTTATTTACCATTATTTGTAATATAATTACACTTTATTACAATATTTTTATTAGCAGACATTTATTGTGCTATTGACACACATATATATCAACTATAAGTATCATGTTGATTTAAAGTACAATATACTTTGACATTTTTTATTTACTTTGCCATTATTAAGAAGTTAAAAATAAATTGAAATATTTTTTATATTAAATATTTTTAATTTACCATGCAGTAAAAAGCAAAAGAATAATTGTTTCTTTAACCAGAATTAGGGTTTTTAGATTTAACTTGAAATAAATGCACAGGGAATCTAGAAATGGATTAAGTTAATTCTTATTTTTCATAACAAAGGATAGATTAATTAATTTTTGGAACCCAATGCATTTATTTTAAATTGAATCTAAAAATATTGATTGTGGTTAAAAAACAATTATTTTTTGCTTGTTAGTGCATGTTCCAATAAAAGCATTTAATCTAAAAAAAAATTCATCTGTATTATTTTCTTCATTCATATTATGAATTATTCCACCATGAGATCAAAACTTATTAATTTTAAAATTAATAAAACATTTATCATCAAAGAAAAATCAAACTTAATTTGTAAAAAAAATAACATATATAAAAATATATAATCCATGCATAAAATTATATATATATATATATATAACATATGTAATTTTTAGTCTTGACTAAATGAGAAAACACTGTGAATATATTTTTCAGCATCCTGTACTTTCTATATTGCTTTATCAGAACAAAATAATCGTTTACATTAATAGATCATGATATATATAAATATATATTGTAACGGTATATAATATGCTGTTATATTATTTTAAATTGAAATAAAAAGATTATAAATAAAAATTGATTTATTAAAAAAAAAAACTTAACTTAAAAACTGAAAATTAAAAGTTGTTTAATGTATATAATATATCACACAGATGGAATGAAAACTTTAAAAGTATTATTTTATTTTTAAAATAGAAAAAAAAAGATATTTGAACGTACTTTTTTATAAAAAAAAAAAAAAAAGTACAAGAACTAAAGATAAAATATTTTTGTTAAAAGATTCTTATGTAATCTCAGTAAGTGGGAATGATTGTTTTATAAATTAAATGAAAAGCAAACTAGCCCTTGAGGCTCTTATATAAAAAAGTCAGATGAAAGATATAGATAAGAGAACAAAAAAAATTAGATGTCCAATAGAAGCAGCAAACCAATGCTTGGACCTTAATGAAAATGATTGGAACAGGAAACTATGTTCAATGAATTCAGAGGATTACTATAAAAAGAAAAATATCCAAATTAAGAACAGTTCCAGCTTGATTTTTTTTGAGAGTGGTGATAAGACACACTTGTCACTCTCTCACTTATTTCAAATGAAATGATGTTGAATTATGAATGGTACTGTTGCAGACCCTGAATCATATGGTCACTGCAATTAAATAGTACCAGGATGGAACCAGCTAAGGCAGCCTCCGGATTGGGAACTACGGTATGAACAACAGACCAGTCTTCCAGTAATAAAGTCTTTGTGGGAATTGGCCCAAGGAATCATGAGCTCTTCTACTGTAAAGTATGAACTAAACAATTTAAAAAAAAAAAATTCTAAATTAATTAAGAACTTTCGTCAAGATTTGATAAGCTAAACCTAATTTTTAAAAGAAACTTTAATCTGACTTAATATTTTAAAATCAATTATTGATGTTTAATTTTAAGTATTTTGAATTTGCTGACTTAATCATTTCCATTTTTTTTAATATTTATTGACTAAATTATTTAAATGCATTAAATTTAAGTTGGGTATAGATGACTGCATGGATTCATTAATGTTTAATTATGTTTTTATTTTATATTTGATTAAAATATATAGATATTCGGTAAATATGATACCTCATATTGAGTATCTAAAATGTATTTATTTGAGTATCTTTTAAGTTATTAGTGTCAATGCAGCATCTTATGATGAATTCCATTGGGTTTCTTGTAAATTTCCCTCTGCAATTCCATCAATGACTTTATATTTTGATCGTTTATATTTATTTTGAAATGTTTATCACTGAGTAATCTATGTAGCCTATCTATATTCAACATTATAAAACAAACTTATAAAATGTCCATCTGTGTAGACTTTCTTAATAAATTAAATTTAAAAATTAATAACCAATCTAAAATAATAAATTTTATTCCTCAAATTTTAAATGTTTATACATATGCATTAATAAATGTTTTTTGTGTGTTATTACTAGCAGTGGCTTTTAATTTTTTAATATTGAAGATATATTTTAAATAAAATTATATATTATAAATCTCTGCTGTTCCCTGAGCTAGTGGCATGGGCTGGCGGTCAGAATAAAATATATATAAAAAAAATTTTTTTAACTTATGTATCTGCCTACTATATAAATTTTCCAGATTCCAAATGTCTGGTGGTGCCCTGTATGGCAGATACGGGAAGACTCTAAATATCTGACCATTATAATATATGTGTGCAGCATATCTAATAAGTTTGAAATATGGCTGAAATCCTGTAGATCCCAGATATTAAACACAGCTATTTTATATATAATTTGGTTTAAGCCTGCATAGGACATTGAATTTCTTATTCATTTTAATGCTAATTATGAAGAATTATGAATCAAATATTTATAATATAATTAAATACAGGATTAATGTTCACATTTTATGGTCTTGACTAATTAATCAAATGCTATTACTAAATATTTCATTACCACTGTTTTTATTAGATTTGCAAACTGCTGTTTGCATAGATGTATATAAGAGGTAACATATTTAGCATGTTTTTAAATTAGTGTGAAATCCACTAATAGATAAAAGCATAGCCTATATATAATATTCACATGTATTTAAACAGATTTTTTTTTAATTTTCTTTTTTCTTTTTTATTAATGTTTTAAATTTTAACAAGAGCATAATTTTATCCAGAATTTTAAGCTGTGAGTCATAAATATTTGGAGCAGAGCTCTATTATAATTTACAACCATCATATAAAAAAAACTTTCTTCACTCTTTTTAAAACTTGTAATTATTTTATTTGAATAATCTAGTTTTTGCCTTACATTTTGACCATATTTTGTGGTCATTATTAAAAATTATTATATAGGCTTAATTGTAACTGAAAACAAAATATGTGATTTAAAAAATCAAAAACAAAGTTTGCAAAATATATTTTGAAATTTTAATTTCTTTTTTATCAGATAAGTAAAGATATATAGCTCTTGATAATAACCATAATTTAAATCATAACAGAATAAAATTTGGAAAATCATTTAAATTCAATAATAGGATTGGAAGAAAAGTTTTATATATTTATCCATGGAAGAATTATTTTAAAAAAAAGAAAATTAATAGACACTTTTTGTTAATTTTATTAATTAATTAATAAACATTGAATCACTTTAGTGGTGTAGTGTTATTGTTTGCTTTGAATGCTTTATTATTATTATTATTATTATTATTATTATTATTATTATTATTATTATTATTATTATTATTATTATCATCATCATCATCATCATCATCATTATTATTATTATTATTATTATTATTATTATTATTATTATTATTATTATTATTATTTCAGCAATAATCTTTATTAATCCTTTGGGTTACATGGCATTATATAACATTGATTGCAAGGGTTACAAATACAACCATGTTGTACAGGTTAATTTCAAAGGTTACAATAATCAAATTTCGAGATTTTTTTTAAAATCCATCTCAGAAAGCTCACCTCTTAGTGCACTGCCCTTCATTTTCTACATAAATTCCCTATTAAAGCATATACAACAGACATTTTCAGATATTCAGATTACACATACTTACCAATACATTCCATGCATAGCATACATGGATGATGTCACTGTCTTTCTGCCATCTCATAAGCATCTAATCAAATTGCAAAACATCTTCAATCAATAAACTGTCATGTATAAGCTTAGATTTAATATAAGTAAAACAGCAGCATGGTTTATACACACCAACAAACCAGACACTCAAATATTCCAGGGAAAGGCCCTTTACAGGCTTTTTATGATGAAGAACACCTTACAAAACATGTTTAATTAAAATGCCACATGGATTACCAACTCTCTCTCTCTCCAAAGTTTATCTCTCATTTTATGCTAAAATTCATCTCTTTATTATAATGATTAAAATTATATATTATTTTCCTATTGTTAAATTTTCAAAATCACTTAATTCTGCCATCGCTCCCTTTTCAAGAAGCTACATGGGGCAGGAAGACAGTTTCATTCTCAGCTAAAAGACTTAGTTGCCCACCTATTAATAATGTTCTGGGCCTCCACACCACCCAAGTGTTCTATATCCAAAAAGCCATAAATTCAATTGCATTAATTGTTCAAAAGTTCCCAGCACTGCAAATCACTGTTACAAATAATCCCTGCTGATAGACCTCCCCCTATATTAGCTTTATTTCTCACTGTACTTTAACAATTAATCCTATCAGTATCCAACCAATCAACATTTCCTATGACTAATAAATACACATACTGGCAAACATATGCTATACAATATCTGGAGCCAAAAAAGATTATTATTCATTCTTCTGTGCTTGGTATCAACAACCACCAGATACTATGCTTCTTCAAAAGATGGTCCCTGGAGCCTAAATTTTTTATTTCCTAGCTTATCTTATTCTGTGTGCATTGCCAACAATGCATTTTCTCCAATATCACCATTTATATAAAAATATAAATCTATTCTGCATCTTATCTAATGTTGCAGAGGAAACTCAAAAACATCTCTTTTAATAGTGTCAATCCCTCAATCAAATCAGGACTATCATGTTAAATACATAAAGATAAACAGTTGCAACTATACAACAGTGAATTCAATCCTCAGAGAATACACCTATCCAAAACACATGCAACATCTTTCATTCTATATGCCTTCAGGAGCACTTGCTGCATCTTCACCATTGGCAACAACACCAGAAGACACCCAACTACATTCATCAATAAGCTCCAACAAATCAAAGCCTGGGACAACAAGACTGCAGCTCCAGATATTTTTGTTACTATTTGGTAATTACTAAAACTATCCAACTATAATAGATCATAATCCAACAATAACTACATTGAAAAGCATATAATGGTACCATCCCTTAATTTCAACAAAACTCAACTTCATTAATTGCCTTCAATTCCACCATCAGACTACAGAATTTACTCTGCATCTATCATAATCTAGCAGCTGTCATCATACATCATTCTATTCTGAATTGATTTTGTTCTTTTTACAGTACTCATAGCTTGATTTTATGCTACATGAATTAGAAGTTACTTCCCTAGTATACTACAAAATTAACAATTAAAAGAACAATAATCAAGATTAATTTAGTAACTGTAAATAACTTTCAATATGATGCCAGATTTTATAATCTTAGTTTATATCTATCCATCTATAAAATGGAGTTTTACATTAAACTGTTTTTTTTAAACTCTCTATCAAAACTATTATCAACCTTTATTATTATTATCATCATCATTATCATAATTATTATTATTAATTATTATAATATTATTATAATTTTTATTATTATTCAACAATAATAATCTTTATTAATCCTTGAGGTTATATCGCAACTACATAACTTTGAATATAAGGATTACAGTTGCAATCATGTTGCACAGGTTTTTTATATGTATTAATTTTAAGATTTAGATTAATCAAGCTTCAATGTATATTTTTCTTTTACAAATGCTGCTACTAGTTTTGGATACAGAGATGGATATCAAGTTTAATCATTAAAGTCTTAAACAAAACAGTTCAATATAAAACTCAACTTTATAGATAGATAGATATGATCCAAGATTGTAAAATCTGACATCATATTAGAAGTTATTTACAGCCACTAAATTAACATTCTTATTGTTCTTTTAATTGTTGATCTCGGAGTACATTATTATCATCATCATTATTAATAATAATTACTTGAAAATTTATAAATATTAAAATTAAATAAAGAAATAAAGAATATATCGAATGTTCCCTTTGTTTGACAGAATAGAATTACTTGGTAATTATAATAATTTTGTAATAGATTAACAGAGTATTATTTTTAAGTTATTTATTAATTCCTGTTTTAAACTAAAACATTTTCGTGACAATTCATTACTCTATGTATGTTTTACTAGTATTGAATGTTTTTTTTATTTTTTCATATTAGAACATTCCACATTTTCAGGGTTAGCGAAATCCCAATCCTTTAATCCTATCAACATCTAATAGTCAATTAATTTATCTTAAGGTTTAAAACGTATGAACTATAATTTGGCTAATATAAAAATTATGTAGATAGACGGACAGGCAGGCAAGGCGGTGAGACAAAGTATATAAAATGATTTATAGTTTAGCTTATTTAATCAAGAGTTTTAATCAGAATTCACGCTTTCAGTTTTAGCAAATGTTTTGAAAAATAAACAAATTTTAGTTTTTATTAAATTATGCTAATTACAAGAATAATCTATTCTAAAAGACTTGATCAGCTCTTTAGCATTTGAAAAGGTAATTTAAGCCATTTCTCAGGATTATTTTATTTAAATATTATTCCCTTTAGAGTTTAGAATAACTCCATCATTTAAATTAAATCTCTCGAGATAGCTCAAGTAACTTTTAGAATTTTTTTTCTTTTAATTTTTATTTTTTTAATAATTAAATTATGAAACTATAGATTGAAAAATATTAGAAAAGCAAACTGTTTTAAAATGCTTAATAAAAAAGGATTTTAATGAAAGAATCTTTTGTTTCTTAAAATATCATTTTATTTTTTAAAAAAAAAGACAGAGTTCATTGAGGCTAAAAATAATGTAAAGAAAATAATGAATGAAATTTGAGTTGATGTTGATAAAAAAGATTGAATAACGTTAAAATTAAGAAAAAGAAGTTTCCTTTTAAAAATGAGAAAGAAAACAAATATTTCTATATATTGCCTTATTTCTATAAACAGTTGACAAGCAACGGCAAGTTATTATTTAGCTCTATAATTTCCAAGAGCATAACGGTGTAGCGGTTAACATAATGATCTGCAATACAAATCACCTGACAATTAAACTGTATGATTGAAAGAGATTACAACATTGTGAGATAGTGGAAATTGTTTATGTCATTAGCAGAAAAGAAAGTAAATCTAAATAAATAAATTAATGTTTGGTGTATAATTGTTTGCTGTTAAACAAGAGCAAGTTTTTTTCATACTAAACAATTCAAAACAAAGCAAAACTCTCCATATAGTAGTGCCATCTTGTTTTGCTTTGTTTTGAATTGTTTAATAACAATTATGTACTAGTATGAAATAGTGATCATGTGATGTTTAGTGGTTTTTTCATACTAGTTAAAAGTCATTTATTGTAAGTGAAGAGAACAGCTCCTGGAAGCATTTAAAAAAAATTAAGTAATATTTCTGTTAAGTTAAGTATTAGTAAATCTTTCAAATATTTTAATACTCTTATAACCCTTCTGTGTTTCTTATTTTAAATAAATCATTAATAATATACTTCCTCACAATTTTCGCATTGCTTTTCAATCAAATGTTTGACAGTTTTGACTGTCTAGCAGTTTTCTTCAGAACTGTAAAATAAAATTTTAATCTTAAATACAGTTAAATAAAATAATATACAAAAATATTAAAAGAAAACAACAAAATAATATACAAATAAAAATTATTTAAATATAATAGCTTTCTTTGAGCTATTACATTAAAAAAATATAATGTAGTTGATAATTAAAATATATTTAAATAATATTTACATGAAGTAATAAAACATGAATTATCAACAACAGGAAAAATAGCTTTTGTAATGCATTTTTTAACAATATTGTAGGCCATTTTAAACTGCTGTTGACATCTGATGTTTTATTATTTCATGTAAAAAAAATTTAAATATATTTGAATTATCAACTAAATTATAGCAAAGCCAACTTAGGGCATCGCTTTTATAGTAGAATAATAATAAAATAAAAGTATAAAAGAATATAATGCAGTTGATAATTAAAATATATTTTTAATTTATATATTGTAGGAGTATATATATACTCATACATACATGTAATCAATATGTATACATTATATTTGCATTATTATTATATTTATGAAAATAAATATATAACTTGTTAAGTTAGTATTTTTTAATCTTTAAAATGAAAAAAAGACGTTGTTGACAAAAGGTGGTTGACAAAGTAATAAATGACCTCTGGGTTCACAGTTTATCAAATTAAAGGAAATAAAATTAACTTAGTGTTTAATATCAAATTGTTATTGCAACAATGTGAATGTGTATGCTTCAGCAAACTGATGGAGCGAGATATAATATATTAATTCTATTCTTTTTATTAGAAGACTAAGAATTATATTTTTATCAGCTATATTCTCATAAAAACTTCTATGTTTGATTTCAAAGAACATTGTAAGTTGAAGTTTATACTTTGAACAATTTTATACTCATTAGAAAACATTTCTTATATTTGTTCAAAGAAAGTAATCTAAATATATTTTTGTGTTCTATAAAAATTGTTTGAATTACATGTTTTAAAATCTGAACAGCGTTTTTAAAAAAAGAACATGTTTATAAAAACTTCATTCAAATTTAATGTACTTTACATTATAAAGAAAATGCAAAGCAGGTAGAGCACAAATTTATCATGGGATAGATAAAATGCACTTGCCTAATCAAATATATATTGAAGCAGTTGGATCTGAGTTCGATCCTAGTTTCATGACATCTAGCCATAAGCCCACTTCAAACCCTAGTACTAACCTTAAATTTCCGATGCAATGAGGCTTTATATGTTCAATCCACACTAATTTCCATAAAGGAAACTTATTTTATAAATGCGTATTAAAATTAATTTTTTGAGATTTAAATTGATCAATTCTATTAATAAATTCATGATAGAATTATTCATGAATTTATATATTATAACTGCGTAGATTGTGCGTATATATTTGTAAATATTTAAATATACAATTGTTTGAAAGTTTCATTACGTTGGGAATGTTTGATTTTATTTTTAAATAATTTGTTAAAGTTTTAATGATTAAAACCTACATTCTTTCGATAAGCTTTCAGATTTTCCCTTTGCAAAAACAATAGTTAAAGTTTTATTAATTAGAAAAAAAGATAAGGATTTCCTAATTAAAATCATTTTCTGATTTTAAGAATTCATTTTCTAATTAGAAAATGAATTCAAGTTAATGAGTTTGAAAACCTTATTGAAGGGATGTATCTAAAAACAACCAGTAAATCTAAAAACATTGATAATGAAAGAAGCGCTAGCCTGAAGGCATCAGAGGACAGTATATATAGCTCTGAAAAGTTTTTTAAAAAAAGAAGCCATCTTGGTTGTAGAAAAGTGTCAGTAAATTATGTGCTCTTCAAAATCATGAATTCAAAAAGTGTTCCTATCATGGTAAAGGGCTAAATGTCAGGAATCTGGCTATTGTTTCTGAAGTCCCCTAAAAATCTTCAATGGTGCTGCTGAATCTTTTCCGGACCAATCATGCTGCTAAAATCATGAAAATTCATTAAAATACTGTTCAAGTAATCAACCAAATGGTGCCTACATTTTACTAACCTGGATGTGTAAACTAAGGAAACCAGCCCAGAAGAAATGGGTAATATATTTCCATAATGAACCTTAAACTATCTGGCCAATTTCCAAATTTTACTTTACACTCCCTTTAAGAGCTCTTCTCATTTATAAATGTAATAATCTGTGTAACACCTTTTATTTACGCTATTTTAAATTAGTAATTCTCTCAACTTCTAGTCTTTAAATTTAACTTTCCTTATGGTGGTTCATTTATTTTATTATGTATATTTATTGAGTAAATTTATTAATGTTGTTATTTTTAATTATATGCCAATAATCCTTCGACTCGATGATCTCCTTCATTTCCTTTGCCTTATACAAGTAATATAAGATTAATTCTGATAGTTAATTCTCATCCATTAGAACTAGATTTATACAGTTCCATCAATCATCAAGTCGAAAGAAATTATTAAAGGATTGTTATTTTTATCATTGGCTAATAATAAATTATTAGCTCCATTTCTAATCTATGCCACCGTTATTTTCTCTTTTCATTAATATTTATTTATTTATTCATATAAATTCTTAAAATGTTTTTTGCAAAAGGGCCGATAAAGGAATCAAATAAATATACTCTAATTCAACTTTTTTATTTTCTATTAAGATTCAGGAAGGGCACGATGATTGGGGCATAACTAATTTAATTTTATAAATGCTTTGAAATAGTTTTACTTAAAAGCTCATTTGACTTTAATTCATTTGATCAAGTCATCATGTAGAGCATTCTATAATTGGGTTTTAGTTCTCAAATGGTGACTAGTAAATCATCATCTTCAATGTTGCTGACATAAGGCAATCTTCTGCTTCGTTAGGCTGGTCGGATAATATTTCTGTTATTTTAAATTATCGAGGACAAAAGCACTTCCTCTCCTGTTCATATTAGTCAAAGGACATAAGACTTGTCAGATGCAGGCCGCCATAGGACTTCGATTATCAACTAGCTATCGTCTTTCAATTTCACTTTATAGCTCATAATTCATCAGAACCGTTATCTCTCTGTTCCGGTAAAGCCCGCTCTGATGCTTGTAATTCATGATGAAGTGATTTCAATTAAAGTCCAACAAATTCTCCGTTATATCTCAAAATAAGTTTTCTAATAAAGATTAAAGTTATTCCCTAAAATATGTATCTTGCTCTTCATGAATGGATTTGCGAATGTGAAAATAAATATCACATTCTTTCATATAAAATTAGAGTAAAAATTTCCTTTCCTAATGAATACCTTTATCTGCCTTTTATTTCTTGTTGGGGGCATAGACATAGACTTTCAAATATTGCGTAATATTCATCGGCATATAATAAGGACCACCACTCGTATTATAATTATAAACTTTGTTTAAGGACTAGAATTAATTAATTTAATCTTCATTTAAAATTCAAACCAAACAAATTAGTATTATTAAATATTTTCTAAACACACTTGGTTTCTTAGTTCTTAATTCTTTTATAATTATTTTAATGTTAATACTCGCTGTCTGTGTTGGCAACCTGAACATATACATATGATTCAATTTAAAAAAGTATCTTGTGAAGTTAATTAATTATCCGATATTAGTGTCAGTTCAAGGATCTCTGATCCCCACCAACTGTTGAGCTAATTTTCTGGTGCATAGCACTGTGCCATCGATTTAGATTTCAACTAATCTAAGATGTTGAGTTGGGTTTGAATTCAGTTTGGTTTAGCTGAGTTTGGATCTGACTTGCATTTAGGTGGTGGGTTTTTTGACTGGTACAGTATGTGGAAATAACATCATTTGCTGAATGCCTTAAAATTATAAAGAAATTAGATCTTCAAAATGGAATTATGAATGCCTTAAAATTATAAAAATTAGATCTTCAAAATGGAATTATAAATGTTAATAAATGAACTTTGTATTGAGAAGATGAATATAAAGAGGAAACTAAATGTCAACTTAGAATATCCTAATATTATTCTCTTTAATGTTTAACAATGAAGGAATCAAAAAATTGCATCTTCGAAGGATTTTCATTCGCGCGAGGAACATTAACTTTTGTAAATACCATTTAAGATTTTTGAAAATTATAATTAGAAAAAGTTAATTTCATTTTCTTTATCCTCATATTCATTTTATTATAAAAATTAATAATAAGAGAGAATTAATAATTTAACATATTTTTGTTTTTATTTATGATTAATAAAGATTTAAATATCAGTTAATAAATGTTAATTTGGGAAAGGGGTCATGTAAACTTTGAGGTAAGAGATTAAATTATTTTTAAATCCACATATTATTATTTTCTATGACATGACACTACATTGTTTATAGTAAACCAAATAGTCTAATAACAGTAATATATGATAAATGAATAAATGATTAACATTGTTGTGACGTATATATTTTTATATTAATAAATATAACTTACTGAGAATTATTTTAACGAATGAAGGTATTATATACAAATGATTGGATTATTATTTGTATTAGCTAATTATTGTAAAATAGTGTTAATATAAATGTCTAAATGTTTGGATACTTATATTTTATATACATTGTAAAATCACATAGTGTTATAGGTTTAGAAAATATATCTACCATAAGTAAAAAGAATATTTACATTTTTAATATAAGGAGGTAGATATATAAATATTTTTTTATATATTGTAAAATTTAAATTATTTAATTGTTAAATAAATAATTATGTTTTTTAGAATAAATTAAATGAAGTCTTCAATTTTGTTTTATTTAATTTAAAGCGTTAGTGAGATTCTTTGTTAATATTACTTTAAAATATTGATAGGAACCCCTGAAGAGAGTAAATTGTTAAACTTCCCTGAGTTCGAAATCTGAGCATAACAATAAAGTTAATTAAGGTGAAAATTGATTTGATGTACTTTAGATATAATAACTTTTATTAATAATACATTATTTATTAGGAACAAATATAGTTTTATATCAAAATTAAATCACATCATTCGTGGCATTCTATATGAAGACCTTAAATCTGACTATAGTGAGATGCGACTGCCTTAACTTATCTTGTTGAGAGGGGGCATATCGTTACATATTGCACACCCAACTAGGGCTTGAATCATAAATTCCATATCATTATTATATTGAATCATAGATTTTATATTGTTTGTATAGCGATCAAAAACATTGAGGCATAAATATTATTAATAATAATCTCATATTAAATGTATTGTAAAATAGTAGGTAATAAAATAATGGAGACTTTGAAAATTAAATAGTTAAAATTTAAGTGAATAGATCACTCGCTTAAAAATATAATTTTAAAATTAGGCATTAGAGTAAGAACACACATATATCTTGAAAAGAGAAAGGCATCGCATTAATATCCTATGATAAATAATATATTATCATATAAATAAAGTTATAGTTAAGATAAAATTAGTTTTATGATTACGAAAAGTATAAAATATTTTCTTCTAATACTAACAATAATATAAAAATGCAAACTGAGATAATTAGTTCAAATATAGCTGATGATACTATGAATAGTATCAATGAACAAATAGATATAGGTGTGTCTCAGAGTAATTCTATATTAAGAGACTCTTAATCCAGAAACTATGGATATTATTGACAGACCTATAGAAAATAAAACCAGTGATAATAATCCATCATTAAGTCAAATGATGTTAATGATGCAACAAATGATGGAAAATTTATCTACAAATATCGATACCAAGATGGAAAGTGTGAATACCAAAATGGAAAGTATAAATACTAAGATGGAAAATATGAAAGTAGATATTACAAATGAATTATCAATAAAATTAGATAATATAAAAATAGATTTGAAGGACGAGGTATCACAAATACTAACAAATGTGAATAATGAAATTCAAAAAATTCAAAAGGTTATTGAAGAAACAGATCTTAAGTATCAAAAAAGATTTTTTGAATTTGAAACAAAGCTAGAAAATAAAGTAGAAAACAAATTTTTAGAAATAAAAACTGTATACAATCATCTCCAAAGTGATATGTATAAAATCCAAGAAGAGACTGAAAAGGTTTTAGATGAGAAAATAAAAGATGTCCACATAGAAATTAATAACCAAGACAAGAAAATTCAGTCTATGGAAAAAGATTTTCATTGTTTAAATGTGAAGCAAAATTTGATTGATTCAGACGTAAAGTTAAATAAAGATAATATTGAAATATTATTAGAGAATCAATCGGAGATATTTAATCAATTGGAAAATAAAAATATTACCGTAGATCAAACCATAAAAGTTTTGAAAAATGAGTTTGAGAAAGAAAGAAAAATAATGATGGAAAATTATACCCAAGCTTGTAAAAGGATTAAATTATCTATGTAAAAGAAGACACTACTTCAGATAAATTTAATCAAATATTAGAAGCTATTAATAGGATAAGGGAAGATGCAAATAAAAAGGAACATCAAGATGAAATAGTGATTGAGATGGAAAACATGCAAAGGGAACAAAATGATAATGATAATATTAGTTATTTTATAGGAAACTTTGCTCACCATCACAATCAACAATCATCTATAAATCTGCAAAAAGAAAATGTTAGTAATACAAATCACGTGTTACAATCTAATGTTGTAAATCAATTTGTAAAATTAAAACATTTTCAAGGGTTTACAAATGAATCTCCAATAGAGCATCTAAAGAGTTTAAATTTATATTTTTCAGTAAATACTAATTTGACAGAAGGTGAAAAATTGATAGTAGCATACAGTCATTTACAAGGTGATGCTTTATCATGGTGGAAATCATTATTCCAAATACCTAAAACTTTTGAAGAATATCAAAAATTATTGATAAAGAATTTTTGGAATAATGATTGTCAAGAATCGCTGTTGTATCAAATACTTCAGGAAAAATATAAAAATATGCCAGGTGAAACTCTTTCTAAATTTTTTAGAAGACAGGTATCAAAACTGAAAACCCTTGATACATATCATTTTAGCCAAAATCAAATTATTCATATTGTAAAACATAACTTACCTATGAAAATTGAGCAGTCTTTATTATTTTCTAATGCACAAAATATCGAACAAATTATAGATATTTTAAATAATATTGACTCAAATAACCAAAATGTTAATCAAAATTATTTTGAAAGAAAGAAAGAAAATATTCAAGTAAATGCTATTAATTATAAAAAAAGAAAACATAAGACTTTTAATCATTCACAAAGTAAAACAATGAAGAGTCATAATTATGCAGAAGTTATATTAAGTTCTGATGCACATTACGATTCAAAAATTACCAGTATAGCATCTACTAGTGGATTAAATAAAGGTAAAATAGGGTATAATAAAAATATACCCAAAACAACAATAAAATTAAATTAAAGAGGGTCTTCGGAAATAGTTCCTCTCTTCAAAGACCCATATTTAAAATGAGGAACAAAACTAAAATTGTAGTTAAACAAATCACCAACATAATATGTTCAGAGGAAGATGATGAACCCAAGTATGCTGTTCAAAATTGTCCATTAATTAATATTATGTTTAAAGATTTGCAAATTAGAGCCTTATTAGATAGTGGTAGCCAAATATCTGTAATATCTGAGGAGTTTTATAAAAGGTTGATGGATAAAAATCTACATATAAAAACCTTATCTCTAAAATCAGTACAGATTACCCTAGCTAATAATAAAAGGGCAAAATTAATTCAGAAGCAAATCTGGATCAAACTAACTATTAATCAAACATGTATTTATCAGGTATTTTTGATATTAACTGGACTTATTCATGAAATGTAGGTGATGAAGTTTTAAAGATGACATTATCTCCAGAGTATGATTTATTTGAAATTGGTTGTATGATTTCAAACAGATCAGAAACACTTGTAAATTCAAAAATTGTTGAATCAAATTTGATTGATGGTGATAATGTTAATAAATTATAATTTATTCATATATTAAAGCCCTATAGAGGAAAAATATAATAAGTGTTTTAAATAAACAATTACCACAAGTTTTGTAATACCTAAATTATGTAATAATTATTAAGATTATAGGGAGAAAATGTTAAGAATTAAGATATGAAAGAGAAGGAAATACTATATATAATTGTGTCTAACTAAAATGGTTCATATCATTAATGTGGAAGTGGAAGACTGGTTACTTATAGGTTGGCAATTTCTCAAATGAATTCCAACTAATATATTTATTGGATGCTAAAGATAATCTACTAAGTCTCAAAAACTAAGGAGCAGGATTGGCACCTTTAAATAAGTTTATGCATTTATTAGATGTCAGTGATAGTCTAGTAAGTCTCAATAAGGAACAGGATTGGCATTTTAAATAAAACACTTATGAACTAACTAATTAAAACTTAGTTATATAATAATCAGGTTTTCTACCATATAATTATTTTGATATACCATTCAAATATTTAGTATATTCATAAGGATACATTATATAGAAATTTATAGAAAGAAGTGAATAAAAAAAAGTAATCTAGATAATGAATTTTTGCATACTAAAGTATTACATTATTTAACTTTAATAGATAATAAGTTTAAAATAAAGTAGTCAGTACATTTAATCTATGATTTGATTAAAACAGACTATATTAGATGTACCATACTTAAGACATTAAAAAAAAAGACCACAATTGCCCATAAAACAATTTAATTATTATTAAATATTGTAACAGTCATATTTGAACATCCACGCAACAAAATCCAGAGTTTTGGTAAATTATACCAAGGCTGATCTAGATGAGGGTTTGAGACCAAATCTGACCGCACCTCAGCTCCTTCACCAACACTCCCTGACTTACTACCTTATGAATGACATATATGAGGTTACACTCGTAATCTCTCAATTTCCGCGCCGGCAATAGCAAAGGGTAAAACGAGAGACTCGGGGATATTTAACTAAATATTTATAGCTTAACCAAACACACTCACACAACCTATGGCTGATTATCTAATGCATATAAAATCATTATGGATGGTGGTTTAATATAAATAAAGTGAATAATACTGCAGACGTTAATAGATTTTAAAATTATTTAATTTGACAAACAAACAATAACAATTAAATATACTGAATATTCCACTCGCAGGTGGGATGGTGAAAATACTGAACTACACGTTCTGTAATCAATTTACTTAACGATCATTATTCTATTATATCGTTTATACATTAATAATTATTTTACGTCTATACTGATGTCTAGATTATGTCTGCCATTCCTACTCAGTATGTTAAGGGTTAAACTCTAAGAGAGTGGCAAATTTATACAATGTGTACTTAAATTTATCAATACGTGAGGAGCAGTCAATGTGCTCTTTATGTAGATATTCTTAGATAAACTAGATCTTAGGTTCAGATCAATGCTGAACAATTAATATACAACAGATGAACTGGCGTTTTGTAGCATAACTTCTGAGGCTATGGCGCTATGCAAATTACATCAGATGCGGCTTGAATGTGCTTTTACTCATGAGATTCAGCAGCGTTTGCTCGGTTCTCAGATACCGCTCGCCTGCTATACATGAACTTTTAGTTCGGATGCTCGAACAGCCACGATATAAGATGCTGGATTCCGGTGTTCCAGTTTTTAAAGGAGGAAATGGGAATGACCCTTAAAATCATTATCCCATTCAAGAGGAGGCTGCCCGAACTAAGGATGATAAGATAGCCCTTAAAACCTAATCTTATCTTAATAATTATATGATAGCAAGACGGAATGCACCTCAGTGCTTCGTAAAAACTCATTCACAACGCTTTTGGAATCTTAATTATAACAACTAGTAAAGCGCGAAATCTATAGTTTCTTCTGCAAACTACCCTACGCCAGTTAGTTAAATAAACACTGAAATTGTGCTAAAGAGGACTTTATTAAAATTGATCTAGTTTATTAACTAACTACATATTATATGCAATTACATTAAGGGGGTCTAAAGCATATCTGGGGCTTAAACTTGGCTAACTACTGAATATGCCTTAAATTATCACTCTCTTTTATTTAACCAAACAAACCTTTTAATAAGCAACATATGTGATATTTAAGCTACGCATAGCCGTTCAAATAATATATCAAAGTAGGTTTCGGACCAGAGACAATCTATAGATATGCCAAACAGCATAATTACTTTACTTGAGAACAAAACGTCTCTTTAAGTTATAATAATTAATAGTCTCTGCTCCGAAGGCAAAGCATAAATCAATAAATGCATTTTAACAAAATATATATATATAGATGCAAAAGTATAGACGCAAATAGAGAAAATAATAAGACAAATAAGCTTTTATAAGTTGAATTTAAAAAAGAGATTTAAGAATTTGTGATCAGGCAAGATTTACATTTAACTTTTAACATATTTTAAATTATACAGGTTGAGATACGTTTATCTAATACAGTTAATTACTTTAAGAGAGAATACACCTTTTAAACATAGTATGATTAATTTATAAAATTTGAATGGAAGAGTTTGTGCACATTACTTATTATATAGCTAGCTTTAGGAAAGATTTATAGATGGCTATAGCTTTTAGATTTAGTTTGATTGAGAAGTGGTTACCGGTTATTTATCTGGAGGCTTGCAGCTTGAAAGTATGAAATACACGCATGGACTGATTTATCTGCTGGTTCATCGTTGGGCTATTCTTTAAGTAGGGCTGTGGTTTGGATCTCCGGGCTCCATAAACGGTTCTTGACCATCGGGAAGATGGCCTTAGCTTTTCTAGCCACTTATTTGCATGGTAGAAACTGGGCCTGCTGCCTGGATATATGTGAAACACGAGTAAAGCAAAAATGGATGACAATTTTCTTTCAACTGCCTTTTTTATACTTTTTAACCCCCCCTCTTACAGTTCATTCAAAATCTTTATTTTTAGACTTTAAAATCTAAGAAGTCTTAATTGCATCAGCTTCAGACGAATCGGTTGATTGATTTCAGGTTTATTCATTGTTCCTTTTATTTTTCTCAGATTCTAGTTCCAATCTGGATTTCAGTGCAGGTTTAATTGTCCAACTTTTATTTTATTAAGAATCCTAAAATCTGGATTTGTACCGGCGGTGTCCCATGAGATTGGTAAAGTTCTTTTTTTAAACATTGGATTGCTTCTCCTTTTCTTTTACTGAAAGAGATTTAAGCTGCTAGCATTTTATCCTAGACGTGAGGCATCTACCTTTGTTTTTAGTTGCTCTACATGGTTAAGTAATTGGGTACTTTAAAGCCAGTTTGAAATACTTTAGAGAATTCTGTTCTTATCTATTACAATTTTTCCAGCTTGAAACCAATTCAATTATTTAAAATCATAAGATGAATATTTATAAAATTATAAGGTGTGTACGTTATATAATGATAATATTCAGATATGAATATACCATTTCTTTAGCAAATAAAATTATTACAAAATATATACAATTATAGCAAACGTGTGTGCATATACAATTACACACATATACGTGTAAATATACGTTTTTATACATGTTAAATTCCCAAGTATATTGTTATATATATGTGTACCTTTAGGGTTTGAACTAGGGAAATGAAGGCTATTGATTTCTAGAATAGGTGAAACGTATGACGATCAAATCATACTGTTTCATATCAGTGAAGTCCGGAAACAAAAAAAACAATAAAAAAAAATGAATTTACTTATTATTTAAATGAGCAATCATAAGTCATTTTATGTGTATAAGATTTATGAAATTTATTTCTCACATGGTATCAGCACCTCCCATCCTAACTTTGGTCTACCCAGCACATAAACAAAAACAAAAAAAACAAAACACATGACAAACCAATGAATTCTTTCACTCTAAAATCTAATCCATTTCTCACATCTAATACCTTATTGTTTATATCGATAAAATATACCTATGCCTTACTCTTACCTATATATATATAATCATTCCTCTACCTCTACTAAATATGCTACCACATAATAACAATAATAAAAAAAAACATATATAAAAAAAAACTACCTCTACCAATAGGCTTATCACCATAC
Organism: Epiperipatus broadwayi; assembly: GCA_028023455.1. Classification (NCBI taxonomy): domain Eukaryota; kingdom Metazoa; phylum Onychophora; class Udeonychophora; order Euonychophora; family Peripatidae; genus Epiperipatus; species Epiperipatus broadwayi. The sequence continues at coordinate 405,003 of JAQFVV010012539.1, read as the reverse complement.
CTATATATATTTTTACTGGTAAAATGTGAACTAGATCCTTAAATATTAACTATTCCTGATGCATCTGGCGGTTTTGTTTTACGGTCTATTTCACCTTTGGCTCTAAGCATTAGAAACCTTGTCGGCTTTGCAACCTTATTCTTTGGAACATTATCATTAATCTCTCGAAACCTTGTTCCTCGAAACCCTATCCACTTTCTCATATTCAAACCATATGATTTTCTCCTACTACAGACATAAGTATCTTTTCTCCTCTTCCTTTTCCACCCTGTCTTTCCCATTTGGGTTCTGGCAGTATCTGGGCTACTCTCACCATCAAAAATCACTCCATCCCCCCAGGCCTTGATCTCAGACTTAGCTCCACTATCTTCTGCCCCTCGATCAAACTTATTCATTTTGGAAATTTCTGAGAAAGGTCTGTCTTCTAAGACATTCCTATTTATGCAAGTTTCGGTAACCTCAATTGCCTTTAGTTTTAGTACTTCTGGGTAAGATTTTGGCTTAATTTCTTCAATAACAATAACATGATTCGATGAGGTTGAAAGAAGATTTACTTTGTATTCTTCATCATTTCCTTCCATATCTATAGAGTCCTCAATATTCTGAACTATCTTTTGTTGTTCAAAAGATCCCTGCATGATTTCATCAAGTTTCATCTCTTCCATGTTTTCGATATCAATTTCAGTCTCTGAATAGATTTTTGAATATTCTGATATCTCCCTATTGATATTACAATTATCAATATTCACAGCATTGATTTTATACTTTTCCATGATCTCACCACTGATGTTGGACTCTGTTATAACACTTACATCAATTTTAGATTTTATTAAATCAGCTTGCGACTCCTCAGCAGTCTTTGTATCCCTTTTAAACTCTTCTACAGTTTCTTCATCAAGTCTCAACTCTTCCTCAGTTTTTATATCAAAGTTAAACCCCTCAATCCCTACAACTATTTTGGAGTCTTCTACTACCTTCACGTCCATTTTACATTCTTTTATGGTGTTTAATACTATGTCTGTCTTCGACTTCTGTATGTACTACCTCTCCTTTTGCAGTTTTAGAGATATATTCCACAATTAGCAGCTTTCCTGAAGGTGGATTGGCAATTTCCATATCACTCTTCCTAATTTCAATTTCTTCCTCTTTAATAATCTCGATTTTTGCTTCATCAGTAATAGGATTTTCAACCTGTGATTCCCCTGAAATATCTTTGGTTGAAACTTCTAAAGTTTCTTCAACTTGATTTATCTCAATGGTATCCTCTGGCTTCCTCTCTGTTTTAACATGTTCCTCCACTAAACTATTTTTTTCACTCATTTCCCACATCTCTTTTTGCATACTAACTTGCAACATTTCTTCTACAACCCCTGACTCACTTCTTTGCTCTTTCGATCTTATTTCAAAAGGAGATTCTGTCTTTTCTACTTCTTCTGTATCTACATCCTCATGGTTACTCTCCTTGTTCTCCATTTCTCTACCTATCTCTACAACTTCTTCCACCATTTCACCCTTAGTTTCTCTTAGTTCAACCTCTTCTGGATACCATATTACAGCTTCTTTGTCTTTCTCAGTAACTCTACTCTCTTCTCTAGCTTTTGATAGTCTCTCCTGTTCCTGCTTGGCTACCTTGTCCCTGGCTTCTTTTTCCTTCCTAATCTTTTGGTCCCTTTCTTCTCTCTCCCTCCATAGGGCATATAACCTATCATCCCTCTCTTTCTCCCTTTTTTCTCTCTCCTTGTCTCTTCTTTCTCTTTCCTCGTCTCTTTCCCTGTCTCTTCTTTCTCTTTCTTTGTCTCTTTCCCTGTCTTTTTCTCTTTCTTTGTCTCTTCTTTCTCTTTCTTTGTATCTTTCTTTCTTTTCTGCTTCTTCCTCTGCCTTAATTTGTGCCAGTATTCTGAATATGGCTGCTAACACTCCCTCTCCTTCCTTTTCTGTCTCTTCCAAAGCCTTCTCTGGCTTCTCCTCAGATTGCTTCCCCATATCTGGGTTGTTTTCCTTGTTTTCAGCATCCCCACTTCTCGTACTTTTCCCTACTATATCTTCTTCTGTACTATTAATTTCTACTATTTCTCTTCCCGATCTTAACCTCTTGCCTTTACTCTCCACCCCCTCTTCTAGTCTTTCCTCTCTTGCCTCACTCTTCTCTACCATTACTCTCTCTTCTGTACTGTTATCCATTCTAATTTTTTGCTAAATGTACTTTAATTTATTCTCAACAGCGTATTGCCATTCTCCCCAATGAAAAAAACCGTCCATGGATTCTGCCCTACCACTAGTAACTACTTAGAACTGAACCAAGCCCTTAATTTATCTAACATATGAGATTACAACAACAACCAAAAAAAAAATTAACTAATAATAATAAAATTGTTCTTACCCATGCCTGTCTTCCACTGCGTTTTCTTTCCAACACTGCAGAGCTGCCATCACTATTTCTTTTAACTATGATTGCTTTTTCTCTTTTTTTTTTTTTTTGAACTTCATTCCCCTTTTAAGTACACACATATATATAGAACAATCTTGCCTGATCGTTTGTTTATTCACTCTAGTACAATTGAATCACCAACCAAACTTCCCAACAGTGAGTCCTTTCAATTGTCTCACCCTGACAACAAATTTATATGAGAAACTCTCAGCTATTTAAGAGCCCCGGGCGCCAGTTGCCAGTGGATGAGATACCCGTATCTATCTATAAACGGTATTGGACCTCACAATATGCATTGCTGTTTATATAACAAAATTTAAAATTTTTCGTTTATTTCTCATTACAAAAATAATTTTTATCAGCCACAGTGTGTTTACATTCCAACTCTAGCGAATTTGATTTGAGAAAGTGTGTTATACAACACATAACATAGACTAGAAATTTACATTTTTCACCCATACATATATACATAACTGTGGATAAAATTATAACAATTTTAGTCACTACTTTCGATCATAATTGACCGCTCTTTTGTGGCAAAAAAAAAAATTTACTATTGACACGCATACATATATATAAAATATTTCAAAACGTTTTACTTGCGTATAAAATTCGAAATCCATCTCAGTCACTGTCTTTAATCACAATTGAATGTCCTTTTGTGACAAACAAAAAAAATTTACCATCAACACGCGTATATATGTATAAAATATTTCAAAAAAATTCTTCCTATTTAACTATTAAAACTATTCTCGACACGCGTATATATATAAATTATTTCAACAAAAAAAGAAAGACTGCTTTCTTATTTATTTACATCTTTTAATTACAATTGGAAAAATCCATTATCACTACATATATAAAATAATGTAAAAATTTCTCTTTCCTATTTAGTTATTGCTTTTAATTACAATTGGGAAAAAAGTTTATTATCAATACGCACATATAAAATAATCTTTTTTTAAAAAATTTTTCCTGCCACCTGCCGATTTTAGCATTTATGTTTAGAAATATTACAAATCATATGATCTAAAACAAAACTTTATTTTTCACACGCATATATACTTGACAAAAGGCAAAATTACTTGCGGCAGTACTACTGATTTTAACTTTTACGTTGTCGTTTAGAAATCTTTTTACGAATTCTATAATCTAAACGACATTTTACCTTTTTCACTCGCATATATATATAAAATTGATAAAAAGTGAAATTAATTGCCACTGCCTTTAAATAACAATCAATCAAAAAAAAAATCAATAAAATATCAAAATATAATAATCGAACGTTTCTCTTAGACAAAATAAAATTTTCACTACCAATGCGTGCATTATACATATATATATAAATTTTACGTATATCATACATATAAATCAATTCGACAAAATATAAAATTGAACTTCAACATAAATCTACATGATTTGTGCGTCTATATCTGTGAAAAAAAATTTATATATCTATCTTTTCCCTTCTCCCCCTTCCCTCAACACGCATTTATTTCAGGGCGTGGAGAAAATTAACGAAACTCCACGTTTGGCGTTCATATTCGGAAAAAAAAAATCTACACATATATAACGAATGATATGAAAACACATCTATGTTAACATCCCCTCTCAGGTATGTAGGTTTATATTCGAAGGCCCCACGTTGGGCGCCATTCCCGGAAAAAAAAATATACTATGTAACAGTCATATTTGAACATCCACGCAACAAAATCCAGAGTTTTGGTAAATTATACCAAGGCTGATCTAGATGAGGGTTTGAGACCAAATCTGACCGCACCTCAGCTCCTTCACCAACACTCCCTGACTTACTACCTTATGAATGACATATATGAGGTTACACTCGTAATCTCTCAATTTCCGCGCCGGCAATAGCAAAGGGTAAAACGAGAGACTCGGGGATATTTAACTAAATATTTATAGCTTAACCAAACACACTCACACAACCTATGGCTGATTATCTAATGCATATAAAATCATTATGGATGGTGGTTTAATATAAATAAAGTGAATAATACTGCAGACGTTAATAGATTTTAAAATTATTTAATTTGACAAACAAACAATAACAATTAAATATACTGAATATTCCACTCGCAGGTGGGATGGTGAAAATACGAACTACACGTTCTGTAATCAATTGTACTTAACGATCATTATTCTATTATATCGTTTATACGTTAATAATTATTTTACGTCTATACTGATGTCTAGATTATGTCTGCCATTCCTACTCAGTATGTTAAGGGTTAAACTCTAAGAGAGTGGCAAATTTATACAATGTGTACTTAAATTTATCAATACGTGAGGAGCAGTCAATGTGCTCTTTATGTAGATATTCTTAGATAAACTAGATCTTAGGTTCAGATCAATGCTGAACAATTAATATACAACAGATGAACTGGCGTTTTGTAGCATAACTTCTGAGGCTATGGCGCTATGCAAATTACATCAGATGCGGCTTGAATGTGCTTTTACTCATGAGATTCAGCAGCGTTTGCTCGGTTCTCAGATACCGCTCGCCTGCTATACATGAACTTTTAGTTCGGATGCTCGAACAGCCACGATATAAGATGCTGGATTCCGGTGTTCCAGTTTTTAAAGGAGGAAATGGGAATGACCCTTAAAATCATTATCCCATTCAAGAGAAGGCTGCCCGAACTAAGGATGATAAGATAGCCCTTAAAACCTAATCTTATCTTAATAATTATATGATAGCAAGACGGAATGCACCTCAGTGCTTCGTAAAAACTCATTCACAACGCTTTTGGAATCTTAATTATAACAACTAGTAAAGCGCGAAATCTATAGTTTCTTCTGCAAACTACCCTACGCCAGTTAGTTAAATAAACACTGAAATTGTGCTAAAGAGGACTTTATTAAAATTGATCTAGTTTATTAACTAACTACATATTATATGCAATTACATTAAGGGGGTCTAAAGCATATCTGGGGCTTAAACTTGGCTAACTACTGAATATGCCTTAAATTATCACTCTCTTTTATTTAACCAAACAAACCTTTTAATAAGCAACATATGTGATATTTAAGCTACGCATAGCCGTTCAAATAATATATCAAAGTAGGTTTCGGACCAGAGACAATCTATAGATATGCCAAACAGCATAATTACTTTACTTGAGAACAAAACGTCTCTTTAAGTTATAATAATTAATAGTCTCTGCTCCGAAGGCAAAGCATAAATCAATAAATGCATTTTAACAAAATATATATATATAGATGCAAAAGTATAGACGCAAATAGAGAAAATAATAAGACAAATAAGCTTTTATACGTTGAATTTAAAAAAGAGATTTAAGAATTTGTGATCAGGCAAGATTTACATTTAACTTTTAACATATTTTAAATTATACAGGTTGAGACACGTTTATCTAATACAGTTAATTACTTTAAGAGAGAATACACCTTTTAAACATAGTATGATTAATTTATAAAATTTGAATGGAAGAGTTTGTGCACATTACTTATTATATAGCTAGCTTTAGGAAAGATTTATAGATGGCTATAGCTTTTAGATTTAGTTTGATTGAGAAGTGGTTACCGGTTATTTATCTGGAGGCTTGCAGCTTGAAAGTATGAAATACACGCATGGACTGATTTATCTGCTGGTTCATCGTTGGGCTATTCTTTAAGTAGGGCTGTGGTTTGGATCTCCGGGCTCCATAAACGGTTCTTGACCATCGGGAAGATGGCCTTAGCTTTTCTAGCCACTTATTTGCATGGTAGAAACTGGGCCTGCTGCCTGGATATATGTGAAACACGAGTAAAGCAAAAATGGATGACAATTTTCTTTCAACTGCCTTTTTTATACTTTTTTAACCCCCCCCCTCTTACAGTTCATTCAAAATCTTTATTTTTAGACTTTAAAATCTAAGAAGTCTTAATTGCATCAGCTTCAGACGAATCGGTTGATTGATTTCAGGTTTATTCATTGTTCCTTTTATTTTTCTCAGATTCTAGTTCCAATCTGGATTTCAGTGCAGGTTTAATTGTCCAACTTTTATTTTATTAAGAATCCTAAAATCTGGATTTGTACTGGCAGTGTCCCATGAGATTGGTAAAGTTCTTTTTTTAAACATTGGATTGCTTCTCCTTTTCTTTTACTGAAAGAGATTTAAGCTGCTAGCATTTTATCCTAGACGTGAGGCATCTACCTTTGTTTTTAGTTGCTCTACATGGTTAAGTAATTGGGTACTTTAAAGCCAGTTTGAAATACTTTAGAGAATTCTGTTCTTATCTATTACAATTTTTCCAGCTTGAAACCAATTCAATTATTTAAAATCATAAGATGAATATTTATAAAATTATAAGGTGTGTACGCTATATAATGATAATATTCAGATATGAATATACCATTTCTTTAGCAAATAAAATTATTACAAAATATATACAATTATAGCAAACGTGTGTGCATATACAATTACACACATATACGTGTAAATATACGTTTTTATACATGTTAAATTCCCAAGTATATTGTTATATATATGTGTACCTTTAGGGTTTGAACTAGGGAAATGAAGGCTATTGATTTCTAGAATAGGTGAAACATATGACGATGAAATCATACTGTTTCAATATAATAATTAATTTTTTTTCTCTAATAATTAATGAAGAATTTAAGATTTTAAGTCAAGAGGAAAATAAAAAAATATATGAATTGTAATGATGCATAAATGATAACAAAGATGAAGAATTAAAATAAAACGGTTAGTTTATTTTAATTTTCTTAGTCAAGGGGAAATGTAGGAGTATATATATACTCATACATACATGTAATCAATATGTATACATTATATTTGCATTATTATTATATTTATGAAAATAAATATATAACTTGTTAAGTTAATATTTTTTATTCTTTAAAATGAAAAAAAGACATTGTTGACAAAAGGTGGTTGACAAGGTAATAAATGACCTCTGGGTGCACAGTTTATCGAATTAAAGGAAATGAAATTAACTTAGTGTTTAATATCTAATTGTTATTGCAACAATGTGAATGTATATGCTTCAGCAAGCTGATGAAGCGAGATATAATATATTAATTCTATTCTTTTTATTAGAAGACTAAGGATTATATTTTTATCAGCTATATTCTCATAAAAACTTCTACTATGTTTGATTTCAAAGAACATTGTAAGTTGAAGTTTATATTTTGAACAATTTTATACTCATTAGAAGAAATTTCTTATATTTGTTCAAAGAAAGTAATCTAAATATATTTTTGTGTTCTATAAAAATTGTTTGAATTACATGTTTTAAAATCTGAACAGCGTTTTTAAAAAAAAAAGATATTTATAAAAACTTCATTCAAATTTAATGTACTTTACATTATAAAGAAAATGCAAAGTTGGTAGAACACAAATTTATCATGGGATAGATAAAATGCACTTGCCTAATCAAGTATATATGTGGGAATAACATAGTTTGCTGAATGCCTTAAAATTATAAAGAAATTAGATCTTCAAAATGGAATTATGAATGCCTTAAAATTATAAAGAAATTAGATCTTCAAAATGGATTTATGAGTGCCTTAAAATTATAAAAATTAGATCTTCAAAATGGAATTATAAACATTAATAAATGAACTTTGTATTAAGAAGATGAATATAAAGAGGAAACTAAATGTCAACTTAGGATGTCCTAATATTATTCTCTTTAATGTTTAACAATGAAGGAATCAAAAACTGCACCTTCGAAGGATTTTCATTCATGCGAGGAACATTAACTTTTGTAAATACCATTTAGATTTTTGAAAATTATAATTAAGAAAAGTTAATTTCATTTTCTTTATCGTCGTATTCATTTTATTATAAAAATGAATAATAAGAGAGAATTAATAATTCAACATATTTTTGTTTTTATTTATGATTAATAAAGATTTAAATATCGGTTAATAAATGTTAATTTGGGAAAGGGATCACGTGAACTTTGAGGTAAGAGATTAAATTATTTTTAAATCCACATATTATTATTTTCTATGACATGAGACTACATTGTTTATAGTAAACCAAATAGTCTAATAACAGTAATGTATGATAAATGAATAAATGATTAACATTGTTGTGAAGTATATATTTTTATATTAATAAATATAACTTACTGACAATCATTTTAACAAATGAAGGTATTATATACAAATGATTGGATTATTATTTGTATTAGCTAATTATTGTAAAATAGTGTTAATATAAATGTCTAAATGTTTGGATACTTATATTTTATATACATTGTAAAATCATATAGTGTTATAGGTTTAGAAAATATATCTACTGTAAGTAAAGAGAATATTTACATTTTTAATATAAGGAGGTAGATATATAAATATTTTTTTATATATTGTAAAATTTAAATTATTTAATTGTTAAATAAATAATTATGTTTTTTAGAAGAAATTAAATGAAGTCTTCAATTTTTTTTTATTTAATTTAAAGCATTAGTGAGATTCATTGTTAATATTACTTTAAAATATTGATAGGAACCCCTGATGAGAATCAATTGTTAAACTTCCCTGAGTTCGAAATCTGAGCATAACGGTAAAGTTAATTAAGGTGAAAATTGATTTGATGTGCTTTAGATATAAAACTTTTATTAATAATACATTATTTATTAGGGACAAATATAGTTTTATATCAAAATTAAATCACATCATTCGTGGCATCCTATATCAAGACCTTAAATCTGACTATAGTGAGATGCGACTGCCTTAACTTATCTTGTTGAGAGGGGGCATACCGTTACAATATATGTAATGATGAAATATTCTGATCAGTAAAAAATTTTTAATGTTTAATTATTTAAATTTCATTTTAAATTTTTGATATATTGAATACCACATAAAATTTTCTCTACCTGTTCTGTCATTATTAGAAAGTTTGATAATTGAAATAATATATATACACATTAACATTTCAAACACAAATTGTATCTTCAGGTAAAGTTTAATAATTACAATATATTTATGTACTCCATTTTTGATTTTTCATGTATTGAATACCAAATAAAAATTTTACTCACTAATTATCTCCGTTTCTCTAGGTGTTTCTTTGAATTAATAGAAAGTTTGAGAATTAAAATATTTTTATATAATATTTATATGAAATAATTATTAACAGCAATATCACAAAAATATAATTATTATCAAATTCAATAAATAATAATTTTAAAATAAATTTATATTTTTTATGTAATAATTTTTAAAATGGCTAAAAAAAATTAATGTCATATAGTATAGTGAGAAATTAAGCATGTTGTTAAAACAAAATTTAAATAATTCAAAATATATTTAAGCAATAAAATTTTGTTTGGATTACCAAAAACTAATATTTCATCATTTTTCTAGTATGTATTTCAACACATAGCTCACAACATCTTACTTTATCGTGTGAGACTATACTTAAAGAAAAATGATAAAAGTTTACCAAATTCAGTATTTATTCTGCCTGTGGATTTTTAAAATTCAATTTTCTACATGGTAAATATATTTAAACTGACATCCTAAAAGTTTATGAATTTCATAGTAGTATTTCTCTTGTTGCCCCTGTGCCATTTAAAATTATATGTAACACAAGTTAAATATATGTTTAAATTGGAATCTTAAAAGTTATAAAATTCATTATTATAACTAATCTAAATTATCATCATTCAAATGAGAAATTAAATATGTGGTACAAACATAATTTAATTAATTTAAAATATATTTACAAAATCAAATTTTATTTTGCTTTACCAAAATGGATACTTTTTGTTGAAAAAATTTCCACCTCTGTAATCTTTTGCTTAGTGCTATCCTCTTTGTTCATTTTAATATTATTCAAAAACAGTCATTGTAAGATTTTTCATGTATTTTTATATTGCAAATTAGACATTTTTTAAACAAGTAATGCAAAAATGTATATGCTAGTAAAATTCTATACAAAAAAATCATGCAAAATTCTTCCAGATTGGTGCAATATTTGTTGATTTACAAAGTCATAAACAAATTTTCACATTTATATAGTAATACAGATATGTCAAAACAAGCTTTTTGTTTATTTATGCAAACAAGATATAATTTTATGTAATTGTATTTTACAGTTCTGAAGAAAACTGCTAGACAACTGAAAAATGTCATTCACTATGCAAGAAGGAAATATATTGTTTAGAGCTTTATCTATCAAAGGATCTATATTGCATAATAATTTAAACTTAAAGTGATGATTTTAATATTTGTAAATTATCTTTTATGAAAAAGTGAATTGAAAGGAAAAGTAAAAAAAACTGTGCTAATAAAATATTTTGAATATGAGGCCATCAATCTCATAAAGACATCCTTTGATATTAAATGAAGTGAATGAAGGGAAGACAATTTTGTTTGGTATATCTTTAATTGAATTTCATCTGAAAATGTGTATTTGTTAATAGATCAAATCATGGTTGTGGAAAAATTTTAGTAAACATTACTTTTTTTGGCTTATATTGTAATGTTATATAAATTTTTATTTTATTTATTATTACTAGTATACCATTAAGCAATATTTAATTTTTGTAAATTTAATTTTTGTAAATAAATAAAGTAATTTAAATATTTTTGCTTTTTTATTTTTTTTTCAACATAATTATAAAAATAATATAAAAATAATATATATATAAAATCACAAAATGGCATATATATATATATATATATATAATGGTATGAATATATGGTTACATGGAATGTTGGAAAAACAACATAGCCTTACCAAACAGTTAATCATCTCAATTAACATTATCACTTAGCATGAGAGAATCAGCATAAAATAAAATAAGTATTTTTAATAATTATAATTTACATCGCCAGAATGGATTTTAAAAAGGTTCAATATCAACATGTAGGCTAATTACTTAGCCACTGACAAACACATACCATAATATAAAAACAATCATCTACATGCACATACTTAAGTGTTAAAGTATTTATCATAATAAAAAATGCTGGAATCCTGATATGATACATGCTGATCATTATCAAGACTCTGTTTACAAATGTGCAGTTAAAATACAAACTAATTTTTAATCTTATAAATAGAGTACAATGAATGGACTTTAAAGATGACCTTGATCTTTGCACCATCCACAGAACTATCTAGATGTTCAAACACAAAAATATATACCCACACATATATATTAATCATCATTGCTCTAGAACTAGCTCAGGATCCCAAGGATCCTAGAAACTGTGACTGTGAGCAAGAATATATATATATATATAGGCTTAATTTACTTTAATTTAAGTAATTTTATTGAGATAAGTTATAAAACTTTTAAAGCATTATACTATGATGAAGTCAAGTTACACACACTACCAATTCATAAAGCATTTAGCTGGAGAAATAAATACAAAAAAATAGTTTCAAAAACTATTATTTCAGAAAATATAAAAAAGATGATAATTTCAATTATAACACAATCCATATATGAAATATAATTTCATGTAGCAAACAAGATTATTTTGCGTTGATTTTTACTTATTAATTAACATTTACTTTCTGGTTTATTCCTCCTTTTTAATAATTAAAACTAAAAACAAACATTTCACAATAAGGTAAAATATAAGATTAACTAAAACCTCCTTTCCTTCTTTAGAAAACAGAAAGATCCCATATAATTTTACAATTTGGAAGAAAAAAATAAAAAATATGTTTCAACAAAAAAACTTAAATCAAAATTATTCATTAATATCAGTTATTACTTATATTAAAAATTATTTGTAAATATAGAAGCATAAATGAAAATCTATAAATGAAAATGTGCATATCAACAATATATTTTACCAGGATTTCATTCTTTTATTCTTATTTATAGTTGTAATTTTCAGTCTCTTTCATATATTTTTTTTTTGTAGTTACAAGTATTAAGTTTAAAGAATTATTTATTTTTATAGAATTTATCTTATTTATTTACTATTATTATAGCTTCAAATATTCATTATCTTAATAATTTCCAAATTAACACAAATTTCCAGAGTAAGTTAACACTTAAATTTATCCACTTTACAATATAATAATGTACTGATCAAGTTTAATACAGCCTTAATGTATCCATTACCCAATTTAATAATGTTTATATTAATACAGGTTTTTATGTTAGGTTAACACAGACTAGGGCAGTCATGATTTTGAATGGACACACAAGGCCTGTTTCAAATTTCTTTCAAAATAATATTCTTCTTTTACAGTTTCTTTTAGTGAAACAAGTCATGTGATGAATTGGTATTGCATAGCTTTTAGTTGAAGCTTAGTTTTCTTCAACTTTATTTAAGTAATAATTTTTAAACTATAACTGATATTAGTATTACTTCAGAATACAAGCTTAGCATCTCAATGTTCTTTTCACAGTTGAGCTGCTACAGCTGTTTTTTCTCAACAGCTGAAATATAATTGCTACTGCAGTTTTTTCTCAACAACTGAGCTATTACTGATATTTTCTTTTCAAAGGCTGAGCAAGAATTGCTATTAAAATCCTCTTCTTAGATGTTGTATCAAGGCTCATTGCTACTAACTATATACTAAAGTCTATTACTTTAATTCACCCCTAGCTTATTTTAGAACAATTTGGGTTCCTTCCAATCATACACTATCTCAGTAATAACAGCATTAAATTTTGGATAATTGATTCTATTTTTACATACATATTATTGCCCTTCTTTTTTAATTAATTAAAAAATTTCAATTGTACCTTAACTTTAAAAAAAAATCCTCTGTAGTTATTTTTTGTTATAATTATTAAGAACAAAATAATTCTCAAATTTTGAAAAACATCTTTAATTTTTTTTAAAGATAAATACAAAGAATAAAAATGGCATTTTTCTAAAAAAAAAAATGGGAATACCCTTTTTATAATAAAAAAATTGATTCTTTATACTTTTCTTTCTCTTTTACAACTACTCCTAACTACAAATATACATATTTTTAGTATTTAAAATGTTTGGAACTTATTATATTATCATTTAATAAATGTAATTTTTAATATGTTTAATAATTAGCATTTTGAACAAAAATATGAGAAGAAATAACTCTTTCATTTTCTACCACCTAAATGAAAATAATTAATCCAGGTAGAAAAAATATTTCATTTTAATTATGAGACAATTCATAATTTTTTTCATTTATCTATTAAATGAAAGAATTAATTCTCTTTTATAATATTTTTTTTGGATAATAATGTACAAGGCTAAATGGATTTGTAAGTAACCATAGAAAAACCAGCCAACATTTTGACAATCCCAATATCATTAACAATATATATATATATTACACTTTTTTGTTTCCAAATTTGATATTTTATTTTTAAAATTAGTTTCACTTTCTGGACATAGTAAATAAGTTTTTTGTTGTTATTAAAAAGACAAAATAAAATCATGAAAAAGTGAACACAAAAGGCTCATTTGTATGTTCAAAATGAAGCACATAGAGTTTTAAATAATTCCAATTTTTATGTATTATAAAGAGATTGTCATTACACTCAATTATAATTACAGTTATTTTCTTTAATTTGCACTATTAATAAAATTCAGGTTATGCTTATCCCATCAAGATATGTACATCATCTTATAATAATATTTGGACAATAATTCTTATTTAAAAGTTGTGTATATTTTTTATGTATTCAAAAGTTAATTGATACTAACTTTTGATATGATTTTAGTTAATAAATTATTTTAACTCATAGTACTTTTTTAATTTCACACTCTAAAATCTAAATTACACTTATTATAACTATGACCTCATATTACCCTACTAAGTATAGATTCTGAGTTATTTTCATATATTACTTATGTAATCAATTAATGAAATGCCACAAATATGAAATAATTCTAACATTATTAACTTATACCCTATAAAAGAAAATTTCCAATGTTTTAGGTGGCAAAATTAGATGAAAAATTTAATTAACCTTTGAAATTAATGATATGTTTCAGTCAATCAAATCTTATATCAACAATAACTCAGAAAGTCAGTTGAGATTTCACTAAATATAGTAATATAATCTTATATAAGTATATTTGCAATGTTCAACATAATATCAATGTTATGTGTGTGTTTAAATTTTTAACACTTTTATCAGGATGTCTTTATAGCAAACTTTCCTTTATCACAGCTATTTACTACTGCCAAAACTCAGAGTACCTTCTTTCATTAAGCATACATTTTATGAATAACCTTTACTTATGATAACAATTAGACACATTTTATCTCTGTCTCTCCATGCTTATATTGAGAGTTTGACATTTCCCCCCATTTGTTTGTTTACTTTCTGCATATTATCAGTTAATGTTATCTTAATGTGACACTGATTTTCTGCCTTTTACTTATTCTTTCATCAGATATTAGAAAACAAATTGACTTATAAAAAAGCTATAAAATATTATATAGTTTTACTTTTTAAGATATACCACAAATAAAAATCCTTTTCTGGAATTTCAATCAAAATTCTCTTCAGCAGCCAAAAAACTTGTAGATAATGAAATTAATTTTTATGAGATCCAAACAGTGTTTTTTTTATCCAAATACAACAGATAAGACAGCTGGATTTGATGTTTAATATGATTGTGTTTATACACTATATAGTAGTAATAGAATATAAACTCTGAATATATTGGAACTGGCTGGGTTTTGATGAGAAGTGAGAGGGAATGCATCTTACTACAGTCCGACCTAGAGTCTTCTGGTAGGATGCTATGAATGACATGCTGAAGTACCTAACCTATGACTATATCTACCTCCAATGGTCTAGCTCTAAGTTTACACATTAAATTTAGATACAATTTTGGCTACTTCATCCATACATTATCCCTCTTTCAGGCTCCATTATGCTTCACTATTGAAACTCAGAGAGAAATCTGCTTTTGGATCTCTTCAGATGTGAATTTACACTAGATAACAACTACTGCACCTCTATATAGGTTCCAATTGATTTAAAGATCCATATAAACATATTACTATATTATTGTATAAGAATAAAATGTGTATGTATGTGTACACTTGGTTATAAGTTGATGAATGGATGTATAAATGATTTTGATAAATTAGAGACCAGTTTAATTTAAATCAAATTGACAACATTTATTAAATAACAAAACAAAAATTCAAAATTTTTTAACATGATAACACTACTATAATTGTATGTGTTGAGAATGTATTTCTACCATATCAACAATTAAATGTGTTCACTATTCTAACATTTTCCCATGGTAGAGATACATGACAAGGCACTAATTCCTTACAAAGTAGATGAAAATAATAAGAAAAATCATTATTAAATTAACCATGAAGCTGATTAGCTAATTTATAATGTTATACAAGCATATGTGTAATAGCCTCACCAACCAGTTCCAGTTATTGATGTTCAACCTTCTTTGGGAACCCCATACTTATATATGTTTCTCTATGGTTGATAGAAAAAAACATCCATACAAAATGTTAGTTATTTATACCAATAAAATAAATATAAATGGCCATTAGTTAACAATAAAGAAAAAACCAAATAACACAAACTCTGTCCTGTAGTAAGTGTATATGCTTAATATGGAATAATATAAAAAATCTTACCTTATTTCATATCATAGTGGTGATGGTCAATATAAAATCACTATAGAGGGAAAGCTTACCTAAACTTTATTTGACATAAATAAATAAAAAATTATCTAACTTAATAATTTTTCCCTTTTACTTTGTTGCTTTCACCTATAATGGACTCTTTTAAATTATAGACATGTTTAAAATTCCAAGTGTGGAAATAAATAAAACTAGAATTTTATAGACATATATAAAATAACATATACATAATAAAATAAAAACTTTTATTAGTTCATCTTGGTTAATGTCCATGAGTTTGGCAATAATGTCTTTTATGGATACAGTCTATATCTCTTTGGATCAATCTTCT
The DNA here is from genome assembly GCA_028023455.1 of Epiperipatus broadwayi. Lineage (NCBI taxonomy): Eukaryota > Metazoa > Onychophora > Udeonychophora > Euonychophora > Peripatidae > Epiperipatus > Epiperipatus broadwayi. The sequence goes on along the minus strand of JAQFVV010012539.1, from coordinate 388,649 downwards.
GTGATAAATTATTCAACTTTCACAGAATTCCTCAGCAGTGCACTTGAAAAAAAATATTGTTTCCAATTTCTGCAGTTTCTTTCCTTCTTGATCCATTTAGATATTTAGGGTTAGACATTTGATGTTTCTTTAGGCAATTTACAGGTAAATGGATTAAGTCATTGTGCTTCTATGGTCAGGACAGTAGTAGTACAGTCCTATGGCAATGTTAATTTAGCCAGAATACATTGCATTGCAGTTTATAACAGTTTTAATTTTTCTTGATTTGCTATTTGGCATTTAATGGCTTATATAAAAAAAATTACTTCATCATTTTATTTAAATTCTGATCTATTTTTTTCTCCATGTTTGAATAATAGTGCAGTTTTTTAAATATCAATTAAATTCAGTTCAGCTATTTTGTTAAACCACATGAATTCCTCAAACTTTTGTCTATTTAAATGTCAGTTGTAATTTCTTATAATTTTGTGCTATGAAAATTATACGGATAATTCAGAACATTCAAACAAGTCATTCATCTTCTCTTGCATTTGAACATTTGTTCTTAGCATATTGGCTTTATACAGTTATTGCATCATTTGAAAAATAACAAAAGATAATGGAAATGAACTGCTTTTGCTTTTATACTACACTTAGTTTCCAGTGATTAGTATACTAGCTTTTCATCCTTTTCTATTGCCATGGCTACTATTGATGCACGTATTATATTGGTTGTAGTTAAAACATAAAATTACATAACAGAATTCTATTTTATTTTTTACACTCAGTTGCCTAGTGATATGGCTTCATGTTAGATCATTACTATGTTTACCAAATTTATGTCTTAATTCATGACATACAACACATTGATAATTAATTTATTGTTGGTATATATCTATATATATATGGATGGTTAGGTCATTTCTTTAATTGGACTTTTATTTTTCATTAAATAAAAGAAATTAGTTCATTGTGACATTTGTTTAATTTGGCGTTTAACAAAGCAATCATTTGTCATATATATATATATATATGCATACATGGCAAGATTAAAGGATTTAACAAAGCCATTTATAAAATTATATTCTGTTTGGAATTATTAAGAACTTAAAAAAAAAAACAATGCATTTTTAATGCTGAGTATCCTTTTCACATGCAAACATTATATTCAAAATAAAAAAGAACTTATGCATTTAAATGTACATGTTCAAAAATATAATCAAATAAATAATATGTCCTGTTTATTATTGAGCCTGTGTTATTAATTTAAAAAAAATCTTTCATCTTTTGTTTCCTATCTTTATGTCCTCTGCAAGTCATCTGTACTTCTATAAGATTAAAAACATGATAAATATTTTTTTCGTTTCTAAAAATATTAGTTGTACTATAGGATCTATTTCAGCTTTAATATATATATCATTAAAAACCAGTCAACACATAGACAATCCCAATATCAATAGCAATCAACAATTTCAAACTGTTGTCAAAGCAACCTTCTTTTAACAATAAAGATGGAATCCCTTTATTGTTAAAAGGAGATTGCCTAGACAGCAAGTTGAAATTGTTGATTGTTATTGATATGACTGGTTTTAATGATTATTTATAAACCCATTTAGCCTTGAGCATTATTACACTTATATATATATATAATGCTTCAACTTTAATTTTTAGTTTATATTTATAATCGTTATTAATAATTAATTATTTGGGCAAAAAAATTTCATACATTAAACAAATAATTTTTTTTAAGAAACTTCTTTATTAATTATCTCCAACTATTTAGATCAGTGTTAGTCAACCTGGTCCCTACCGACCACTAGTGGGCGTTCCAGCCTTCATGGTGGGCGGTAAGGATTTTGTTCGACACTGAAGCACTTTTTTTTTTTTAATTTAATTGACTTTTTAAAAAAAACTCATAGAGATTTATTCTGCCAAACTTAGTAAAAGTCCAACATAAAGTTTTGGTAAGTAATTACTATTATATGCTTTAGGTTGCTGTAACTCTGCTTTATAAATTTTATACAATAAGTTGGTGGGCGGTTAGAAAATTTTATTACTAACAGAGATACAAAAGTGGGCGTTAGGTATAAAAAAGTGACCTGATTTAGATGACGAACATATTTTATAACTCTTCTATATAAATGAGGCATAATATCGTGGAGTTTAAAAATCAAAATCATTAATTAAATACAATCTAATGATGAAAATATATACGTATAATAGAATATCTTGCAGATTTTTTAAATATTTTTTAAAATTTGTTTATCTTTCAATATTATATATTGTACATTATTATTAATTAATTATTAATTTTTTGAATCGCACGCTATTTTTCTTTTTAAAAAATCAATAGTTAATTATATTTTTTGGTACTAGGCCGAAAAACAATCATCCTAAATACCAAACACAAATATTAGGATATCTAAGCAGGTTATATTTATTTTATAATTAAATTATTAAATCCTTTACCTTTTATACTTAAACTCTTCTAAAGCTTTATAAATATACCGTATTTAAAGATTTACTTTTAAAAATCTTATATATATTCTAATCCTTTTTATAGCTAATACAGCTGCAGAAAAATAAAATTCATTCAGAAATAAAAATATTTAATAAATTACGTAAAAAAATAATAAAGTTCAAAATCACAAAAACTAGTATAATTCAAATCTAACTCGAAAACTTTGCGTACGAAAATATAATTATAAAATAATATGGGCGCTATAGCATCTGAACGCAAAGCTACTTTATACTAAAACAAAATAAAATTATACTATTCTGCAAGCGCTTTCAAGAGACGTACTCTCATCTTCATTTATTATAATCCAATCTATGAGTATAATATTACTTGAATATACTCATTTTGGCCATATTATGAAGGAAAATGTTAAAAATTATTCACTAATCATTTTTAGGCTATAAATTATATTTCATTTTAGATATAAATTTTCATCTCAATTAGTATATTAATTATTAAATCCCAGCGTGAGTATTGCCATTTAACCCCATTCTTTTTGCTCCCTCATGCGGTGTATTTAACGCATAATAAAACTTCTAAAAGCAATATATTATTAACATATAAAGATAAAAATGTATGTAAAAAATAAGTGTGTTTTAAAAATGTATTGAGTTTAGAATTTTTATACAATATAGATATGCCTATATGATGCAATCTGGAAAGCAGGTTTACTGATTCTGAATCGCCTCTTGGTAAAAAGCACTTTAATTAAAGAAAATATATATATATAATTGTAATTAGTAATATTTCCTATTGTTTTTCATACTGTATTGGAAATTTAAACTAAGCCACAAGTTCTTTTCCATAGAAGTAACACACCTATCTTATCAGGAATGAAGATTGCATTATATAATGTATATTAAATTCTCTTTCTGAAGACAGGCAGAGTAACTAGGCAATAGAATACTGTTACCAAGCAATAGCAACTATATCAGTAATAGTCAACTGTTGTCATTTTATTAACACAACCACTTTTAGAGCACCACAGCTTTAACAAGGATGAATAAAATTTTATTGAACTACTTCTACCAATAAGGTTTTTGTCCCTGTGGATATCACTTTAAACAGAATTTATTAACTGTTGATAACAGAAATATCTCAATGCCAAGGACTAATTCATTACATTTGCCAAAAATTTTCATCTATTAATTGTGAAAATCTTTATTATAATATATTTATTAAACCCATATGCTTATTTATATACAATGAATAAATTGGTAAAGATAACTGATAATTATTTGCAACATACTTTTCTTAAAATATATCTATAGTAAGAGATCTGTCAGAAATATTTTACATTAAATGATAAATCAAGATTTGGAACAAGCTTGGAGGAATGTATCACAAATCACAAGGATTTGATTGGTTATATATGTAATATATATTAAATTTTATTCTTAATTTTTCTATTACTCTTTCTAATAAAAATATTATAGTGAGGCAATGTAGAGTTAGTATTATTGATGATCATCTATATATTACCTCAATGCATATAATAGAATAATAGTTTATATATGTATTATAATCACACATTTACTATTTTAGATTTTATTTTTATATAATAATATACGATTTAGGAATTTAACCTGAATAAAGTTGTATGGGGATATTATATATTTGCTTTTTTTTTTTTATAACTTTTATAAATTCTTAAATTCTGAATGTAAAAAGTTTGTTTTGAATTTCTTATTTTTAAAACATCCTACCTAACAGTTTTTATTTACAGAGTTGTAGTCATCCATCTTTTTTTTTTTTTGCTAGAGGTTTTGTTGAAGCAAAGAATGAAAGAGGAAAGGATATTAATATTATCAGTATAAAATACATTTTCAAATTTTTTACATTTTTATTAGTGCACTTTTGGCTCAAATTTCATTATGTTGCAACTATTCACCAGCAAAATATATATATAAAATTTATTAGGCTTTTTTTTAAAAAAAAACTTAAAAAGATAATTTGAAATTCAATTAGATATTATAAAGTATATCAAACTAGAACAAACAAATACAAAGATGTATAAATTACAAAAGAGATTATATTTATAGATTCAAAGAAGATTTCTGTGCTATTAAAACTGTTAGCATAAATATAATAAAGTAATCTGATTAAAATGTAAAAAAAAAAAACTGAATTTCGGTTAATTTGCCATTTTTGAAAAATATAGATGTTAAGAATCTAAACTTGTTTAAAACAATTGGAAATTGTAGGAATGTTATCATTTCATAAAGTATTTGAGGCCTTTTTGATTTTTATAATTTATTTGAATCTCGAATGTCTTTTTTAAAATGCCAATATTCCTGTCATTTCAAATTGTTTTTTAACAAGTCTTAAATTCTTAAGATCTCAAATTAATTGAGATTCAGTTTTTACCTACTTTTTAGTCAGATTAATTTGTAAGTTTTCTACTTTTTAGTAGGCTAGTACTGTTTACATAAAAGCATTATTATAAAAAAAAAAATATTTTTTTTACATATTATTTTGTTAAAACTAAAAAAAAAAATTAGAGCAAATTTCAAAAATGTAAACATACAGACAGAAACATACACAGACATAACAAGTCAATAAATAAGCATATAAAAAGACAAATTGCATGATAATACATACTTCAGTAAAATGATTTATTGTTTATATTGAATATAATATATATAACCAATGCAAATAAAAAAAAGAAAAATAAAAAAAAGTTGATTATTTTTATAAATGCATTAAGTATTAACATCTGATAAGCATACGGACATATATTAAAAATATAAACATTGAATTTATATTAATTTATATGAACTTATTATATAGAATTACATTTACATACTGAGTTTAATATTAAATGTAATGTTTAATAGAAATAAACCTAGAATGAATATTATTATTATTTAAGAAATTATAATATATTTTTGTGTTATTTTTCATATAAAATTATTGCATAATTATTATTTTGAGATAAAACTGTTAGGTGCAGAAATGCTTCAAAATATTTTTCTCTTTTAAATTACTTTCTTTAATGACTAGATTGCATATTAAATGTGTGTTTAAAATTTTCTTTATGTAGTCACTATAATTAGAAATTGCATTTTATACTACCAGTTCTAAAGAAAAAAAAACAAAATTATTACTTACTGTATTTTTATATTGGATTATTTCCATCATCTAATATGTGTGTTGAATGTCTTTAGAAAAGTTTAATTTTAGTTAAATATTCCAAATGCATTCAACTGTTAGTAATATCACAGCAAACAGGTTAGTATATGCACCAACTGTTAGTAATATCACAGCAAACAAATGTTGATAATATCACAGCAAACAGGTTAGTATATGCACTAACTGTTAGTAATATCACAGCAAACAGGTTAGTATATGCACAACGTTTTGAGAGGTTTTTTTCTCCCCTCTTCTTCAGGTGTTACTGGCTTGACCATACTAACCTGTTTGCTGTGATATTATTAACAGTTGAATGCATTTGGAATATTTAACTAAAATTAAACTTTTCTAAAGACATTCAACACACATATTAGATGATGGAAATAGTCCAATATAAAAATACAGCTAGAACACCATTATTACTTACTGCTTGTAAATATATATTATTTATTAAAAGAAAAATGTTTGAAACAAATATTGTATTTAATCATTTTTACAGCTATGAATATAAGGTGTTCTATACAAATATATTGCATTTTATATTTCTGAGGTTATGATCTCTCATCTTTATTTATCTTTTCCATTATTACATTTATATTAAAATGTTATGTGTCACTTATTAAAGATATAGGAATTTGAACTCAGACTTTCAAGCCACTTCACTATCCACACTATCTCATACTACTGATACCCATTAAATAACTTCTTTTGCTTTTGTTTTATCTTTGATTAGTGTTATATTTCACTCAGTTATTTATAAATTTTCTTTCATTTTGCTATTGTTACAGAATTTTTAATATGTATCTTTTTCTATTAATTTAAAGTCAATAATTATTTTAAATTCCATTATTTGATGTCATATGTATTATCATTTTAATAGTATTTTGTTTTACAAAATTTTAATATGAATTTTCAAATTGATTTTATTGATATCCCATTATTTTACATAAAAAATTTTGTCATCATGTCATCAAATTATTTTTTTAACAATATAAAAGTCTCATCCTAATTATTTTTTTATTGTATAAAATCTGTAAAACTATATTTTATATTTTTAAAACATAACTGTTAATTTCAAATTATTTTTCTAACAATGCATTTTGTCTACATTTCTATTATTTTGTAATATTTGCCTGTACTAATTACATCACATTAATTTTATTATTTCACTATTAGCTGGAAATATTTATAATTTACATATATATATATATATTGTAACAGAATTACCTTTTCAACCATTTGTAAGCGTTTTAATTTACACTTTTACGATCGAGACGACTGTCACGTCAAGCAAAGAAGCAAATATAGACTCATTAATTAAGTCTATATTCCTGATCGAATATTGAGATTACCAATGTAATTTTTCAGTATTATCTTTTCCGATCAGAACCTTCTTCGACTGCTGGATATTCATTCATAAAAATGATTTATTTAAAATAATCCAGCGCTTGAAATATTTATAATTTTTTGCAAGATTTAATATTACTGTACTATATCGACACGTGTACTTTTACTAGTTAGTATTTTATAAACCCTACGGGTATATCATTATAATTAGTATGGTGAAGAAGGAAAGACGAGAGTTAAGGAGCTATTTATAAATAAATATTGTTTAATATAATACATTCATAAACATTAAAATATAATATTTCGACATAAAATAAGCAATTATTTAAATAACACAAAATATATTTAATTTAATTATTCACACTAATAATGATAATTCTTTGATACTAAACATTTATATGTAGATATTTTTAGCTTATAGTCTTTTCTTACGTATACTGTGATATAGAATAACTACTAATTATTTCGTTCATTCAGATTCACATTTGCAATTGCAAAGTGTTACCCATCATGTGGATTACTTCACTTCTTTTGTAGAGATGGAAATTCTTGGGATCCGGCTGGATTCTTTCTTGTAGCTTACTTAAGTCGTATTTTTGCGGCTTCAATGACAGGGAAGGTGAACCATCAGGCAGGCGCTATCTCTACTATTACTTCATGGGGAAGATGACTTTACACCCAAGGTGAGCGTGGATTAACTGGCATCCCTTTGTGGGCCCCTAGCCCTGCATTCTCGGTGTTTCAACTTCTTGGTACATTTTTGTTCACAGCTCTCGAACTCTGTCTGTCAGCTCAGCAGACTCAAGAACAACTAAAACATGGCTACTTCTTTCACAGTTTTCCACTTAATTGTTCCACAATCCTTTACTTATCTTCTTGATTGTTTTTGGAATGTCATTAATTACATTTCACACATTTATTTACTTTCATAAAATACATAAAATTTTCTTCTTGTTTTTTATTTTTTTTATTTTATTTACTTCCATGATATTTCTTTTTTTATAACATAATTTTTTTTATTTACACACTCTTTACTTTACACACCTATACATATATATTTCATGCATTCACATGTGTATTTTGAACAGATGATCTTTATCTTTTTATAAATCTATTTATTTTTATTTATAATTGCGACAGAAATTTTATGATTGCTAATTCTACAATCATTAACCCTTTTTATTTACTTTTCCCTTTAAGATTTAATCATCAACTTCGATTATTTTATTTTACTATTTCTTAAACTTTACTAATTTTAAATTTTAAAAAGTTATCATTGGAAGGTGGAAGATAAGGATCTTAGTTGCTTACCTTCCTTCACTTTCTTTAATTACCACAATTGGTTTTTTTCATTAATTGCATTCCTCACTGCCATTTTGATTTTTTAATTAAAACGAACTTAAAATAAATTTATTTTCTTTTTTCTAACTTTATTATCCACTTTCTATAACTTAGTTTACATAAAACTCACATTTAATATTATACTATATATTAAATGTACACATGTATGATCGCAGTCTGTGTGATCATCACAATATCAAATGAAGATTTTAGCTAATTTTGTTTATGGTATTTACAATATTAGCATTTTCATCTTTTGACATAACATCTTGAAGCTTTGCACTAACTCATGAAAATGAAATAAATTTCCTAATTGTATAAATAATTGGTAACAACTTAAAATCATTTAACTGTAATGACATATTATATACACCAGCTATTGATTTCAGCTTGGTTGCTTAACCTCAACTCTTTTTACTGTTTAATTTATGCATTATATTAGATTTATATATTTCTTGATTATTTAAACAATTATAAATAGTTATGGTGCCATGTAATATTTGACAATGTCTGTTTTTGAACATGAAACTTTCAAAAAAATTGTAACAAAACAAATTATTAAGTATTAATAACTAGATGTTAAAAAGAAAAAAATGTCATCATACCATGCCTTGATTATAATAATTAATTATTTTTTTCATAACATATAAAATATTTATTTTTCATATAAATTTCTATATTAACATAATAAGATTCCATCACTAACACAAGACAAACTCAAATCAAATTTAAATAACTTCTATACCAGTATTATATAAGTATTATTTGCTCAAATCCTATTTTTGTACAATACACTCTGAACCTTTTCACTTACAAACATATGTATATAACCAGAAGATGAATTTTATTCTGTATTCTAAGATTCAAAAGTTAAACAAAACTTGACATATAAACACATGCACTTTATAGCATTTAGTGATTATGCAATTCAAAAACAAATTAGTAATAATAATTAAGGACTAAACAAACCCTTCTGTTAAAACTTATATTAAATTTAATTCACCCACACATAATATACTTAAAAAACAAATGCATAATTTAAAAACAACCAAGAAATGTAGCAAGAATATTTTTAATTTGATTCAAGATGTCAACATATTGTTAAATATAAATCCATCCTGTGTCTTTTGTAGAAATGATGAGATCATGGTAGGATTTCTTATTGGAATGCCTCTCAATCCAAATTCACTACACTCTTAACACTGACATTACTCATTCACACATTTAAACACTAATCAACCTTATTGATAGCCTAGGCAGAGGTCTTTTCCTCAATATAAAACCACCAACTTCATTTTTTTTTCACACTGATTCATAAAAGATTATATGATCTTTATAAATGTAACTATTATTTGGAATAATAATAAGATACAACATCGCACTTAGATATTAATAATTTTTATTACTCATTCACTTTTAATACCTGTAAAGAGTGTAGTGAAAATTACACTACAAAATTATTATTCATCGCACTTAAATGTTTTTGCTTTTGTTTTTGTTTTTTTTTATTATCAATTTTTGCTCAATTTTTCACAGTATGTGTAAAAAGTTTTACATTTAAATTTTGTTATTATTATGTACTTTAAATAAATCTCTTAATATATAAAATACAATTCTGAAATTATTTGATCAAGTTAAAATTACTTTAAAACACAATCTATGTAGGGTTAATATATATATATATATATATATATGTACATAACTGATTAATAAATTACTTTAAGCATAATTATTTAACTCTCCCTGTCTAACATATTAAATCAGCAATTAAATTAATAACAACTTAATTTAACTTAATATGAATTACATTTAACTTTAAATTTAATTTTTCACTACTAAATAATAAAACATCTCTTTTTTAATGCGCGAATTATCTCATACATCATTTTTAACGCTTTTAATTCAATTGAAAATAACATTAATTTTCTCATAAATTCTCATTTTTATTTTAATTCCTATTAAATTTCTTTTATAGTTTTTTAAAACCTTAACAGTAACTCTCAAAATATATTTAATTTACTTTTCTGATTACATATTAATATAGTACTCACAATTTTATGCATATATTTTATTAATCTTTCAATAATTCACAAATGTGTTTCATTTACTTTTACAATATCACATATTTAGATTAATTATATATTTTTCTAAATATAAGTACATGGAATGTTCAAACTTTGTTTGATACAAACACTTCAAGACCGAAATTAAGAACAACATTTCTAACTAAAGAACTGTCAAGACTTAAAATTGATATAGCTGCTCTTAGTGAATTTTATATTTCAGAACAAAAAATTAATAGAATAGGTCTATGGCTGCATGTTATTTTTGGAAAGCAAAATCAATTTAGTAAAAAAAAATGTATCTTCTATTTTTGGTGTATTAGTGCTCATTTTATTAATGCATATTCTTCAATTTTAGATTTGGAAAATTTTAAAAATGCTTTTATTTTTGGCTAAATGACATTTTTGCAGCAATATCATTAAATAATTCAATTTTTTTCTTGAAAGCCTTTATGTATATGTCATCATAAATAATAAACTTTAACTTAAACATGCTACAAATAATGATATTGATGCTTAAACTCATTTTTTTTGCTATTATCAATTTTTTCACAATATTGAAAATCATAAATAATTTGTTTAAATTGAAAAATTTTTTATAAAAGTACTTGCACACTCAAAATAGTGTCATTTAATGGATTACAGAATACAAAATAAGTTCATATTATGCTATCATATTTACTTGAAAAATATATTTATTCATGAGAAATATTACTATTTCTGTTAAATTTCATCAATTATTAAACACTTAAATTGTTAATTTGGATTTTCAGGAATGTCATGTTACTGGTGCCTGGAATTCTCTTAAGGGGTAAGTTAGGAATAGAAGTAAATCTATTATTGGATTCATTAATGTGAAGATGTGTCTAGTTTTTTTTGACAATGGCCTTATTGTTAGTAACTTGATTAAAAAGGAGTATGTGGCATTTTATGCTTGGCAGAATAATAAATTAAATATGAAACTTCATAATATATATAAAGATTTTAAGGCAGAAGTTCAATGATTAACAAGAAAGATTTACAAAATATTGATGAATTAAAATCACTAAGAAAATATATATTCATAAGTTTACTTTAAATGTTTTATCAATGAACTGAAAGCAACATATACATCTGAAAAATAGTATCACAATTTTATTAAAATCAGAATTGACATTTACTTACAAGCCTATTAAATTTAAAATTGACAATTTTTTATATAATGACAATATTATTTTGAATAGATAGAAAGAGTATTTTGATCATCTCTTGAATAATGAAACAAGAATTGAAATTACGTCTTTAAATGATATATCTACTTTTTTATTTAGATTTGAACAAAGGATATCCAGCTTAATTAAATCAAAACAAAATTTTTGTAAACTTACAAATGCAAAGATTGCAGGTCATAATAAAATCCCTAAAGAAATATTAAAATATGATGTTAATATATTAGTTCCAAAAATATTGGACTTTTCTAGAAATATGTGATTCTTAAAGTTGTGTCTGCTGATTTTATAGATATTTGTCCAATTTTTTAAAAATAAAAAAATTAGATAAGATCATAATAATTATTATGGAATAATGTTATTATCAACAACAAATAGGATATTTATAAATTTGACTATTTTCATAATCTAATATTAAGTATTGAATGTCTTTAGAAAAATTTAACTTTATTTAAATATTCCAATTACATTCAACTGTTAGTAATAGCATACAGGTTAGTATATACCCAATGTTTCATGAGGTATTATTTTTCTCTCAGCTGTTACTGGCCTGACCAATGACAGTAATAGCATGGGAATTGAATCTGGACCTTTAGATTCTTGGATATTGAATTTTAAGATAATGCTCTACTTTCTACAGTTTTGTTGAATAGTTTGCTTCTAGTTACAGGTGAATGACTGCTGGAGAATCAATATGATTTTGGAAAATCAAAATGCCTTTTAGATATAGTTTTTGTTACCAGAAAAATAAGAAGAAAAGATTGGAAATATAAAAAATAATTTATATATCGTTTTTAATGATTTTATCAAGGTATTTTGCTTAATTGTTTGACATTAGTTGGCTATGATAAAATGCAATAAAGTATTATTATTACAGGTAAAAAATCTGAGACATTTGAAATAAAAACTGATGTAAATGAGTGTGTGTATTTTTTCCAACATTATTTTGGATTTTTATGACCATGGTTTTATCTTAAGAAACCCAATATCAAGATTTAATACAGATTTGATGGTGAAATTTTTAATTGGAATCGATTAAAGTAAGATATGAATTTGATCTGTTTAGATTCTGTATTTACAATATAATAATAATTGTGTTATTTTTTACAATTCAATGCAACATATAAAGACTTTGATTTAATAATTAATATTTGAAAAAATTCTAATTGTTTATCAGCCAATGATAGAAGAAAAGTCTTCAGCAATTTTTAGCTCAGTTCATTATCATCTTAGAATGTAAGCTCATTTAAATATTATCAACAGCTTTTTAAGTAGAAAGGTGGACCCTGGATGTGAAAGATTATTTCAATGAGTAAAATAACTCTTACAACTAAATGAACTGTATATACAGCTACTATTTTGCCTAATTTATTTTATGAAATTGAGATTTGTAATTTATAGCAATATAACATAAAAAAATTACAAAAATTTCATTTAAGGGTGCTTTATGAAATTTTGAAAGTACAATGACAAGATCATTAGGACAATTAATATTGTACCGGTCGAAAACCACCACCACCGCACGTCAAATCAGATTCTAACTCAGCTTAACCAAAACTGAATTCAAACCCAACCTAACAGCTCAGATAGCAGAAATCGACGGCACAGTGCTATGCGCCAAGAACTAGTTCAACGGTTGGTGAGGACTAGAGACCCTTGCACTGACACGAATATCTAATAATTAATTACTTTGAATACTTTTTAAATCAAATCATATGTCTGTTCGGGTTGCCAACACAGATAGCGGGTATGAACATTTAAATAATTATAAAAAGAATGATGAACTAAGAAACCAAGTATGTTAGAAATATTTAATAATAATAATAATTTGTTTTGTTCAATAAAATATAGATTGCATTAGTTACCTCTAGTCTTTAAAATAATTTATAAATATAATAAGAGTGGCGGTCCTTATCATATGCCAACAAGTATTACACAACATGGGATTCTATGTCTATGCCCCCAACGAGAAATATAAAGGCAGATAAAGGTATTCATTAAGAACGGAAATGATTGTTCTAATTTTATTACGGTGGAATGTGAGATTTATTTTCACATTAATCTATTCATGAAGAGCAAAAACGTATTTTAAGGCATAACTTTAATCTTGATTTGAAAACTGATTTAAACTAAATATATTTGAGAATTGGTTCGACTTTAATTTAAATCACTCCATCACAATTACGAGCACACGGTTTTACCAACAAAATGCAATGGTACTGACGAATTACAAGGCAGAGAGTAAAATTGAAAGATGATCGCTAGTCGATGATCGAAGTCCTATGGCGGCTTGCATTTGGCAAGTCTTGCCCTTTACTAATGAATCGGAAATTTAAATAAGAGAATATGATCACCGACCAGCCTAACGGAGCGGAAGATGGCCCTACGTCAGCAACATTTGATGATGACTTGATAGTCATTTGAAAAATAGAACCCATGTAGGATGCTCTACTGATGACTTGACCATTAATTAAAGTCAAACGACTTTATCGAACTATTTTAAAACATTTATAAACTATATTAATTATGCCCTAATATCGTGCCCTTCCTGAATATTTATATAAAATAACAAAAGTGGAATTAAAATACATTTAACCCTTTATCGACCCTTTTGCAAAAACATTTTAAATATATATATATATGGATAAATAAATCAATATTAGTGAAGCAAGAAATAACATTTTAACATTACGTGAGTATATAAACACTTGTAACTTAGGAGCTGGGGACATAGGTGAAAAACGGAGCTAATAATTTATTATTAGCTAATTATAAAAATAGTAAACGTATAATATTTTCTTTCGACTCGATGATTAATAGAACTTATAAATTTAGTTCTAATGGGCGAGAATAACTATTTAAAATTTATATTATATTATTTGTGTGAGGCAAATAGAACCAAGGAGCTCATCGAGTCGAAAAATTATTGGCATATAATTTTAAATACGACATTAATAAAGCACACAAATATATATATTAAATGAACCGCCAAGTAAGAAAAGAGAAAGTTTAAAGACTAGAGATTTAAAGAATTACGAGATAGATTTACAGTAGCATGAATAAAAGGTTTTATAAAAATTGTTACATTAAAGAATAAAGAGCTCTTAAATAGGAGGAGAGTAAAATAAAGTTCGAACTGGCCAGAAAGTTTAACGTTCATTATAGAAATATATTACCCTTCCGTGCTTGTCCTTAAGTTACTCCTCCAAGTTGTTGAAAACGTAGGCACCATTGATGGATTATTGGAACAGTATTTTAGTAGCTTTCATTATTTTAGCAGAATGATCGATCCGGAAAACGGTTCAGCAGCTCCAGTGAAGATTCCTCAGGACTTTAGGAACCGTAGCCAGATCCCTGATGTTCTAGCCCTCTATCATGATGAAATACAATTTTTATACACACAGAGTTCACTGCACTACTCTACAATCAAAACTAGTCTTTTTCTTTACTTTTCAGGGCTATATATCTACTGTTCACTGATGCCTCCGGCTAGCGCTCATTTTATTATCAATCTGGTTTTTTTTTATAATTAGTTGTTTTCAGAAACATTCCTTGATAAGGCCTTCAAACTAATTTTTGAATTCCTTTCCTAATTAGAAAATGAATTCTTAAAGTCTGAAATGATTTTAATTAAAAATTGAATTCTTATCTTTTTTTTTTAATAAAACTTTACTGTTGTTTTTGAGAATTTGAAAGCCTATGGAAAGAATGTAGCTTTTAATCGCAAAACTTTACAAATTATTTAAAAGTAAAAAAAACAAGTATTCCCGACGCAATGAAACTTTCGAACAATTATATACATTTAATATTTACAAATATATATACGCACAATCCACGCAATTTAATATATATAAATTCATGAATATTTTATCATGAATTTATTTAGAGAATTGATCCAATTTAAACTAAACTAATTAATTTTACTACGTATTTGAAACAAGTTATTCATTTGGAATTTAGCGTGGATTGAACGTATAAAGCCCCATTATCGGAAATTTAAGGTTAGTATTAGGTAAATAACATGAAGCTAGGATCGAACTCAGATCCGACTCTTATTCTTTTCACTTAAAAAAAACAATGAAAAAAATGACTTTACTTACGCAGGATATAGTTGCATAAGTGTATAGACTCTGGGAGAACAGCATGAGCTGAATAATATAACCTGCCCAAGCTACAAATTATACATGCTCACCAATGGTTTATAATAAATCGGTCCGATAATCAAGTCTCATTTCCTATGTTTGTCAGTCGGTCATCTTTTATTTTTTGTAGCCCCATGTTTTTTTCTTACAAAACCCTTTGGCCTTTCTTTTTATAAACATTCATGAAAGGAATTTTCATATTCCTCTGGGGAATGGAATATTTCTTGATTTTTCAAAAGGGCCCAATTTTAAAAATTTATTTAACTTACCCTTTTTTTAAAACAGTGAGTTCCCAGCCTCTCTCCCCTATCTGTCGGATCGGGTTAAACTTCGCATGCATTGCTGCCCCCAGGGGGACCCCCCCTCCCATTATAATCCCACCATGAATATCCCCTCCCAATCTGTTTGTTTTACGTTGGGGCAAAACATAACCATTACCTCAAAAAGAAGCCAACACATCAACAAACCCAAACTCAAAGTCGGATTCAAACTCAGGTGGTTCAAACTGAATTCAAACCCAACTCACGAGCTCAGATCAAATCAATGGATGACATATATCGACGGTACATGACTATGCGCCAAGGAACTAGCTCAACGGATGATGATGATTAATGAGACTCCTGATCTAACTCTAATAAAGTATAATAAAATAACTAACAATCTTTATAAGTCAACTCATATATATATGTTCGGGTTGCCAATACAGACAGTGAGCATTAATATTAAAATAATTTGAATAAGAAAGAAAGTTAAAAAAAACAAATGTTTAATAAAATGTTTAATAATAATTATAATTTTGTTCAACTTTTAGATTGTGATTATATAGATTACCTCTAGTCTTTAAACGGAATTTATATTTACAACAAGAATGGCAGTTCTTATTATATGCCAATACTATTACGCAATATTATATGATAAATATATGTCTATGCCCCCGACAAGAAAATAAAGGTAGATAAAGGTATTTGGCTATGACTGAAATTATTATTCTGATTCTAAAGGAAAGAATGTGAAAATAAATCTCACATTCTTTCCTTTAATTCACAAAGAACAAGATACGTATTTAGGGCATAACTTTAATATTTAATAAAAAACTTATTTAATTATAAATAAATATTAATTTGTTCGACTTTAATAAAATCAATTCATCACATTTACGAGCATAGGAGCGGGCTTTACTGGAACTGAGAAATAAACGGTACTGACAACTTATGAGCTATAAGAATAAATGTGAAAAATAATGGCTTGTCTATGATTTGAGAAAATAGCAGGGCTGCTTGTATTTGACAAGTCTTCAATGCCCTATATGAAGGATCCATAGAACACAGGGAAAACCAGGTCGGGTCGTAGCCTCGAACCTTTGGTGTTCCAAATATAAAACGAGCAAGTGGAGGAAGTGCTTTCTTCCTAGATAATTAAACTAATAGAAATATCACTGAGGACAAGCCTATGAAACAGGAGATGGCTCGCGTCAGCAACGTTAGGAAAATGATGACTTGGTAATCATCGTATTTAAATAATAAAACCCAATTTATATAAAGAGTGCTCTACGTGATGACCTGATCAAGTTAAATTAAAGTCAAACGTGCTTTAATCAAAAAGTATTTAATGCAATTAGAAATTATATTAATTATGCCCTAAATCCCATGCCCTTCCTGAATATTAATAGAAAGTATAACATTTGAATTAGAATATATATTCATTTAATTCCTTTATCAACCTTTTTGCAAACAATAAATTAATGTGAATAAATAACTATTATAAATTCAGTAAAGTGGCCGGGAGCATAGGTTAAAAATTGAGCTAATAATTTGTTGTTATTAGCCATTAATAAAATAGCAAAAATTGTACAAATCACTCAACTTGATAATTAATAGAACTGTATCAAAATAGTTCTAGTGGGTAAGAATTACTGTAAAAATAAATATATTATTTAACAAGGCAAATGCAACGAAGGAAATTATTATCGAGTTGAAGTTATTATTGGCATATAATAAAAAATAAACAATATTAATAAATCACACAATAAATATATATATATATAATAAATGAACCGCCATCGTAAGAAATGAGAAAGTTAAATATTAAATTTAAAGACTAGAGATTAAGATAGAGAATTACTACATAATTTAAAATAACATTAACAAAAAGACAATTTTACAGTAGATAGCTTAAAGATGTTTTAACTTAAAGTTCAGAACTGGCCAGGTTCAAAAGGAAAGATATTACCATTTCTTCATGGTTGCTCTTCCGATCTCCACAGGGCAGAGTCCAGTTGGATGAAACGTATGCGCGCATTTTGAAAATTATGTGAATAGTATTTTGATGGATTTCTCTAAGGTTTCGGCAGCTTACGATTGGTATATGAATTTTTATATTGCAGCCACATTGAAGATTTTCAGGGGACTTAAGGAACAGTAGTCAGACTCTTGAAGTTAAGCCCCCCCACCATGGTAGAAACACTATTTTACTTCATAATGTAACTGGGCGACTTCTCTAATGAAATATATATAGCTTCTCTTAATGAGGAATAATAGCTGCTTGGAAACTTTTATACTGTATCTGATGCCTTTAGGCTAAATCAATCTTACAAAAATTTACTAGTTGTTTTTAGATACATTTCTTTGATAAGGCTTTCAAACTCATTAACTTGAATTCATTTTCTAATTAGAAAATGAATTTTTAATATCAGAAAATGATTTTAATTAGGACCGTCCTAACATTTTAAAGACTTATCTATTTCTAATTAATAAAAACTTTAACCATTGTTTTGAAAGAGAAAATCTGAAAGCTTATCGAAAGAATGTAGCTATTAATCACTAAAAATTTAACATATTATTTAAAAGTAAAATAAACATTCCCGACGCAATGAAACTTTCGAACAATTATATATATTTAAACATTTATAAATATATATACGCACAATCCACGCAGTTATAATATATATAAATTCATGAATAATTCTAACATGAATTTATTAATAGAAATGATTAGTTTAAATCTCAAATGAATTAATTTTAACACACATTTATAATAGTTTTTCTTTAAGGAAACTAGCGTGGACTGAACGCATAAAGCCCCATTGCATCGGAAATTCAAAGTTAGTACAAGGGTTTGAAGTTGGCTACATGTGAAAGATCATGAAGCTAGGATCGAACTTAGATCTAACTGCTTCATTTTTTTCCACTTCAAAAAAAAACAATGAAAAAAAAATGTTTTTACTTATATTTGATACATTTATAAGTTTACTTGATTAATTGGTAGACTATACAAGTAATTAGTAACACACAAATATTGATATATTTTAACAAGGATACTAGTAATTCTCTATGTTGGATCCATTTGGTTTTTATTATTTATTTAGGCAACTCACTCTCTGCTGTACTGACAATCATATTTGCTGACAAATTTATTTATATGGGCGCCAGTCAGCAATATGAGATTAATAGGACATGTGAAATAACCCATTGATCACCCAAACCATATATGATTGACATAATTTAGGATAGAACAATTTAATTGATGAATATTTATTATTTTAAAACTGACAACGTTTTAAACATAGTTCAGCTATTTCAATTCAAATAAGCATGAGGCTTTCACACACAAAAAAAATGTCAAAATTAATATTACACAAGAACTTTTATTTGATATCATTTTCAATCTTGCTAGCATAAGAGTGTGTAAACCATTGAAGCATTTTGCCAACTGCATCTGGCTGCTTGGTGTTACCCAAAAGGTCTTCACCTACTTTGAGGTTACTCTAGAAATTATTGTCATTTAAGCGTATTGTCACACTGCATCGGACTGCTTGACATATAATTCCCAGTCAGAAGGTCTTCACCTGCTTTGAGGCTACTAAGAATAGGGAGTGAACATTTAATATATGTGCTAGCAAGCAATACCTGAAATTAAACTTTGAACATGATATCGATACTGGATATTTTTACATATATACTAAGATGAATAATTAATTTTGACACGGAAAAACATTTCACCTAATTTTACCCCTTGCTTCACTCTTACTACTTTCTAACAATAATTTTTTTTTTTCTTTCTGTCACGAACGCGTATAAACAAACGTATAATATATATACTGGTATACACATAATTTATATATATATATTAACTATCTTATTACTTTTCTTTTCCTTTAAATAATTATTTTGACTAACAAATCTATTACGGAATTTAACAAACAAATTCTATTACTGACTGAGCATTTAAGTAATCTTTAAAAACATTTAAGTATAAGAAATTAAACGAAACTGACACTTTAATTCAAAACATTTCAGTTATGAGTTATAAATCCATAAACTTTTTTTCGAAGTATATATAACGTTCTACAGCATATAATCACTCTCTACTGGGTGTAGAATTTAATTAATCGAGGCCTCAATGGGGGGGGCGGGGGGGGGGGGGGGGCGGGGCGCCTTTTTTTTGTTTTGATTTTTGGGGGGGTTTTCTTTTTTTTTTTCTTTTTTTTTTTTTTCCCTTGGTTTTTTCCCCCTCTTCCGCTTCCACCATAGTTTTTTCCGTTTTTTTTTTTGCCCATTTTTCCCCTCCTTTTCCTTGTGTTTTTTTTCCCCCCCCCTTCCATCTCCCCCCCACCCTTTTTTTTCCCCCTTTTTTTTTTTTTTTTCCCCCCTTCTTTCCCCTATTATTATTTTTTTTTTTTTTTTCGTTCCTTTTACCCCTTTCTCCTTTTTCCCCCCCCCCCCATCTATTTTTTCATGATTTTTCATGATTTTTTAATCATTACTACTATTATTTCTTTACCAATCATTTGAGGGTGAACCCCCCCCCCGATTAGCGGCGACGAACTCATCCACTGCTTCAATAGTACTTCCATTTGCTAAATGTGATACTATAGAATTTGTGATTGTAAAATCCCATCTTCATTGGAATGGATATGTGAATGAAAATTGAAAAAACAAGGTTTCTAAAATGGCATTTTATGATAAATTTGAGCATTCTTTTTATAATATTGGGCCTGTTTATATTATAAAGATTATTTCAAAAAAAATTTGAACTGTAATAGTGATTGTTTTCATTAAGGTATTAAAGTAGAAAACTGGATACACTATAAAACTTCAAGTAAACATAGAAAGTTAAAAAACAGGATTGCAAAATATTAAATAAACAATATAATGGAATAATATTGTGGACATATTTCTGTTTCACAGATTTATTTGTATAATCATCATATAGCTCATTTCTAATGTTTTAATGTTGCTTTTGTTGTTGTTGTTATTATTATTATTATTATTGTTGTTGTTGTTGTTGTTGTTTTTCTTTTAATGGTTGAGTGACCATACTATTTTGTGAGTTCCTGTTCCTGCTGATGATTTTATATGTTATTTAATTTTTAATAAATCAACATGGTTTTTTATTTTAAATATATATAATTGCAATAAATTGGTTGATTAAAAATGTTCTTAATAAGATTGTTCGAGTTATGTGCCTATTTTTATTTATTTTCTAACATGATGGAAAGGAAATCAATTAAATCTCTCAAAGTAGATTAATGTATAATTATTCTCCCTTCTGACAAAGATAATGCAACAGTTGTAATGGATACAACTGTTTATGACAGCAAAATACAAGAATTCCTCATAACAGACCAATATAGAAAAGTGGCAAAAATTCCAATACCGAGTACAGAAACAAAATTACAAGCCTTACTCAGAAAATATCACAGATACTTCAGTGAGTTAAAAAAAAGTAAGTTACTATCATATTTCAGCAAAATTCCTCATATTTACAGTCGATCTAAAAACCATAAGGATCATGTTTTATTAAGATGTATTGTTAGTTCTAAAAATTTACCCTGACAAAATTTGGCAAGATTTCTTTTCAAAGTTCTTTGTCCTTTGGCATACAAGACCCAGTACATTATCAGGGATTCTAGATACTTTGTAAAATTAATCAAGAATATAAAAATTGAATGAAATGAAATACTAGTAAGCTTTGATGTGGAAAGTTTATTCAAAAATCTATCATGTGAAGAAGCATTGACTATTGTAAGAAAAAGATTAAATAATGATAATAGCTTACAAACCACAACAACTCTTCCTATTAGTAGTATTATGGAACTATTAACATTCTGCATTTCAACAACCTAGTTTTAATACAATACAGAATTCTTCCAACAAAATCAAGGAATGGCTATGGGCTCACCATTGTCAATGCTGATTAGCAATATTTACTGAAAGAACTTGAAACCACAGCCATAAAGATCACTCCATATCCACCTAAAGTTTAGCTTTGCTATGTTGATGATATATTTGTTGTATGACTGATTGGTAGAGTACTACTATAAACTTTCTAGAAAAACATCAACAACACATTCCCTTCAATTCACAATAGAATCAGAACAAAAACAAAAAGTGGCATCTTAGTGGTTCTTGTGACAAGATTCCTCATGGCAAAATCAAAACTGCAGCTTACAGAAAACCTACATATACAGGAAATTACTTATTATATACATCCAATCACTCCAGCAACACAAAACAAAAAGTTATACTATCACTATAAAAAAGAGCAAAAGAAGTTTGTTCAGAAACCAATGATTTGAAAAAAGAAAAGATCTATGTAGAACAAACTCTTATAAAAAATGGTTATCCATTAGCTATTATTAAGAAAAACTTAAATACATAACAAAATGAACCACAAAACAAATAACAATTATGGACATGATAGTGTATCCATACATACCAAAAATAGCAGACTAATTGAGAAAAATCTGCAATCAGTATAACATCAGAGCAGTGGTTCCAGAGCCATACCACACTATGAGGAATTCTAACATCTACAAAGCCTAAACATGAAATTCTGAAAAGCAAAAACTGCATCTATAAAACTCTATGTAAATGTGGAAGAATGTATATTGATGAAATCAGTCACCCCATTGAAAAGTGATTGCAAGAACACAAACTGATAATTAGAAGAGAAAAAACAGATATGTCTAAGGTAGCAGACCTTGTATGTACTGATGAATATGTACAATTGGAAAAAAATATTGGATAGGGAAGACAAAATACAAAGAAGAAAATTAAAGAAGCTGCTCACATAACAGTGGTGAAAACCCATAAGTCAACTTAGTGTGACCGTACATAATATATAGAAACCACCAATTATCTTTGCTTTTAGGAAAAATTGGAGAAATCAAGAGGAACCTCATAGATAAGTATGTAAAAATTTTACTGACTGCCTTTGTCAGGATGGCTCAGTTGATTAGATCATTACCTTAAAATTCAATATTCATCTATGGGTTCAGGTTTGATTACCTTACTAGTACTGTCACTGGTTAGATCAGCAACACCTGAAGAAGAGAGGAGAGTAATATCTTTCAAAACATTGTGCATATACTAATCTGGAACAATTTCCTTTTTAGTTTGATTCACTGAGATTGAATTTTGGCTATTAATTTTTTTGAGTACTATTTTTTTTTAAATTACAATATTATTTAACAATATATAATCTTATCTTTTATTTCTATGATCAAGGATTTAATGTGGTAAATTTAATCCCATAATGTGCCAACTTTGTTGTATACATGATAGATTGGCCATCGTTTTCACTTTAAAGCATATAATGTTAAAAATATATGAGAAAATTTTACTGAAAATAACAATATTGGATATATAAATTAATACATTGTACAGGCTTACACCTGCACATACAGATATATATGTAATATATAAGGGATTCGAACTCAGACTTTCACACAATCCTCAACTCTCCAAGCCATCTCATATTGCTGACTCACCTGATCACACACATGTTGGAAAATAATCACCAATATTCGTATTTTGTGCTAAACCAGCACTCGTCAGTTGGTCCAAATCACCATCTCCACACATATATACAATCAGTGCTCAGCTTTATATTAAGATAGCAAATCTTTATACTTTAATGGACAGGCTTCAAACTACTATTGGATATGGAAACTGTTTAAACAATCTATCATTTTTTAATTTTTTCACAGCATTTTTTTAAATAAACCTGATTTTAAAAATTAATTTGATATTGCAATATATAACTAATGATTCAAATAATATCTTATCAAATATTATTAAAACAATGCTTTTATCTTTTAAAAACTATTATATCATTATCTCAAAAAGTCAGATAAAGATATTTCTCTGATACATTAACCTCTAATACGTAAATAAAGAATAACTTTTTAATCAGTCCCCTATAGAATAAAAGCATCATATAACAATGACATACTGGCTACACTGACAAAATATAATCTGGGAGATAGTTTTATAAACTCAGGTCATTCATTTTATAAAATCAGGTCATTTTAAATTCTTTCATTCATTTACTTGTTTACAAAATAATGAATAACACTGATTTTCCATTTACTAATTAAGCTAATGTGAGTTTAACCATGTACATGTGTATATAAGCCGTCACTCCACTTTCAAACTAAAATGCCTATTCATTCACTCACACAATTTACGTTTCTGAAAGAAGTGGGATTAAAAAGAGAGAGAAATAACAAAAATGATTATTATAGAAAAAAAAATTTCAATCTATTATAAGCAGTTTGTGAAGTAAAAAGAGAATTTTTGACAAAGATAAAGTTCAACATTTTTAAGGCGTGCTCTTCATATTCTTCCTTCTAATTTGTTAATTAATGAATGGGGTTGTTATTAATGATTGAATTTACTAGTTTTAATTTTTTTTTTTTACTTGAGCCAACCTTTTAGGAAATGACAGATACTGCTCATTTTAATCATCTTCATATCGGACATCTTGTCAAACTATATTTGTTCAGTCCCATATGTAGCTTCTAAAAGATACATTTTAGCAATAAGCATTGAAAAAAACCTTTGAATAAAAATCAAGCATGTATTCGTAAATGAATACAGAATATGTATGATTAATGATTCTACTGTTTAAATTTATTAGAAAAAGATATATGTGCTATTATTTTCTCTTTCTATATATATGCAGTCTATTTGATTATCATATCTTAAGATTATTTTGTTTGTATAGTAAGTCACGTGAAAACTTAAGAAATGTTTGAACACCAAAGTGATTAGATATAAAAATATCATTCAAATGATTAATCTAAATATTTTATTTGTATTTTTTATATCTGGAAGTCGATTCTGGAATTTTATCTTTTGAATTAGCTATTCTCACTAATGGACTAATTTGGAGTACCTTAATATTAAAAAACATTTTTGAAACTTTAACAAAAACTAATATATATATAAAGATATATAATATATTTATTGAATCAACCTTATAATATATGGTAGCTTGGATAGATTTGCTGCAAAACATCATTTAGCCTGCAGAAGCATCTGATTGGTTGATGCACATCAATAAACATTGGCTATGGATTTAACTTTGTGTATACATAATGGTCATCCCATTTACGAATTAATTTATATAAATTTATATATATTGAATTAAATATTTTCCATGAATTGTTATTATAATAAAAAACTGAAATAAAATTATATCCATGTATACAGTATCATTTGCCCTTGATCTTGCCAGAAAACTATCAATTACTACTAATTGACAATATTCCTGAAGCTAAACAAGTTTTTTTCCCAATGTGGGGTTTATTGTCTAAGTAAAAGGAGTGATGTATGCAGAGAAATTCAATTTCCACTTTTTCTGAGCAGATCAATTAATAATGCAAAAGATAAAATAGATAATATGGACCAAAGTAATGTGAAAGTTGTGTAATATACTGAGTAACTCTGAGTCAAGAATGACACAGCATTCACTTATGTATGGAAAATCAAAATCAAATTAAAGAGTCAATAGCATTCAAATAAAAAAAACAATGGGTTTTTAAAATGTAATAATTAATGGTGAATTCTTATAATGATGATACCCATAAGTATGTCACTAATGCATTGAAAGTATATTAGAATATTAAAAATATTAGTTTAATAGACTGTTGTATTTTTATATTATATGTATATATTTAGAACAGAGGTGCAGGTAATAATAAAAGTAACAAAGAAATCAATAGAATGGGTTTTTTTTTTTTATTTTGATAATGTTTGGTTGAATTTGTGAATGGGTTATAAAGCTATTCATGGTAATTTTAAAACTGAATTTAACTTAATGATAACATAGACATTTTAAGATAATTTGCATCAATTTAAAATAGATTAAAAGCTTTTTTTTTCAAAAGATATATATATATAACAATATTTCTGAAGAAATAAATAGTCTTCATATATCCATACTAGAAGATTCCTTCATAAACCAAATTTTCTAAAAATCATTTAATGAACCTATAAAAATAGTATTCTCTCACATTAATCTACTAATGTGCCACTTTTATCTGGTCTTCAAGATTTTATATGATTATCTGATTAATTATTATTTTTTTATTATTATCAATCAGTCATAATTTTATATTACAATGTAATTTTTTAAAAACTGAATATTAAAAATATTTCCCCAATAATAGTTTTCCTATATGATTAACATCATAGTCCTTGCAATTTACCCATTCTACTTTGAAAACATTTTATCAAAAAAACTTTTATTATACATATATGTATACACAATCTTACATTTCAATTGTCCTGCAGTCTTCTTTAGAGCTATGATATAATGAAACAAAATAAAATACATAATATAAATAATAACATAAAAAATATAAATAATAAAATTAATGAATTTTTTAATATAACAATTCTTCACAAGTCAGATCTTCAAAAAGTCATTAAATGATTACTAATTTATTATTATTAAATATTCTCAAAGTTACATATTAAATAGATAGTATTTATTCACAAAGTTGTTAAAATTAGTACAGTATATATATAACATTGATGAATTTTCATTGGGTGCTATGATGATGTGGATAAAGTAATCTATAATAAATAATTAATTTTGTTTGGTATTTATAAAAATAGTGCAATACAAAACATTTTCAAACACTTTTCTACTTTTATTGCATTGCTTCTATTAAATCTTTTTTCATCATGAAACTTCCACAATAGTTTATTTAATTTAAAACAGTTTTGATAGTTGAGCAGTCAGTCTTCTTCAAACATTCTAAAATATCTTTCACCAAATTTAAAAGGAGATTTGGTGAAATATATTTCAAATTATATAAAGAAAATGTTTAAACAAGCATAGCTCTTCAATGTTAGATATTAATGTTAAAATCTTTTCCTGAAGGTAGAAAGTTTATCTAGATAATAGATTACTGCAACCAATTGATAAACTTTAACATTGCTGATAAGAGTTTACCATTATTTGTCATTCTTTTAATATAATTTTTGTATAATTTATTAATTTTAGAATGCAAGACAAATTTTCTAGAGCCACATCATTATGATGCATAATTAGATTGTGTTAATTTTTAGCTTGATAAGTAAATAAATATAAAATTTTATTCTGATTTGATTTTTAATGAAGTATTTCTTTTATATATATAAAGTTATACATATGATGTTGTTTTGTAAATTTTGTTATATACATCTACATCTAGAATTATTATAGCATATTTTCTGTAATAGAAATTTTAAGAAAAGTCCTTATAATAAAAAAATTTAATTAAAAGAAAAAAAATGCTAGACTTGTATTTTTAAATCTTTTTTAAATATATGTGGCATAATACAAAATATAACCACACATGACCTCTTAAATGCTTAGTATATTTTTTCAAGAGCAGTAATTTTCACTTTATTTTAGAGTCATTTACTGTAAGCTTGAATAATCAATGAACTTCTTCAAATAGTATAGTGCTATAAAATTTTCACCTTCAGAACAACTTGCTTCTCAGATTTTGTTTTCAGCATTGGATACTAGGATTCAAAGCTGGAACTATTGCACTTATAGGCCTAGCAGATGGCTAGACAATTTCAACTTTGAATCTTCATTGTCACTGTGAAAGAAATATCCAGAAACAGGTTGATCTAGTGATAAGGATTTTATAGCACTGTAATAACTGCTCTTGAAAACAAAGAATTGAGATAATTATTGTATTTGTAGATAACTCACAGATTAGTTTTATTTTAGATATAGAATGAAAAAACAGTAAATATATTCGGATACAAAGATCCTCTCTGATGAAACCCATAAGCTAAAAAGATATCTAGGGATATAGATGGAATAGTAGTGAATGAAGTTTTAGCAAGCACTAGCATCTATTAATCACTCATGATTATAATAAATGACTGTAAAGTACAGTCTAAAAAACATATAAACAGGTCATTTGATGTTTTTGTTTAAATAGGAGTATATATGTATAAGAATGACTATCTAACTTTTTTTTTCAATATTAGTCACTGGTATATCTGTTATATATATATATAACCAAACCTGCCTAACACTATACTAGCAAAAATAAAAATGAAAAACCATAAAAATAGTCATTTGTTGGGTGGAAGGAAGGTTGCATGAAAGAAGGGTTCTGATTTGAATTCATTACTTAATGGTTCTAAACAGTCTATTGATAGTAGGTCTATTCCTGGTATTGTTTATAAGATTCCATGTAGTTGTGGTAAGTTTTATGTAGGCCAGAATAAGTTTAGTCTTAATGAAAGGATTAAGGTTCATATAAGTAGAGTTAAACATAGGTATCTTAACTCAGCTTTATATATTCATGAATTGAATACAGGTCATACAATATTATTTGACAATGCTTCGGTTATTTT
Organism: Epiperipatus broadwayi; assembly: GCA_028023455.1. NCBI lineage: Eukaryota > Metazoa > Onychophora > Udeonychophora > Euonychophora > Peripatidae > Epiperipatus > Epiperipatus broadwayi. Next base: position 360,263 of record JAQFVV010012539.1, on the reverse strand, counting down.
TTATGAAAAGAATGAGTTAAAAAGAAGAATAAAGGAGACTTTGATGATAAATCTTTTTGATTCTGAGGCTATCAATCTTATGAAGGCTTCTTTTGATATTAAGGGAAGGTGGAGTTTGAAATGAATTATGGGAAGGTTTGATTGTGTGTATATATTTGTTATTTCTTATAGTTTGATTTTCACTTGAGAAGGTCTATTTGTAGTAGATGAAACCATGGTTGTGAAAGGATTTTGGTAAAATTTTTGAATTTAATCTAGTATTGTATTGTTTTATGGTTTTTCATATATATATATTCACTAGAATAAAAACTACAAAATTTTAAAAAATGCCTGTATAAAATTAAAGATTAAAATTCTTTGCTATGCTGTGAGTTGTAATGGAGAATTCTGCTTTGATAGAGTTTTTATTTTGCATATGGAAAATGATTTGAGAAAAAGAAGAATTAAGAAGTCCTATTTTATAAATAGTATAGATAATGTGTTGAATAAACAGTGTCATTGTGTTAATATTCACAATTTATGGAAAGTAGGTAATTCACATGGGAACGTTACTGGTGTGAGAGTTTGATAATATTTAAATATTAACATATTGCTACTTAAGATGGCGGAATACACCGAAGCTAGCCATAGCAAAGAATTTTAATCTTTAATTTTATACAGGCATTTTTTAAAATTTTGTAGTTTTTATTCTAGTGAATATTGTTATTATACTTATATTATTTGATATTACATATATATATATACATACCATATTTATATGTTTAGATTAGTTAGAGGGGATTTGAACAAACTTCCAAGTTCCCTTTAGTCATTCACTCCATCTGACACACGTGATCCCATACATACAAAAAAGATAAATAATCTCTGATATATATATTTTGTGCTAAACCAGGACTCATCATTTGGTCCAGATCATCTTCATTTCCCACACATATATATGTAATCAATGCTCAGTTTATATTAAGGTAGAAAATCTTCAAACTTTAATGAACAGGCTTCAATCTTTTCAACTCTCCAACTTTTCAGCCTTTTATATCACTGAAAAATTTGATGATGACATGTTCAAAACCCTTGTTGCCAATTTTGTGTTTATATCCATGTTATTTATAATTCATTCTGACCCCTCATATACAGGAGCTTAAGCCCATTTAAATATACAGAAGAGGGATGGGTAGAATACTAGCTGAATATGCAATATTTAAATACAAGTATATTATATATACTTTTAGGCTAGATTTCATTAGAGGGTATCTGTGTAAGTAATTAGGCTTAAGGTTCTGCATATGAGAGGTCAGGCTGACTTACAGTTAACATGGTTATGACAACAAAATTGGCAAACATGGGTTTTGAACATACCATCATCAGATTTTCAATAATATGGATGGTTGAAAAATTGGAGAGTGGAGAAGATTGTCTGTCCATTAAAGTTTGAACATTTTCTATCTTAATATAAACCAAGCACTGATTATATATGTGTGTGTGAGATGATGATCTGGACCAACTGATGAGTGCTGATTAAGCACAAAATACAATATTGGAGATCATTTATCTTTTTTGCATGTATGTGGTCATGTGTGCCAGTTTTACAAGATGGAGGAAATGAATCAAGGGATCTTGAAAGTCTGGGTTCAAATCTCCTTTAATTATACATATATGTGTAATCCAAATGTACTAACACTAACCTAGCAATTCTATAACCAAATTTAAAAAAGCAATCTATGCTTAAATTATCCAGTTAATAAATTTGCAATATCATTAATGTCCGTTCTCATATAAGGACTTTATTTAATACTTGGTGACAATGCGAATTTATTGTATAGATAGTTTAAATGTATACTATTGAGTATTTTTATACATTATAAATACAAACTTCTGTACATACTATTATATATAATAAAATATATAATATTTGAAAGCACAATTTAAAAAATGGTTTATTCTGTCATTAAATGCCTCTATAAAAATTGTTAATTATAAAAGTACATATATATATAGCTGTCTTATCTTTTTAATGTAAACATCCTTCATATTTTCTAAATTACACCATCAGTTTCACAGAAAATATTGTAAAAATTAATTGAATTATTTTAAAACACTTTTTTTTCTTACAACCTTAGAAATTCGTAGCAAAAAATTAGTTATTAAATTGAAAATGACTCTGACAATAATATCTAATGTGAAATGACTGAAATGGAATGGAATTTTAAAATAAAAGAAACCTCCCAAGCCACCGCTTTAATTACTTAAGAGTTAATAAAATTATTTTAAACATTCACACATTAGAAATTTTATCAGTGACTATTTTGATAAGAAATACCTCTCTTATTATTTTATATGTAAATTATGCATGAATTTTCAGTAATATTTGATTTTAAAAATTATTAATAAGGCTCAGTAAATTTACAATGCAGTTCTAAATATTAAGCTGCAAATCATATTTAAAAAAACACAGTGTCAATCAACCACCAATGACAATTTGCTTGATTATAGCATTCTATTGTTTAATTGACTCAATTTGGTTTTAAACATAAAACAAACGTACATATATGTAAAATGTAAATTAAATATCTGTTGGTTTTGCACAAAGTGCAATGTAGGAATGTTAATACATTTTTACCTCAAACTACACTGGACCTTCATGTAAGGATTAATTATAATGATCATCATCAATTTGTACCCACTGCTTTGATTTACATTCAGTTATTTACTGCAATATTCTAAGCAATTTTGTAACTTTTTATAAAAACATCTGTCATTTCTTGAATATATTGACCATTTTGTAAAATTGATAATGTCATAAAATAGTGATTTATTAAAGTCACATCACTCAGGGATAATATGATAGCATTTGTGCTTAAAATGTACATTACAGTTTTTATTCACTATATAGTTTAGAATATTACAATTTGTTTATAGAATTAATTCTTTTCATCAAATATTATTTCAAAACATTCAGTACTTTCATTTTTGTTATATAAGATTTTCATTGTTAATGACTTCACCAGTATAAAAATATTAATTTTATTTAGTACATACAATACATAATCGAAAACATACTTTGATTGTGAACAATAACAAAGTGCGTTAAAAATAAATTTTAATATGTGTACATTAGAGAAAATATATTCACTCTGTCAATTTTGGATTAAAATTCTTACAAATGTTATTTTGCCTGAAAGTCAAGCATTGTTAGCCGAGAGATCAGCACGGCCACCTTGCAAGCAAGTAGTTGGTTGCAGATGGTTGTGGGTTTGCCTCCTGGCAGATGCTATGACATATGGGAAAAAAAATATGATCATCATATTTGTAATTTACTTTGAGGTGAAAAAAAAGTGAAAAAGATAATAATTTTGTGCATTATGCAGTTTGTAATCATCTTTGTATGATTAAAGGTTACTAATCATAAGTTTAAAATATTTGTCTAATTTTAAATCAATAATCTCATAATTTGTTTTTGACTTATTGGTGATTTTTATTGTAAACATAAAAAAATACAGTATTGGCAAAAAAAAATCATTTACATTATTATTAAGGTGCAGTAATCAACTTTTATTACATTTCTTAATTTTATTTTATTAAATTTCAATTACAGTTTTGTAAAACAAATAAATTTGAGAATTGTTATTATAAAAAAAAAAAAACCAGCACTATAAAAAAAAAAAAATCAAAGTTTTATTGGCTAGATATTACCAAAATAAAAAACTTGTTAATAGAACATAAAGAGTATCAAAAATAAACTTTAAAATATACATTGTGCTTTTTTTTTCTACATGCTTTATTTTAATTTAATAAATTATAATTCAGGGAATATCATTTTAGCTGCATAAAAAGCAAAATGGTGAATTGTCAATGAAGAAATTTTACTTTTTTTAAAAAAATTATTATAGCTATTGAAATGTTTTTATATATTATGTTTATTCCCAGGTTTTTTTTTATTTATTAATAATATGCTTAGTAATTAACATTTATTTCAATTTTAAATATTATTATTTTTTTAATCAGGTTTGCATATACTTTGAATTTAAGCTAACAAAATATTTTTTGCATACAGAAACTCATTATAATTGCTTTTTTTCTGTGAGTTTTTGATTTCTGAGATATTTTGGAGAACAAATTGAACTCCTATCAGCTGCAGAATTAATAGATATTATAAAAAGTTTAAATTGCTTTGTGATTTTCTCATACAAAATACTAAAAAGATATTTTTTAATTAAAATTTATAATAATGTTGTCACTGGTTTACTGGCAGGCAACAATTAGTTATAAGAACAGTTATTTGATTGAGAAAGAGTGTGATAGATTGAATTTTATGGGTTCTCCATACCATCATATGAAAAAAAAATACATGGAGTGTTTTAATATCAAATTACATATAATTCAACATGCTCAGAGACATTTGGAATTCATAGTAAATGGATAACAAAAGAGATATATTTTTTTTATTTAAAAAAACTCTACATAATATTTCAACTTTAAATATGATTATTCCTAAAAACTTAATATCCAACATGCATATTATCTTATCTACAAGATATAAATCAATATATTCAATAATGCCATTCTTATTTATGAATATAGCAGTCAGAGATTGTCTTTTGTAAAACTATTTCAGAGATTCTTCAATATGTTTTGTCCATGATCTCTATTTACAATGAAGTTTTTATAACCCTCAGTAAATATGGTTCAAAACAAATCTTTTTTAAATGTTATTTGTAATTTTACATTACATTTGAGATGAATTGATTAATAATTTTATTAGTCTTATCATTTTTTTTAGTAATTTCTTAAAATTATAAATGTGCCTTCTTTCTTATGTTTCATTCTTTGTAATTTAATAAAAAATTTAACTATAGCAAAAAATTTAAATTTATTCTTCCTTTCCACATGTATTTTATTATTATTAAATTTATACTCATGAAAGCATTTAATTATCCTCTTAATTTGTTAAATAATGTTGAAACTTGAAACAGTTGTTGAAAGGAGTTTATCTGAAATAAGTTCATAAAACTTTGTATTATCATATTTTACAATTCAGAATTTGGCTATTATAGTACATATTATATTACAAAAAAATGAAGTCAGATATCACATGTCCTAATTTAATAAGCTTGCATTACAAATGTTTTTTTGTAATTTTATTTTTTGCCATTAAGGCTTTAGCAATTTTATATCACTAAAGCTATTAATATATGGTGTATCTGATCTTAGTTCAGTCCCATATGGCTACTTAAGTTAGATATTTGGATTGGAAGACATATGGATGTCTGAAAATTTCAGATTTTCTACTTAATAGTTATAGATTGGATAAAGTGCTGGGCTTGTCCTGGTATTTTTAATCTAATGCTTGAATATCCTGGCACCTCACTGATTATGCCAGTAGCATAAACAGGTCTGGGGTTGGGGATATTCTGCAAAGCTTGTTGAGAGCTTATTTGTGAGCTCTATATGTAACATTTGTAATGCAAGCTTATTAAATTAGGTCATGTGACATCTGATTTTTTTTAATTTTATTTTTTGCTATTAGGGTTTTGGCAATTTTATACTGCTAAAGCTATTAATATATGGTGTATCTGAACATAGTTCAGTCCCATATGGCTATTTAAGTTAGATAGCTGGATTGGAAGACATATGGATGTCTGAAAATTTCAGATTTTTTACTTAATAGTTATACATTAGATAAAGTGCTGGGCTTGTCCTGGTATTTTTAGTCTAATGCTTAAATATCCTGGCACCTCACTGATTATACCAGTGATACCAGTAGCAGAAACTGGTCTGGGGTTGGGGATATTCTGCAAAGTTTGTTAAGAGCTTATTTGTGAGCTCTATACATACATATTATATGTATTAATTATACAATAAAGCCGAGACAAACACTTAAAATGCTTTCATTCATAATATTACCCTATGTGATGTCAAGTTCTGATGTGAACAATTCTAATTTTAGCATTTATGGAATTCATAAACTCCTTGTGAATTCTTGAGAAATAAAGCCATTTAATTATTTTTTTGCCATTATATTGTGAGATTAGCTCTGTAATATATGAATTATATAATTGATCATAAAAGTATGGAAAAAATTGAACTTTTATATTGCATCATACAAAGTGACACTTGGAATCATATTAAAAGTCTGTAAAGTCTAAAATAGTTGCCTATTTTCTATAAAGTATTTATGATTAACATTACTGTAAGTTAATTATTTATAAACTATTATATCAAGGAATAAAGTTTACATGGGTCAAAATATCCCCAAGTCTTTTCAGAAAAGCATCATATATTTATAATAACTGCTTTTTTATAATTATTATTCTCAAAATGTGTAGCAAATGTTAGTAAAATTGTTGTTTTAAAAGAACTATTTTGTAACAAATGCATCCACAAACTTCAACTTTATAATAATACACAAACTTTTTTCTTTAGTTTACACAATATATAATAAAAAAAATAAAACCTGAATACTCCAATGCCATCTGTGTAAGTTTTCATAATAAGTGATTATCAAATGGTATTGTATCTAAATCCCCATTTGCAAACAGTTTTCTAACTTTGAATCATAAACTTCACATGATATATTCAAAATTTATTTATAATTTCCTATAAGAAAAGTTGTTTATTGCCCGGGAGTTTGAGCATTGGAAGTTATAGAACTGAAGTTTCAGAGTCCACTATTCTTTTAGTGCATTAAACTATGCAATGCAATTTAGTCATTATAATGCATTGTTTCAAATGCTGATACTTATATATGATTACAACTGAAGTAAAAAAATTATATCAGTTGAATTTATTATTATTTTCTATTATCTACCAGATTAGCTCTAAGCAACTAATCATACTCTTTCTGGCTAAATGTTGATGTTATAATTTCCATGCATGTTCATTCCTTAAGTCCTTTCACCGAATTATATTCATCTCAGTTTTTCTCTTTACTACTTCACAAACATGAGTTAGTTTAATCATTTCACTGTATAATATTTGATATTCATTATTTATATAATATATCCTAATTAAATGATGAATGAATATTGGATGCTTTAATTCTCTCATTCATAACAAAAAAATAGAATGAGTTTGATTAAAAATATGTGTTTTTATGTAATAATAATGAATAAGTATAATTCTTTAAAAAGGATTATAGTGTCTATTTTAACAACTGAAAATTGCATTTAATATTGCCTAGGAAATTCCGAAATTTTTAAGTAGAATACAAAAGAAAGTAGATAGATATGCTAATAATTTTTATTAGTCATTCATTAAACTAAAGATTATCCAATAATGAAAAATATTTTTGTTTTTTAACTTTTATTACACCACTCTCATGCAAGGTAAGATTGGTTTCTATCCATTTTTTAACACCCAATGGAAGGATATAATCATAAACATATCACCAAAGACATGTGAAAAAGATTTATGATCCCCAAGTTGGACATTTCATACTAAACTATCACTCATCAGTCAGCACAGACCACAATCTCTTACACATACATTTATCATTGTTCAGTATATATATAATACAAATAAAATTTCCATTAATTAAAAAACTACTATAATAACAATAAAAATAATAAATATAATAGTAATATACTATTATATACAGTTTCAATCCACAGAAGTACTTTCTGCTAATATTTATATAGTGTAATTTTCATTACACCACTCATATGCAGGTAAAGACTGTTTTCTATCTGCATTTAACACCTTGTGGAGGGATGTAATCATAACCATATGACCAAAGACATGTGAAAAAGATCTATGATCCCCAAGATGCACATTTCATGGTGAGTCAGCACTCATCAGTTGGCCCAGACCACAATCTTTACTTTGCATGAGAGTGGTATAGTGAAAATTACGCTACATAAATATTATTCATTATTAGATAATCTCAAGACTAATGACAAATTATTGATATACTTTCATTTTGTCAATGTTGTTGTGATAGCAGCACATTTCAACATCAATTAAACTGTAATAATTTGCAATATATATTGCAAATTACTACTGCTTAATTGATGTTCAAATGTGCTGCTATCACAACAGTCAAATCAAACAATTCCATTGTTTTAAATGACAAAAGATGTTAGGAATCATGCAGTGACTAAATGCAATGTGTTACAAGCAAAAAAATAAGACAAGAATAAAACTTTCATTTTTAACAAACCTTACTAACAATTTAAAAAATAGTTATTTCAGTTAAGTAACATTATTGACTGAGAAATAAAGTAACATGGAACAAAGCATCATTTATAATAAAGTGTATAATTTTAAAAATCAATACTGCTCATCATAATTAATCTGCTACTACAATTTAAAACAATGATTAAGTGCATCCAACTTAATTCATCAGTCACATTTAAACCCTAACAATCTCTTAATTATTTATTTTAAAACTTAAACACAGTTTTGATTTATTAAAAAAATTATGCCATTGTCAATGATGATTGGAATTAAATGCATCTGAAATATGCACTAATACCACTCTTTTGCACTTTTTTCATTCAGTTTTATTCTATTTCCTTCTGTTTTTGCAGAAACTGTAGCCTTCATCCAAGATATATAAATTTATGAGAATAACCTTTGACATTGAAATGTGTTCTATAAAGGGTAGTAGCATTTTACAATTAGTTAATAACTATTTTTAATAATGTAAAATGTAAAATAAAATATGCACTATAGATGAAACATTATTCCATCCTACTTTGTAATATAGATTTTGTATATAGTTTTACACAAGAGCAAAATAATTCTAATAATATGTAATCTGCCAGTTAGTGAAAAACTCAACATATCTCCCTATGTTCTTATATTGAAAAGCATACATAGAAGTAAATGATGAATTCAAAAAGTATACCTAAGAAATAAACTATACAACAATAATTATTGTTGGTCTTCTACCAAAAATGATAAAAAATAAACATATGACTGACATACAAAAAATAATTATTATTATTCTAGCATTAAAAATTCTAATAATAAAGTTTCATTTGATTCAACAGAAGTAAGAATTGTTGAAAGAAAAAATAATAATAATCAAGAAGATAACTAAATGTTACAAAAAAATGAAGCAACAAATAAAAATGGAAATGACAATAACATAGATTCAAAGCATCTAAAAGATTAATGTCTAAGAGCTGCTTAATCTGACATGAAATAATCAAGTTATAGATATATTTCATAAAATATAGGCTTCAGTATTTAGTAACAATTCAAATATTTATAGGTAATATTATTAATATTTTGTGGTATAATTATAATTGCCTATGTTTATTCTTCGTTTGAAATTTTTAATCATAAATAGTTTCTAAGTTGATAAAAACTATTATATAAATTAGAATTATTTTATTTTATAATTCTTTAAAACCTTTTCATTAACTATACCTTTCATTAAAATTATTAAGTACAAATTATTAATTACAACTTTCATTTAAAATAAAGAAATGGTTAGTTACTGCCAAGTGACATTTGAGCACCAGAAAAGCTTTTAAATCTATCATTTTAATACTATGTAAAACTACACAGGACATTTCTCTCTTTTAATATATCAATTCAAATTAAGGCATTTTATAAAAAAAAAATGCTAACATTCTCTAATTAGGAGTTGACAAATTAGATCATACTTTTAATTTGTCTCATTTTTAAAATGAACAACTCATAATATATATGTCCATTTATTTATTCATAAAGTCAGCGTTATTTTAATAATATTTAGGCATATACTTAGCCATTTTAGATGAAGCAATTTATCTACGTATACATATGCATATCAATGTGTAAGATATACAGACATCTCTATAATTATCGATTTGACACGTATGTATGAATTTATTACCTGATTGTGACACTATAAACAGAACATTTTTTTTATTACTTTGAAGTTTAAATTTTTTGAACATGTTTATTTTTATTTACAGTAACAATATACTCAGTTATAACTTAATTTGTTTTAAAAACTTAATTGGAAAATATTTTAGCAAGTCGTCATTGTTAAAATCAAATTGCTGTCAGTAGGATTAAAAAGACGAATCCTTAGAATCTGTCTTCTCTCGGGCTCACTTGCTGTCTTTCTGACTCATGATTTCTTGTTTGGTTTAGCATTCAAGTGCTTCTTGTTTCAAGACATTTTTTTTTTGTTAATTAATTCTTTCTAAATGCGTGCATATTCCTATTATGGAATCAATAAATAAAGATCAAAGAAAGGTTTGTGTACATTTATTCTCAATTATCACTCAGATGGAAAGGAAAAATATTTTAACTAGTAAAATAATAATAAAAAAGCTTAAAATTTGAATTCAGTTCTATGGAAAGAAAGGATGAGGAACTAAGCTAAATGAAAATGTCACTTTTTTAAAAAAAAATATTTTAAAAAAGAGTTTTAAACAATAGAAATACAATATATTATTCAAAAGATTTTGTAATAAAATACTCAAATGCAATTTAATTTAAAATTGTAATAGTCTTTTAAATGTCGGAATTTATTTTTTTTTTTATTTTACTAATGGGATTACTTTTTAAAATAGTTAAACAATAATCAATTAAAACAATGAAATTTAAAATTAAACTACATGGTGTTTATCTGAAGATTAGTAATAATGACATTTTATTTAAAATTATATATTGGACTATTTCTATCATTTACTCGAATCGGTAAATGAATTTTAGAAAAATGCTAACTTTATTTAAAATCTTCTAAATATCTTTAATTGTTAGTAACGCACGTTGAACATATAACGCAATGATTCTAATGAATTATTCACTTCTCAAGGTATTGCGTATATTGTTATTGGTCCAGCCAGCAGCGCATAAAGAGAAGATTACCACAGAAAATATTTTATTATATACTTAACCTGTGTGTTATTACTAATAGTTAAATGTAGTCGAAAAGTTTTACTCAAGTTAGAATTTTTCTAAAGGCAATTAACTGTTAAAACTACGTCATGAAAATAGTCCAATATATAATTGCGAGTAAATTGTTATTATCACGAAATTATCAGGCAAACATAAACTGTATGTTGTTGTTTTTTTAAGTGTCATAGCATCTGCCGGGACGCGAACCCGCAACCCGGGCAACTGCCTGCTAGTGCAAGGCAGTTGCGCTGACCTCTCGACCACCAATGCAAGACAACTGTATGGTATTTGTCTGATGGCTGTGATGATTGGACTATTTTCATTATCTAATTAAATTGTTAAATATATTAGAAAAATTCATACTTTATTTAGCCCTTCCCAAACACTTTTAACTGTTAATAAAATATGGATTAAGGATATGTCTTGAACAAAGTTTTTATTTTCTCTCATTCTGCAGACTTGTGAATAAAGATTTTAAAATGATGCTTTAACCAGCATATCAAATCTCCGCAGGCTATTATTTTTGGCAGAATAGTCTAATTATGACATCACCTTAAATTCAGTATTGCCAGAACAGCAATATCTGGAAATAAAAAATAATAATATCAATTAAAACATTGTATTCTATATTAATTTATATGTTATTACTAACAACTGAATATATTTAGAAAACGTTTGATTTTTTTAAAAAAACATTTAACACTTCAAAGAGATGATGAATTAGTTAACTATTAACTGCAAGCAAATCATACTGTCAGTTGCTGAAAGGAACAGCAAAGTGATAGGCTGAACACAACAATCTCCTTTTATTGACCAAACTGTGATTTTTTTTTCTCTGATAAAATTAATATAAACTTTTTAGCTTTTAACCCTGCTATTATTAACACTATGCATCTGCTCAAAAAGTTTGGTAATTGTTTTATATATATGAATTTAAGAATTTTTGAAGCAATTATCCAATAATTACATTTAATACAACTTATATTAAAACTTGAGTGTATATTTGTAGTGTGAAACTGTAATCCCTATTAAGGATGTTTAATGGACAGAGCTATCATGATGGTCAGTTTGGTGTTAATGTCTGATATCCCTGATAGTGAAATAATATGAAATAAATTATTAACATTAATGGAGACTAAATTTAAGCTGGAGATGATCTTATTTTATTTTGATACATAAATTTATTAAGCTCATAATATATATATAATCAAATCTGCCTAATACTATACTAATAATAAATAAAATGCAAAACCATAAATCAATACTATACTAGATAAAATCCGACATTTTTACCAAAATCCTTACCCAACCATGGTTTCATCTACTACAAATAGACCTTCTCAAGTGAAAATCTAGCTAAAGGAGCAAACATATATATACAAACAAACAAAAATTCCCATAATTCATTTCAAACACCACCTTCCCTTAATAACAAAAGATGTCCTGATTATCTTTTGATATTAAGAGAAGGTGGAGTTTGAAATGAATTATGGAAAGGTTTGTTAGTTTGTATATATATGTTTGTTCTTTTAGTTTAATTTTCACTTGAGAAGAGCTATTTGTAGTAGATGAAACCATGGTCATGTAAGGATTTTGGTAAAAATTTTGGATTTTATCTAGTATTGTATTGTTTTATGGTTTTGCATTATATATATATATATATTAACGATCTGGAGAATAGAACTTAACGTGATCTGCACTACAGGGCGCCATCTAGGCATTTGAACCTAGAAAAATTTATAAAGTAGGCAGATACGTAAGTCAAAAAAAATATTTTTTTTATTTTATTTATATATTTTGATATCCGGTCATTAGCCCATGTCACTAACTCAGGGAGTAGCAGAGATTTAATAATATAATATCTTATCTAATTATATTTCAATATTAAAAAATAAATAAAATAAGCCACTGCCAGTAATTAACATACAAAAATTTATTTACGCACATATATATATATAAGATTTAACATTATTATTTTAATATGTTTACTTTAACATTTAACATTATTTTTACTTTTATTTTAGATTTTTAATTTACATTTTAAATTTTATACTATTATTAGTTCACACAGATTTGTTTAAAAATGTTGAGTATAGATCGGTTACATAGATTCCACCGTCAAAAACATTTCAAAATAAACATAAACGATCAAAATACAAAATCATTGATACCGTCACTTGCAGAGGGAAATTTATAAGTAACCCAATAGCATTCACCATAAGATGCTTGCATTAACACCAATAACTTAAAAGACATCCAAATAAATACATTTTAGATATTCACCATAAGGTATCAGTATTTACCGAATGTCTATATATATTTTGATCGAATATGAAAACCAAAAACATAATCAACCGGTAACGAACCCATGCAAGCGTCTATACCCAACTTAAATTTAATGCATCTTTATTTAGAGTGTCGAGTATGAATAGACTACATAGATTTGCATTTGAAAAGAACATATTCAATCCTTGTTTAACCTTAGGTCAAAGGTTCGCAGTCAAACCAAACTTCAATCCATCGGATATATCGATATGTTCAATGTAATACAAATACGGCAGCACAATTAGGTTAAGAGAAGAAACTGCTTCTTGTCAGATAGGAATATTACATCTATCTGACGATGAGAGCAATAAAAAAAAACTCCATAGGAAGGAACTGCGTTCTATGTCTTATAATCCCTTCCATAGGCAAAATGGAAGTGTGCGGCGTATAATAGCAATTCTTCCCATAGCGAATCTCGTACTACATCTACTAATTACACCAATATATCCAATCCATTGACCTAATTCAACTACGAAATGAATAACCTAAGATTACCCTCCCCTAATATAACTTTACAAATCTATATAGCCATTCACGCCCGACTTAAGTTTAATATTTATGTAACTAGTTTAATGGAAAACAGAAATCATAATAAAACTTAAAAAACAAATAAATAAATAAATGGATATGATTTTACAAAGAAATACATTAAATAAAATTATAACTAATTAATAAATAATGTTGGTCAGATAGGATTCTATTTCTTAATTATTTTAAATATGGAAAGTTTTTAATTTAATGTTCATTAATTATAAAGTTCTTACGGTTTAAAACAGTTCATCTTTATCTGTTGCTTGCCATTTGAACATGAATTCCCATGCCGTCCTAAAAAGATTGGTTGAGTTAGCCATTGTTTTTTATTTATTTATCCAGAGGTCTTTTAGTTTAGTTGGTCCTTAATGTAGAAAAAAAAAAAAAACATGTCATTTTTCTTTTTTTTTTTAACAAAACTGAAGGGATTGAAGAGTGTGTCTTTTCAATTTCTTCTCCTTCAACTCCACACTAACACATATAGTCACATCATAATAACTAATTAACTCTTTTATTTTCAAACCTTTCCTTTTATAATAATTTTGTGGATTAACTCAACATTACGTCTTGATGGTGAAAAGCTTTTCATTGTGGTCCAATTTCCCGATGGATTTCTTTCATTTGCTAAAAGTTCTATTGTTTTCCTATCTGACCAATGCTTATACATTTAAATGCCCAAAGGCTAGTTTACTAATTAAAATAATCATTTCCATTTTACAAAAGATTAATTAATTTGTTTTCAAACTTAAACATATTTTTATCTCTAAATCTTTTCTGAAAATTTAGTTTTAAACTACTCTTTTTTTAATAAAGTTTTATTTTAATAATTATTTATCTGTGCGATTTTATATATATGCGAGTTTAAGATGATTGTTTAATTTTCAGTTTTTAATTCTTAAAAAAGAAATTTTTATTGGCGAACTTTTTTTATGTTTACTAATAAAAAATAATGTAACGTACGTATGTGCCCATTACAGTATATATATATATATATTGTGATGTACTCATGCTACCATCTATAGTACTCTTTATAATCTAAGAGTAACTAAATAAAGTAAACAATTAAAAATCTTATATTTAATTAATATGTTTACTAATTTGGATAAATGTAAAGTGAATAGATATTTTACTTATTAAATTTAATAATGAAATATTTTTATTAAGTTATACTGAGTGATAACAATACCTTATTAAGATTAGAAGAAAGAGAATTACATGTTCACAAGCAAGTGTTTAAAAAAAGACTGAATTTTGTGTTACTATATCTCAGAAACAATTTCTGCAAGAAGAACAAACATTTTTTTGATTAAAAATTTGTGTTTTATCTTACCTTACTTTTACAAATAAATTCTGGATTTATAGCAAAAAAAATATGCACTGTGGGTATAAAAACACTTAGAGAGGAAGGAACATAAACTTCCCTTCATTTTATGTCTTTATGAATAAAATGGAATGAATATCAACAAATACTATGATAACTATCACAAAACTATAAAACTATCAAATTTACCATGGATTGTAATATCATCAAAAGAAATAGTTGAATAGAATTTAAGGATAAAAATGTTCATGGAGCCCTACATTTCTATTTATTATTATCAATGTGCCAAAGAAAATGTCATGGTTTAATGGAATCTAATTTCTTTTAAATTATCTAAATGAAATAAATTTTACTTATTAATAATGGTTAAAAGTATAATAGCAACTTAATGATAAATATTTATCAAAGTTTTTCTTCTATTTAATTAAAAAAACAATAATTCTTTTTCTTTTCATTCTTTTCAAAGAAAGAATTAAATATTTTGAATCTTAAACTATTAGCTTGTTTATTTTTTTTAATATTAAATGTAATTGAAAAGTTAGTCTGAATTATGAAAAGTTATTATAATATGTATATGTATCATTTGTATTATGTTGTATATTTGAAAAATATTCCTTGACAAGACCATAGGTGGTAAATGAATGTTAACTAGCATTTAAAATTTTGAATTGATGTATTGAGTTTAACATGCATGTGTATGTAACCTAATGTACATAAAAAATAAATGGAAGTAACTACATATCCAAGAGCTATTAATAAACAGTACTCCCATGCTAATAAATATAAAAAATAAATAATCTATCTATTCCTTATGCTTACAAGGTAATTAAGCAATCATTGGTTAGAAATAGAACATTATTTGTATATTAATTTTTTAATTATAATACAAGTCATTCTGAATAATAATTGACTATTAAAGAACAAAAAAGAAATCTCACTTTTAATGTCCTCATAATATTTATACACAATCAGCTTTTTATTTATATATTAAGGACATCGTTTAATAGTCCATAGTGCAATTTATTCATAGCTCTAAGAAGTGTAATTATTTTCATTTAAATCTTATATACATTATGTGGATTTAATATTTACATCTATAAAAAACTGACTTTGTATTAATATTATGATATGGTTAAACCACTAAACATCATATGATTATTTCTTATGCTTGCTCATAACTGTTATTAAAACAGGCAAAACTCTTCATACAGTAGTGCCACTCAGCTAGAGTAATCAATGGATGCCAGAAGGCTTGTACACAAAATCCAAGGTTCTCACTGATGAGAGCCACAAGCTAGAAATTAGTCGGGGGGTATTGGATGAGTAGGCACTACATAAGGATTTTATGCAAAAGCCTTCTGGAATCCATTGATTACTCTAGCTTGCACTGAGTGGTACTACTGTATGGAGAATTTTGCCTGTTTTAATATGGTTAAAAATGAAACGTTTCCTTTAATATTAAGTTATAATTCTCACACTAACAATGTAATTAAAATTAGGATAATATACAAATATCACACTCCATTTCCAACAATATCAATAAATAATAACTTAATATATTTGGGGCCAGACTTATATCTGCCAGTTGTATAATTATATAAGTAAATTTAAAACATGAACAACACAAGTTTAATAAATTTCAAAAGTTTATATTTCCTCTGAACAATAAAAATATTATTATATAGAATTAGTAAATCAACTGGCAACGTGCTATTTGATAATAATATCAATCTTGTTCATGTAACAGTTTTTATCTTGGAAAATAAATTATATATATATATATATATATATATATATATATATATATATTACGTCTATTGACAGCATTGCCCAATTCTACAATTCTTTAAACTACTTTTATTATATCAGTTGTTTTAATTATAATTCATGTAAGCATGTTACTGCTCTCACACATCTCCTGAGTTAATCAAATTAGATTATGGCTGGAACTCGTTTCTATTGCTGATATTTGTCTACAGCTGCACAATCAGTTTTCACTCTATACTTAAGACTTTTATTAATATGCTTTTAACTCACTACTATTAACTATTCCTTCTTCATATTACTACTTCTCTAACACTATCAGAAATTCTAGAAGCATTTTTGTTAACTTTGCTCATTTGCATAATGTTAGACTTTATTTAAATGCAAATTAGCATTATTTCTAGTGTGACTCAAAACTGCCTATATTAACCAGCCTGTACACACATACATGTACACATCTTTATTAATAAAATATTTACAAACTATTCTGTATACAATAATATGTCACTTTCACTCTAGAAATTTGAGGAATTTTATTTACAAAAAAATAACTTGCAACTTTTTTGGTATCTGCTTCTCTCTAATGGGTCTCATTGAAATTAATTCTTCCATTTTCTACTTTATACTCTTGAATTTATTATTCACCATTTAATTCTATTGCTTCTTCTTGAACTGCAGAGTTACCTAGACTTCTAACCAAGCATTAGTAGAAACATTAATCATTGTTTTTATCTATACATGAAGCAGTAACTATATCCTTTAATGTTCATTTTTTTCATTATTTTATATGGTTAACATGATATCTTAAAACTTCTCTCATTTTCCAATTTTATTTCACATATTTGGGCAGAAATAATGCTACTTATTGTTCCTAGTAGCCATTTTTTCTTAATTACATCTCTTATCTGTATGGTTTGGTCTAAGGTTTATAAATCTTTCTCTTTCTTTTATGCTTTATCTGGTATTAAGTTAGATAAATGAATTCTCACATGTCATGTCCTTAATAATTCTGTGGTTGTTTTCTTTGTAATAGAGTTGGGCAATGTTGGTAAAAACATTGCTGTTATAAGCTCTTCATAAATATCAATGTACTCTCATTTATTTAACCCAGTTTTCATCTCTTCTCCAAAATTCCATTTGACTGAGGTTGATAAGCACAAGTAAATTATATATCATATCCTCTTCAGAGCTAGCAAGTCTTTCAATTTTTCTGAGTGGAAACCAGTGCTGTTATTCCTTATAAATGTTTCAGAATGTTTGTACCTTGAGAAAAATTTATTTAAAACCTTTATCACACTATCTGTGCTCATATCTTTTACTAGATGTTATTTTATATTTGTTAAATAGCCCAGCATTATCTAAATGGACTTTTTCTCATCTATTTGTAGCTTCAGGCTAGGACTTGAATTTTTTGGCTGCTAAACTTACTGTTTGTTGGCAAGCCAGCCATTTTCTAACAATTTGTTCTATGTCATTTTTCAATCCTGGTCACCAAACATTTGGATGAGCTAGTTTTTCATTGTGTCTATTCTGAAATATCCTCCCTCTAAGAACCATAGAACACTTTTTCTCTCCTAGAGATTTCATTACTTAGTTAGTCATAACAAAGCATTTGTGGGAAATTGACAAACTTTTCAGCTATTCCAAATTTTTGGAGTCAAATAGATTGGTCATTTAAATGGCCATCCATTTTTACCCAATTCTTTATGACATTAAACTCTTTATTATTTTTAGCCCACTCTATGTTTTGCTGATAACTATTTGACTTTAGTACATCTATATAATTAATTTCACAAACATGCAACTTTCATGTTTAACTGAAGGTTTCTAATGATGATGTTTTAGTTATATTTTTATATTGGACTATTTCCATCATCTAATATGAGTATTAAATGTCTGTAGAAAAATTTAACTTTATTTAAATATTACAAATACATTCAACTATTAGTAATAGCACATCAAACAAGTGAGTATAAGAACAATGCTTTGAGAGGTATTATTCCTTTTTCTTTAGGTATTGCTGGCCTGATGAGTGACAATACTAGCATTAGATAGCTCAGTTTGTTAGAGCATTACCTTAAAATTCAATATTCAAGAATCTAATGATCTAGGTTCGAATCCCATGCTAGTACTGCCACTGGTCAGACCAGCAACACCTGAAGAAGAGGGGAGAATAATATCTCTCAAAATGTTGTGCATATACTAACTTTTTTGATGTGCTATTACTAACAGTTGGATGTATTTGGAATATTTAAATAATGTTAAATTTTTCTAAAGACATTTAATACTCATATTAGATGATGGAAATAGTCCAATATAAAAAATACAAATGCAACTTTCATGTGTTCTTATTCAGAATTCTGGAGAGAGCATCTGCATGCTTTATCAACTTTCCTGGTCTATATAATAACTCATATTCATACAAAGCTAATATGTTTATCCACTTTAGCATTCACTAAGTGGTATGGTCCTGGATTTTTTTACTTTATTGGGAATAATGACTATGGCCAGTATAAATTTTAAATGACTACCCATACACATATTGATAGAACTTTTTTACTATAAAAACTATGGTTAAAGCTTTTTTGTCTAACTGGCTGTAATTTTTCTGAAATGTAGACAAAGTTCTTCATGCATATGTGACAAGGACATTTACACTATCAATACCATGTGATAGTGCTGTTCCAACATGATATTCAGAAGCATCTGTTGTTACTATTGCTTTTTGTTGTTCACTATAGTGGATTATTAAATTTTCAGAGGATAACAATTCTTTCACTTTTTTGAAATCAATATATGTGGTTCTCCACATTTCCACCTTTGGTTTTTCCTTAAAAGTTCATTAAGACTTCAAAGAAATTTAAAAAGCTTAGAAATGCTTGTAACTGCTTTACATTTGTTGCCTCTGAGATATTTTCACAGCTGTAACTTTCTTTGGGTTTGGATATTACCCTATCTTGATATTAATATGCTCCAGAAATGTGATTTCTCTTGTTGGCAATATACATTTCTCAGCATTTAATTTGGTACCAATCTTGTTTAACTTTTCACAGACTTGTATAATCTTTTCCTTAATTCTATTTCATTTTCAGCAACTATGAAAATGACATCCAAATATGGTAAAAGTTGTTTTACACCTCTTGGCAAGTTCTCTATCTTTGCTTAGACAATATTAAATGCTATAGTTATCCCATATGGTAGTCTAATAAACTAAAATAATTTCATATGCATATTTATCATTAGCAATTTTACTGTTCTGTTTGTAACCAGAATTTGGTAGAATGTTGATTTTAAATTTAATTTTGCAAAGTTTTTTGCTTTTTGTAGAGATGATAATTTTTTCTTATGCTTGGTAAAGGATAAGTATGTTTATTAATATTTTTATTTAACAATAATCTGGTAGTAACAAAATGCCCTCACATTCCCATCAAGGTTTTAGTTCTGCTACTATTGACATAGACCAGATGAATTCTTCTATTAGTGTAATAATGCCTTTACTCTTCAATTCATTCACTGCTTTTTCCACTTTCAGCTTAAGATCAAATACAATCTTCCTTGGTCTATATATGATTTGTTTTGCTTATCCATTAACTTAATGCTAACTAGTTTCATAATAAGCTCTGATGAGTTATATCTAAAGAGTTTCAGAAATTTGTTTCTAATTTCAGCTCCTAGCTTCACTTTTTACAATTTTAATCCTAATCCCCAGAGGTATGAACCAATTGCATCCCAATATTGAGATGATATTCTTTGTAACAACATATAATAGTAGAGCTTTATTATGATTATTTACTGTTGCTGGCATTGTCATAATCCCTTTAATATTTATTGGATTTCCATTTACATCCATTGCTACTACAGTAGTTTCTTAACTTGATATTAATCTTTGTTTGTTTCTGAATTATTTCCAATCTTTTAGTGATGTCAATGATATAAACACCCAACTGTCTATCTCCATTTTTTATCATTTGTCCATAGACTTTTACAGTTAGCATATTAGGCATATCATCATTTTTTTTCTTCACAGTTGTAACTTTCTTTGATGTTCCCTCAATTTATTTTTTCCAATAAATCCTGTTTTATTCTTTGCCACTTGTTCTTAAACACTTTTGATAAATGACTTGTCAGGCAGTAACTATTACATTTTTGTTATATATTTTCATATTGCTTTAAAATGTTTTCCCACAATAATTACAAATAGGAGGGGTATGCTTTAACTTCTTTTGAATTACTCACTGGCTTTGCTACATTTATTCTTATTTCTGGGATATCTAAGTTTGTCACCTTTTTGAAAGCTTGCATGTGCTCTATAATGGCTTTATAGGCTATATCTCACTTAATAGCAACTGTATATGTTAATATAAACTCAATAGTATCTGTCTAAGCTTCAAATCTTTCATACCCTACAGTAACTGGTCCAATAATATTTCATAAAAATATTTTTTGAATTCACAATCCTTTGATAATGCCCATAGTACTAAATCATATTCATGTATGTTTTCATCTTGCATTTGCATCCTCCCACAGAAATGAAGACGTGCTGTGAATTTTAATGTTATTGGATTAAAGTAGTCCTTTAGTTTTCATGTGGCTTTGGATCAGAATAATTTGACAAGTGTAGGAAATCTTATCCTGGCA
This sequence comes from Epiperipatus broadwayi, assembly GCA_028023455.1. Classification (NCBI taxonomy): domain Eukaryota; kingdom Metazoa; phylum Onychophora; class Udeonychophora; order Euonychophora; family Peripatidae; genus Epiperipatus; species Epiperipatus broadwayi. Next base: position 338,845 of record JAQFVV010012539.1, on the reverse strand, counting down.
TCTATAGCAGAACAGTGACTTTCAATTTGTCATAAGCAATTTCTATATATAAGCATGTATTTATTTACATGATTTATATATATCTGCAACTGTGTTAGATTTTTTTACATCAAAGATTGTTATTATGTTGCTCACCATATTTCATCATTTATTCTAAACACTAATATGTAATAATGGTCTTTTTACCAGTTGTATGACTGCACCAGTCTATACATTACAGATTCTAAATTTGAATGTGCCACATCTGGCAGCTATATAATTGCATTAAAAAATTAACAGCATTAACAACACAAGTTAAATAATTTCAAGAGTTTATTTACTCTGAATAATAATCATATTATTAGATAGGATTAGTTAATCAACTGGAAATTTGCTAGTTGACAACAATATCAATCTTGGTCATGTAACAGTTCATATCTCAGAAGATATATGTGCAATTGTTGATATCATCACACAATATCTATGTTTCTTTAAACTTCTTTTATTGTACAAGTTGTTTTAATTATTACTTAAGTAAGCACTACTGCTCACACACATTTCTTAAGTTAATCAAATTATATTATAACCAGAACTCTTTTCTACTGCTAATTTTTATGTACAACTACGCAATGTTTTCAATCTACACTTGGAGTTTCATTAATCTACTTTCAACTCAATGCTTCTAAACACTCCTTCATATTAGTTCTGCAGGTATTTTTATAATTTTATTAATTTGCATAATGTTAGACTTTATTTAAATGCAAATAAACATGTTACTTCTTGCAATAGACTAATTTTCTTTCTGCATATTATTATTTCTAGATGTTATATATAGAGTTCGCAAAACAAACTCTTAACAAGCTTTGAGAATACCCTCAACTCCAGTCCAGTTTCTGCATCTAGCATCGTCAATGAGGTGTTAGGATATTCATTAGATTAAAAATGCTAGGACTAGCCTAGCACTTTATCTAATGTATAACTATTGAGAAGAAAATCTAAAACTTTCAGACATCTATATGTCTAAAAATCCAGCTATCTAACTCAAATAGCCATATGGGGCTGAAAAAAAAATTTTTTTTTTATCAATTACACCATATATTAATAGTTCTAGAAATATAAAATCGCCAAAGCCTTAGTAGCAAAAAATAAATTGATAAAAAAAAATTTTTTTTTCAGCCCCATATGGCTATTTGAGTTAGACAGCTGGATTTTTACACACATAGATGTCTGAAAGTTTTAGATTTTCTTCTCAATAGTTATACATTAGATAAAGTGCTGAGATAGTCCTAGTATTTTTAATCTAATGAATATTCTAACACCTTACTCATGATGCTAGATGCAGAAACCGGTCTGGGGTTAAGGGTATTCTCAAAGCTTGTTAAGAGTTTGTTTGGCAAACTCTATATATAACATTTGTAAACATGAGCTTTATTAAAATTAGGTCATATGACATCTGACTTGATTTTTTTATTTATTTCTAGAGTGATTCAACACTGTTTATACTGATTAGTCTGCACACACCAAATATGTATACAACTTTATTAATAAAATATTTACAAACCAGTCACTATACTACATAACTTAAATACCATATAAGTTTAAATTGAAATAAATCGAGATACTGCCAAATCTCTAGCGCTCATTATAACACTTAACCAACAGCATCAAATGTCAAGGATAGCTGTCCAAATGACATCCAAACCTAAACACACAACAAAGATTTTACGAGAAAAGGGCAGACACCCTTTTCTCTACTTTTCTTTCTATATATCTAAGCTAGTTGTAAGCATTTAGGTTTGAAAGCTTGAAGATTTAAATATCTTCACAATTAACTCACTGAGTCTAAATTCATAAACGTACAACATGAAATCCTATGATTTACTACAAAATAGTTTTTAGAAATTAAAATATTATTTACATACTTTACTGCTTGTTATGTATTCTAAAAACTATTTCATAATAAATCATAGGATTTTGTGTTATACGTTTATGATTTAGATTCAGTAAGTTTATTGTGAAGATATTTAAAGCTTCAAGCTTTCAAATGAAAATGCTTATGACTGGCTTAGATATATAGAAAGAAAAGTAGAGAAAAGGGTGGCCACCCTTTTCTCGTAAAATCTTTGTTGTGTGTTTAGGTTTGGATGTCATTTGGATAGCTATCCTTGACATCTGATTGGCTGTCAATTAAGTGTTATAATGAGCACTAGAGATTTGGCAGTATCTCAATTTATTTCAATTTTCAATTATCTGCACTTCACAAATTAAAATATTATTCATATAAGTTTAAGAAATAGATAATTCACCTATTCTTTATATTTTTGTTATAGCACTGTTGTTTATTTATAGCTCTTGGAAGTATAGTTACTTTCATTTAATTTATTTACATTAAGGTTAATGGTAACTTAAATACTATATAAGCTTAGTGATGAGATGATCCATCTATTTGTAACATCTATTAACATAGGAGTGTAGTTATTCATAACTCTTGGAAATATACATATAAGATATTTATTAATATTGTAATTAATATATCAGTTTTTAATAAGAGTGTCTGAAAAGAAAAAAGAAATGCAATAGACTACATCCAAGTAAAATCTTAAACGAAGTAAGTTATAGAAAATACTACTAAATATGATTTACTATTTTACATTGAATTTGTAACCACCAAAAAAGCATTTGTTCTATAAGCATTTCTACTGTGATTAAAATTTTCTAAATTTTATGATATACATTCAGAATATATCAATTTCTGAAGAATATTAATTAAAATTTAATAATAATTATTAGATTATATGGTAACACTAATAAGATTAGTATTATAGGAACAATGCGAAAAATGAAATTACTAAGACAAGTGGGTAATAACTTAAGTCATTTAACTTTTGCAGATAATTGGTTACTTTTACATGTAAAGATTTATGAGCTTCAGAAAATGTTACAAGAACTATAAAATAAAAGCAAAATAAAAACAGAACTAAAATTAAATACTTAAAGGACTGAAGTGATATTAAGTAAATTCTCAAAAATCGGTAGACTGAATTGATATTATGAAAGTTGACAGAAAATAGATGATATTAGTGCAACAATAGATGTAGCAACATTCTATTGTGATATATCATCATCATCATCATCAACCATTATCAATCCACTGCAGGATGAAGGTCTCTCCAAGTTTAATCCATCTTCTCCAATCTTTAGCTTCTCTTTTCCACAACACCCCTGCACATTTCTTATTTCATCCATCCATCTCACATGTGGTCTCTTTCTGGGTCTTTTACAATCTCTTGGAATCCCATTTAAAATTTCAATTGTCCATCTATTATCATTTCTTCTAGCAATATGTCCAGCCCAACTCCATTTCAATCTTTTAATTTTTTCAATAAGGTTAGTAACACCTGTTTGTTGTCTTACCCATACATTGCGTTTTCGATCTCTTTTTGTTACTCCCAACATACATCTCTCCATACTCCTTTGAGTGGTCTGAAGTCTCTGTATTGCTCTTCTATTAAGTGTCCAAGTCTCAGATCCATAAGTAAGAACTGGTAAAACACATTTGTTAAAAACCATTCTTTTCAAACACATAGGCATATTTCCTTTTAGTATCAAGTTATTTCTACCAAAAGCACTCCAACCAAGTTTAATTCTATGATTAATTTCCTCCATTATGTTTCCATCTGTATTAATAATCTGACCTAGGTATTTGTAACTGTTAACTTCTTCTAATTCTTCATAATCAATCTTTATTTTCAGATTTTGAGCAAATCGATTAAACATTACTTTAGTCTTTTTAACATTTATCTTTAGTCCTACTTTTCTATTTTCATCTGCTAACTCCAGCAACATTTCCTGCAGCTCTGAAGCATTATTTGCAAAAACAACTACATCATCTGCAAAATCTAAATGACTTAAATACTCTCCATTTACTTTCATTCCTTTAGTTTCCCATTTTAATCCACAAAATACTTCTTGTAGCACTGCTGTAAAAAGTTTTGGAGATATGGAGTCACCTTGCCTTACACCTTTCTCAATGTTTATTTTTCCAGTATCATTATGTAATCTAATTGTTGCTGTTGCATTTTTATAAATATTCTTCAAAATATGACAATATCCTGGATCTATACCTTGATGATCCAATGCTTTAATCACTGAAGAAATGTGTATAGAATCGAATGCCTTTTCATAATCTACAAATCCAAAACATAATGACAACTCATATTCATTTGTCCTTTCTATGACTTCTCTCAATACCTGTATGATCTATTGTACTAAAACCACTTTTAAATCCAGCTTGTTCTCTTGGTTGGTGGAAATCCAAAGTTCTCTGTAGACGAATTGTAATTATCTTGGTAAAAATTTTATATAAAACTGATAAAAGGCTGATAGGTCTGTAATTTCTAATATCTTCTTTATCACCTTTTTTAAATATTAATATTATTACTGCATTCTTCCAATCTTCCGGTACATCTTTATCATTTAGACATTTGGTATATAACTTTGCTAAAATAGTTTCTATTTCTTCATCTCCTTCTTTTAATATATCAATTATAATTCCATCATTTCCTGGAGCCTTTCCTTTCTTCATACATTTAATTGCATGTCTCACTTCTTCATTTAAAATTCTGGGCAATTCGGAAGATGTAATAGATATAGGAGGTACTTGTTCTTTATTACTATATAATTCTTGATAAAAATCTTCTACCAATTTCATGATGTCATCTCTCTTTTTAGTAATAATTCCATCTTTTTTTCTTATTGCAGATATAAATTTCCTACCAATACCAAAATGTTGTTTAACATTCTTGAGACTTTTATTTTCTTCTACAGCTTTCCTTGCTATTTCACAGTTATACTTTCTTATATCATTTTCAACTCTTTTCCGTACCATTTTACAAAATTCGAGATATTCAATTCTTTTTAATACATCATTTTTGTATATCTTCATATTCCTTCTTTTCTTTATAAATTCTCTAGTCTCAGTAAAAATTTTATTAGTTAATTGCTGCTTTTTTCTACCAGCTATCTTTGTTGCAGTTTTTAAAAGTGTATCAGTTATTTTCATATTAATTTCATTCAAATCTGAATCATGTTCAAAATCTCCTAACACTCGAAACCTATTTGTAAGTTCTAATTTAAATTCATTAGAATGTTTCTGAAGATTAGGAATATCAACTGTAAATATTGTTTTTTTCAATAATTTTTGTCTCTCTAGTTTTACATTAACACGTAACTTACACCTTACTAATCGATGATCACTTCCTGTGTTAAATTTATTAAGAACATTACAATCTTGAAATATGTATTTCCTGTTAGTCAAAATATAATCCAATTCTGCTGTACCTTCATTTGGATGCTTCCATGTCCATTTCCTTTTAACATTTTTCTCAAAAAATGAATTCATAATATAAAGTTTTTCTTTTTCTGCAAACTCCACAAGTCTATGCCCTCTCTCATTTCTATTACCATAACCAAAATTATCTACAGCAATTTCATCTTTCATTTGTCTACCAATCCTAGCATTAAAGTCTCCCATAACAATTTTAAAATGTTGTTTACTCTGATCAAAAGCCTTTTGTACATCCATATAAAAATCTTTTACTACTTCATCACTATGAGAACTTGTTGGGGCATAAACCTGAATTATCTGCATTTGGTATCTGCTATTAAGTTGTATAACTAATCTTGCAACTCTGTCTGATACACCATCAATCTTCACAATATTGTTCTTCCACTTTTTATTTATAATGAATCCTACTCCACTTGTATTTCCAATATGTGTGCCTTTATAATAGAGTATATGTCCACTTTTTAAATCAATTGTTTCTTCACCTTTTCTTCTAACTTCACAAAGTCCAATAATGTCCCATTTAATATAAGACAATTCTTCTTCTAATTCTTGCAATCTTCCTTCACTTGAAAGTGATCTGCAGTTGTAAGTACCTAAATAAAAAGTCGTCATCAAATGGCAGCCTGGGTCCACAATCAGGGGATTCTTAGCACCCTCCGCCTTCGGCCACCAACCGCTGCCTTGATTGGTGACTTTACAGCCTCCTGGGAATAAGGGCCATGCTTTATTTTTGTCTGTCATAATTGTATATATGTATTGGAAAAATATTTATCATTTACACAAACATTCATTCTGCCTTATCAGGCACTGAGAAGAAAGACCATGGTGTTTCTTGATCTTAAACTCAGAGGTAAAAAGCCAATAAACTCACCAGGCTGGCTAATGCATGTTGGTGAGCAGCCCATCCATGTTCGTGTACTATATGAATAATCACATAGTAATAACAGCTGCAACGTCAAGAACGTATGGAGTGGACATTAGGAATTTGCCCTGCTCGGTTCCTTTAAGGCCTCCAAAAGGAATCAAAGGGTCTCCTTTCAGTTAATAGCAAACTCCTTTCTGCAGCCTTGTGATATATATTAAACTATAAGTGCATGTAGCTAATAGATTATCATATGTTATTCACATTACCTCAGCCAAAGCTTAAAAGAAACCAATAGAATAGCAGCAATTTGTTGTTAATGTGACACACAGATAATAAAAAGAACCATTTATTATTACTGATACCTTCAGTAATGTGATTACCCACACACACACACAAAAGTGTTTTATGATAAAATAATTAAAACAACGGATTGGTATTTTATATGCCTGAAATTCAAATTTAGGTAGAACCTGAAAGGTTTTTTTCATATAGTTGAAAACGTTTAAGGATGCTTACATTTTTGTAGTTGGCCTCAGCCATCCTATTATTTTTAAAAAAAACATTAAAAATTAACAGTTAAATATCTGACGATATCTGTGGAAATATGCTGAAGTTAATTTTTGACGTGTAGTGGGCAATGTAACTCTCAGAAAAGTATTCAGTATCAGTCAGTAAATGGGTATCTATCTAACTATATCAAGATAATAACACAAAGATTATCAATAAGGGCAAGTGTCAGACTTGATAAGCAACTTCTTTTTTTCAATCTTTCATTATGATGAACTGCTGAAAAAACCTTTGACCTATAAGTAGTTACTTATTTTTAAAAAGCTTTTTATATATATAAGCAAAAAGATAACTATTTTAATTTAATGAATTGGTCAAATTAGTTTCCCATTGTAAAAATATTACTTAATTATCAATTTATAAAATATTTTCAAAGTCTGCATTGTCATTTTTTTTTTAATGAACTTATGAATATTTTAGCGAAACATAAGTAGTTTTGCCAGTAAAAGCTTTGAAAATTAAACAATACTGACAGCCTTTCTCTGATCTTAATCTCTGGCTTTAATACGTCGTCGCAGAGACAGACACCTTTCATATTGGGCAACAATTTTAAAAAGACCTTCTTTTATAATTTATAACTTCCATTTATTTTTTGCGCCATTAAATCTATCCATCTCCACACTATTCATCTATTTGTTTTAAATTTCTTATAAGCAAGTATTTATATGTGCCTTGTTGGTTATTTAGAAATGTTCTGTTTCATCTTTGTTAACATTTCTTCAGTGGCGAAATTAATTTTGCTATACAGATGTCTTTCATAATAATTATTGACATAGACAAAGTAGCTCTGGGAATGAACTGTACATTACATAAAAACCAAACATTTTTATTTCATTTACCTAGACATATATATATTCTTAATCTATACTATGTATATATGTCCTGAGTTTTTTGTCTAAGAACAGGTATTATGTCCCAACTATTTCTTTACAATCGTGTGTTGTTAATCTAAGAATTGTAACGCCCCCTATCCGAGTGTTACTTAAAAAATTGTAATAGGAAGGGGAAGTGGATCATAAAAAAGTTTGAAAAATCATTGATACACGTTTCTAATTACTTTTTCTTATAAAGTTAACAATTACAGTTCCTTGAATGTAAAGTATTGATTGCGTTTTATAAAAAAAGAAAAATGTTTTAATCTCAAAAAATAAATTGCTATAAAAAGAGCTATAAGAGAAAAAATGATATGAAACTTTAGTTATTTAAAGTTTTAATTAGTGTGTGTGGGGGGGAATGCACAAACGCTAAAAAGAAACTATTAACTAAGTAATAAACTTCTATCATCGAAAATTAATTATATTATTTTTTGAAGATCGTACCAGATCTATATTTCTCGCAAATGTTCGCAGATGAAAGATACATTTATGAATTCATGAATTAAATCGTAATCCTAAAATCAGACGTAATTTTAACTCGTGTAAAATCTGTGAATTTCACCTTAATTTTTTTATTTATTAATCCGTGTTTTTTCGCAAGGTGTAGTTAAAAAATGCAATTCCATTTATTTTATCTGGCACCTCTTCTATAATAAAATAGTATTTTAAGAGGTTGAATTTATTTGGTAGTACCAAAACTACAACTGAATTAACATTACTTTAAGATTTTGAACAGATTATGGATTAGATAAAAAAAAACTTATATTATTCATATACTTTCAAGTACACAAAAAGTTATAAATTATATTGGGGTTTTTTTTTTTATCTGAATATGTTGTCAGTTGAGAATGTCACTCTTATAAATCCAAATCTCTATACAAAATCATACAGTTTTATGCAATATACTTATCAAATAAACTATATTTTGATTTCTTCTTCACTATTATAGGCTATAAATCTGCTCCACATAACTTTAATCCAAAGTTGATTAATTGTAGAAAAATAGACAATCAGAGACAATGTACTGAGTTACATAAATCCAAGCTCACTGTGGTTATTTACTGATATTATATTAAGTCCATATCTCAACCTGATATTTGATAACAAACATCTGAATAATTAATGCAAATTATGTTAAATTTAAATTCTGTTAAATCAGTCTCATATATTTAGAAATAAATAATAAGGTAAATTATCTGAATTTAATTAAATCTTGTGCAATGATATCCAAGATTTTGTCTTTAATTTTTTAAAAGAACTATAACAGTACCTCAAGTTTTGCTCTTTTATGATTCAAACATTAATGAATAAAATAATTTTATTCAAAAAATATTTACTCAATTTTAAATTGAACCAGTTTAATGGAAACATATATGTAAAAATTCTCAAGAGTTGTTTTCACAGTATATACTGTAATAACCAGCATTTGTTCATGCTGTATAATTATAAACAAGCATATAAACATGTGCTCTGTAATTGAAATTTAAAGTAGCTTTTTATTATGATAGTTGCAAAGGTCACAGATTTTGTGACAAACTGTGCTTTTATTTACAGATTAATTTAAAGTAGCTGCTTAAGCAAAATAAAAATATAAGAACAAAGGAATGAAGATAAAATTTATTCAATAAAAATACTAGCATTAAATAAAAAATATTGGCAATTGGATCCTAGTAAAAGTTAAAATTGTTTCTAGGTTCCAAGTAAGCTTGATATTTTTTAGACAATTTATCCATTGTTTTATAAATAGCCATTCCATGTCAGATTATATGTGTATAGATTAGATGAGTGAGAATGTGATGACTGTATAAAAAATATATGATACAGTACTAATAAACTATCAACATGACCTATCATGTAACTCCAGCTTACATATTGCTATTTATAGCAGCATACTGTTTTTCACCACATTTATGCCATTTATTGTAAGCTTTAATAAATAATGTCATATGATAGCATTTAAATTCCTATCCATTGCTGTCATATCCAATATCTCCAGACTATTTTCAAACTTATTGCATTCATCAATGAGAAACTTTAAAACTTGGAACAGTGCATTTAGACCTTTAGATCTAATGCACCACCCTATCTACAGTAAATATTTACCTTTCTGTTATACTATCAAGGTATTAAACCATGTGATAGATCATGTGATATTTTAATAGTTTATACCAAATCCTAATCATAGGATATAAATTTAAGAAGTTGTTAAAAAACTAAGGACACCATAATATAAAAAAACTAAAGTGTTTTAGATGTTTATGGTCATCCAAGCATGTTGGCTTAGATCAAAAACATTTAAATGTTTTCAGTTTAGTTTTATAGCTTAATAACATAATGGAGAGGTATGTCATAGCTACTGGAAAGAAAGTGCATTGGATCCTAGAAGTCTAGTTGCACTGTTTCAAGATCCAAAACAATGGATAAGGATTTAATGAGCACTTTCATCTGGCATCTATTATTACTTACTAAACTTATATCATAGAGTGAAATAGCTTTATTACTGATAATCATTTTCAACCATTATCAGTACATTGTAAAAATAAAAAAATTTTAAATTTAACCTAGTTTCTGTAATGCTCTTTTTCATGTAATAACAAAAACTTTCATATTTTATTCCCAAATTTTATATGCTGACTCTTTGTTGGTCTTTTAAAATCATTTGACATCCAATTTAAGACTTTATATGTTTATTTATTAATGATCATATATTTCAGGACTATTTCAATCTCTTAATTTTTTCAATGATATCACTAATATCTGCTTGTTCACTCATGCATTTAATTTTCAATCTTCCCTTGTAACTTCCAGTATATACTTCTGTCCATACTCTATTATTCTATGTGAAGTCTTTGTATTACTATTTGCTATGTATAAATCTTAAATAATAGCTATAGTATATTCCTATAAATGTTAAGTCCACGGAATTTGTTTTTAACACATAAAATCTGTCTTACAGTCAAGAGTGTAAATTATGGTATTGATAATTGGAAATTAGAACATATGTGTCTTATATAAAAAAAACAATCAAGATTTTTATTTAATTTTAATTTGAAAACAAAAGCCATATGTTAGTTAAAATATTAATTAGATAACTGCATCAATGTGAAAAATAAAACTTGAATCATAAATTATTGTTCAAAATAAGAATAATTTTACTTTAATATAAATAAATCCAAGAAATATTACTAAATTTGAATATATGGTAACATAGCCACTATAAACTGAAATGTATTGTAACCATATGGATTTTATAACATACAACAATATAGTTGTGTGGGTCACACACACATATATATATATATATATATATATATATATATATGTCCACAGATGGCGTCCTACCAAGACTGCCAATCAAGCATATGTTTTGTTTACATAAACGTCAGAGTAGTTAGTATTCACTATCTCTAACTATAATTCCACTTTCAGATCATGATTTCAAGCTATTTGCTATCGTCAGTGAAAGACAGGAATAAAGAAACTAGATCTGAATACAAACTCTGAGCGTTTATGAAACAATTTCTATTCAGCTTGCAAGCGTGAATTTTTAGACACGTAATGTCTTCAAACTCAGCATAGCAAACCAGATAGCTACATGGGTCTGATCTCAGTTCAGCATCACCACATAGTAGAAGCCTCTGCAATCTATATCATTGCAAGAAAGACCTCAAAGGTACATTTATGATAAACAAAAATGCAGTTAAAAAACTTGCTAACGCTTATATTTATGTCCACAGATGGCGTCCTACCAAGACTGCCAATCAAGCGTATGTTTTGTTTACATAAACGTCAGAGTAGTTAGTATTCACTATCTCTAACTATAATTCCACTTTCAGATCATGATTTCAAGCTATTTGCTATCGTCAGTGAAAGACAGGAATAAAGAAACTAGATCTGAATACAAACTCTGAGCGTTTATGAAACAATTTCTATTCAGCTTGCAAGCGTGAATTTTTAGACACGTAATGTCTTCAAACTCAGCATAGCAAACCAGATAGCTACATGGGTCTGATCTCAGTTCAGCATCACCACATAGTAGAAGCCTCTGCAATCTATATCATTGCAAGAAAGACCTCAAAGGTACATTTATGATAAACAAAAATGCAAGTTAAAAAACTTGCTAACGCTTGTATTTATGTCCACAGATGGCGTCCTACCAAGACTGCCAATCAAGCGTATGTTTTGTTTACATAAACGTCAGAGTAGTTAGTATTCACTATCTCTAACTATAATTCCACTTTCAGATCATGATTTCAAGCTATTTGCTATCGTCAGTGAAAGACAGGAATAAAGAAACTAGATCTGAATACAAACTCTGAGCGTTTATGAAACAATTTCTATTCAGCTTGCAAGCGTGAATTTTTTAGACACGTAATGTCTTCAAACTCAGCATAGCAAACCAGATAGCTACATGGGTCTGATCTCAGTTCAGCATCACCACATAGTAGAAGCCTCTGCAATCTATATCATTGCAAGAAAGACCTCAAAGGTACATTTATGATAAACAAAAATGCAAGTTAAAAAACTTGCTAACGCTTGTATTTATGTCCACAGATGGCGTCCTACCAAGACTGCCAATCAAGCGTATGTTTTGTTTACATAAACGTCAGAGTAGTTAGTATTCACTATCTCTAACTATAATTCCACTTTCAGATCATGATTTCAAGCTATTTGCTATCATCAGTGAAAGACAGGAATAAAGAAACTAGATCTGAATACAAACTCTGAGCGTTTATGAAACAATTTCTATTCAGCTTGCAAGCGTGAATTTTTTAGACACGTAATGTCTTCAAACTCAGCATAGCAAACCAGATAGCTACATGGGTCTGATCTCAGTTCAGCATCACCACATAGTAGAAGCCTCTGCAATCTATATCATTGCAAGAAAGACCTCAAAGGTACATTTATGATAAACAAAAATGCAAGTTAAAAAACTTGCTAACGCTTGTATTTATGTCCACAGATGGCGTCCTACCAAGACTGCCAATCAAGCGTATGTTTTGTTTACATAAACGTCAGAGTAGTTAGTATTCACTATCTCTAACTATAATTCCACTTTCAGATCATGATTTCAAGCTATTTGCTATCGTCAGTGAAAGACAGGAATAAAGAAACTAGATCTGAATACAAACTCTGAGCGTTTATGAAACAATTTCTATTCAGCTTGCAAGCGTGAATTTTTTAGACACGTAATGTCTTCAAACTCAGCATAGCAAACCAGATAGCTACATGGGTCTGATCTCAGTTCAGCATCACCACATAGTAGAAGCCTCTGCAATCTATATCATTGCAAGAAAGACCTCAAAGGTACATTTATGATAAACAAAAATGCAAGTTAAAAAACTTGCTAACGCTTGTATTTATGTCCACAGATGGCGTCCTACCAAGACTGCCAATCAAGCGTATGTTTTGTTTACATAAACGTCAGAGTAGTTAGTATTCACTATCTCTAACTATAATTCCACTTTCAGATCATGATTTCAAGCTATTTGCTATCATCAGTGAAAGACAGGAATAAAGAAACTAGATCTGAATACAAACTCTGAGCGTTTATGAAACAATTTCTATTCAGCTTGCAAGCGTGAATTTTTTAGACACGTAATGTCTTCAAACTCAGCATAGCAAACCAGATAGCTACATGGGTCTGATCTCAGTTCAGCATCACCACATAGTAGAAGCCTCTGCAATCTATATCATTGCAAGAAAGACCTCAAAGGTACATTTATGATAAACAAAAATGCAAGTTAAAAAACTTGCTAACGCTTGTATTTATGTACCTTTGAGGTCTTTCTTGCAATGATATAGATTGCAGAGGCTTCTACTATGTGGTGATGCTGAACTGAGATCAGACCCATGTAGCTATCTGGTTTGCTATGCTGAGTTTGAAGACATTACGTGTCTAAAAAATTCACGCTTGCAAGCTGAATAGAAATTGTTTCATAAACGCTCAGAGTTTGTATTCAGATCTAGTTTCTTTATTCCTGTCTTTCACTGACGATAGCAAATAGCTTGAAATCATGATCTGAAAGTGGAATTATAGTTAGAGATAGTGAATACTAACTACTCTGACGTTTATGTAAACAAAACATACGCTTGATTGGCAGTCTTGGTAGGACGCCATCTGTGGACATAAATACAAGCGTTAGCAAGTTTTTTAACTTGCATTTTTGTTTATCATATATATATAATGTTGAAAGAAAAAGTAGAAATAAACACAGTCAAATTTTTTGTAGATATTTTCTACATTTCACTGGAGTAATAGTAAGGAATGAAATAATTTTAAATTTTAAAATAAAATTTTATTATGAAATAAACATTTAAAATGGTCTAAAATATTTTTATTGAATTTTGATTTTGAAATTAAAATAAGCATGTTTTATGCTAAAATAGATCTACTGATAATTGTAAATTTCATTATCTATTTTACAAATCTTTTTTTTAAATGAAGAAATCTTTTATAAAATAAAACTTGTAGATTATACATTTGATAAAATTTCAAAGTTTCTTTTAAAATGATTAAAGTAGATTAAAAACTGATAAAAAAAAACATTCTTCAGTTAATGAATTTTTTTCATGTCATCCCTAACTATAAAAAGGGTTGATAAAGAGATTAGATTTCAACTGGTTTTCAGAGTTATACAAAGCTATCATGAAGATATAATAAAGGCAATGGCTGCTACTAGTTCATTATGCTGGAGTTTGGCTTCACCTAGAAAGAATGTTCAACTTCTCTGTATTTTCCATAACTGTCATATTATTAGGTGGTCAGCCTGAAGTCTAAATGTGATCAATTTAATGTCAACAGTTACTTGATAATGACTATAAGTCAGTTTCACCAAGATCAAATCATCAAAAGAATCTGATAGCTTGCAGAAGAATTAATTATATGTATGCTGCTTAATCTATGTGCAAAGATTCACAGATAAACATACCATGCCATAGTTATATAAAATGCAGCTGGTGAGTTGTTTTAAGTAATTCCTTAAAAATAACATTTTAAATATATCAGTAAATAATTTTTGCTTTTAGTCAAACATCTAGAAGAAAGAATTAATTCATAGATAATTTTATATTTTTTATTTAAAGAAATTGTTTTAAGTAATTCCTTAAAAATGATATTTTAAAAATACAAGTAAATGTTTGCTTGAATTTAAAAAACAAATGATTGGTACATAGACAATTTTATTTTGAAAGTGAAAAAGTAAACTCCAAAATGTTTTTAGATTAGAAAAAAAAAAAAAAAAACAACTTTCATGAATACTTTTTTAAAAGTCATTTATAATTAAAAGTAACATGTCAAAGATTGTAATATTATTTTTTAAAAAAAGAAAAGCTGTTATTATTAAAGATAATGAAGGAAATTTTTATACACTTTCAACAAAGAATTAAATGAGAAAATGTATTTTTAATAATTATGGTATTTTGATAAGATTAAAATGTGATAGAAATGTCCCATGTGCACATATATCATGCATCTATGTGATGACATATATGTGTTTTATGTAAATCTTGTAATAGGTATTTGCATTATTAAAAAGTGATAAGTTAAATTTTATTTTAATATTTTGAGTCAAGTCAAATATGTTAATAAATTATTATACTACATGTATCTGCAATAATATATGTAAACTCATTATGAGGTATTGTAAATCACAATAACTTATTTTTTGTATATTAATCAAAATCAGAATTAATTTGTATGTAGCCATATTCTGAAGATCTTAATGTTATTTTTTATTGTTATTAATAAAATTATATTCAATTGTTAAAATCATTTCAGTAAACTTAATTCTAGATAGTTTAGAATATTATGTGTTGCATCATATCTTGTCCATAATAACAATTAAAGATTGTGTGTTCTCTGAGCTAGATTCATGCATAATGGTCTATTGCATGAAAGAGGTGTATTAGTGTTTATGGGCATCCAATAGATAATGATGATCATCCTGAATTGGCATAAAGAATACATTCCTTAAAGTCCATGCACTGCATTTTATTTTAGTTAAGTCTCTATTAGACATTAAGTTTGTAGTTAACCAGTACATCAATGGTATCTAAATGGCCACAGTGTTTATAATAATTAGCATGTTTTAATAGCCCAGCATTATTGTTTTTATAGTTATATCTTCTGATGAATTCATATTTATGTTGGTACATCCAAGTTATGTTTAAATAATTTCCCCAAGGTAGCAATGGCTAAATAGTTAGCTTGGTCTACAGTAGACCCATTTCAAATCCAGTCACCATACCAACTGTTGATTTATTTTTATTGTTGTTTATTCATGATGATGAATGAGTTATACTTATTTATTAACTGCTCATCTCTCAGAGTCATCTTGTGAAGTGATCTCTCATGCTCATTCTTGTTATATTGATTCATAGTCAATCATTTTATATTCATTACTTTATATTATATTTTATATTAAATTTCATTATTTGAAATATTTTATTTTGGGTTTATGATGGTGTTCCATCATCCCAGGTAATTCCTTTACCTTCATACTGTTATCATACATTATATATAAAAGTTATTATCCAAGTATTCATTATTATTTTTTTACAAATCTAGTTTATTTTATGAATCACTTTTATCTAATTCTCATATATAAATAAAAATGATTTATAAAAAGAACAATATCTTTAGATAGATGAATTTAAAAATGTCTTATCCCAATCATATTTGTAAAAACACTGATGTTAGTTCTTTAGAAGCATTTACTAATTCTACTAATTTTAATCATCTATTAAACATTAAAATCATAATTTAGATTTCCATGATTGTTTTATTGCTGGTGCCTGGAATCCTTTCAGGAGTATGTCATGAATAGAAGTAAAACTATTTTTGGTTCCATTATAAAAGATCATAAATACTTTTCTAATAATAATCATATGATTAGTGAATTTATTAAAGAAAGTAAATGACATTTTCTGCTTACCTAATAATAAATTGAATGTGCAAATTCTTAATAACTATAGAGATACAGTATTACTTTGTGAATTTATTTCCAAAATTGCTTTTATAAAAAAAAAGAGTATTACATAAGCTATTACTAATATTTTTGAAATATGGTAACTACCCAGTAGCAAACAATGTTTTAATGTTTTGATATTATGTGCAGTTGATTCAAAAGTTATTTCTATCTATGCTTACATAATAAAGATATGGCTGGTCAGACTTATGATCAGTATACAGCATTTTGGAAGATATAAAAAAATTAAAAACTTATACCACATGGCCTAATCTTTTTAAGCTTATAAATAAAAAACAATGAGCTATGCTAATTGCTCTAACAAGCTTTCATCAATAAATGTCAGCAAGAGAAAGCATTTTAAAATCTCTATCTAGAAACCACACCCTAACCTCAGACTATGATTTCATACTTTGGCACTCCTCAGTGAAGTGCTAGGATAGTTTCAGACACTAGATCTAAAAATACCAGCCCAAAGCCAGAATTTATCTAAAAGATATCTATTGAATGGAAAATCTGAAATTTTCAGACAACTACATGTCTTCAAACCCAACTATCCACCTCAAGTAGCTATATGGGGCTGAGAGATCTTCAGCCAAACCATATATTAATAGCATTAGCAATGTAACATTGCTTAAGACCTTAAAGCAAAAGTCTATAAATAGTCAATCAAAATTGAAGTCAGATATCCCATGACCTAATCTTGTAAATTAAATAGTTGGGTTTGAAGACATGTAGGTATCTGAAAATTTCAGATTTTCCACTCAATAATTAACTTTTAGATAAATGCTGGCTTTGGGTTGGTATTTTTAGATCTAATGTCTGAAACTACCCTAGGGCCTCACTGAGGAGTGCCAAAACATGAAACCATTGGTCTGAGGTTTAGGGTATGGTTTCTAGATAGAGATTTTAAAATGCTTTCTCTTGTTGGCATTTAGCAATGAAAACTTAATAGAGCAATTAGCACAGCTCATTTTTTGTTTGTTTACAAGCTTTAAATGAATCGATCATGTGATATATGACTTTTTTATTGACTATTTATAGTCTTTTGCTTTAAAATTTTAAGCAATATTATATTGCTAAGACTATTAATATATGTTTTGCTGAAGATCTCTCAGCCCCATATAGCTATTTGAGTTGGATAGCTATGTTTGAAGACATGTAGGTATCTGAAAATTTTGAGATTTTTCACTCAACAGATAACTTTTAGATAAATGCTAGCTTTGCATTAGAATTTTTAGATCTAGTGTCTGAAACTACCTTAGGACCTCATTGAGAAGTGCCAAATCATGAAACCATTGGTCTGAGGTGGTGTGGTTTCTATAAAGAGATTTTAAAATGCTTTCTCTTGCTGGCATTTATCAATGAAAGCTTGTTTGAGCAATTTGCATAGCTCTTTTTTTTTCAGTAGTTATATAACATTCAATAACAAGCTAGAATAAATGCTTGATGTGGCTTTTTTAAAAAACAAAAAAGTTAAATATATAAACACATAATTTTATCATTTTTTTATGAAAAAAAAGTTGAGAAAACTTATAAAATAAAAATATAAAAATATGTAATTATTAAATGGGAGCAATTCTTACTTGCATATATGGATTGTATGCCACTGAACTTTTTCTTATAAAATTGTATTAAAGATGTTGGTTTCACTTTTTATTAAAAAAATAATGATAATAGTCTGTTGCCACTGTATAGTTTGATAAATAACATTCAGAAAAACTGGTACACATTAATGTGTGTTGGTGTTATTTATCTTGTGATCAATATTCTATTTAAAATATATTTGACAAATCTACATATTGTTTCTATCAGCAGTTCTATTTTAAATATATACATATATATTGTGACCTTCTGAATGGAAACATGTAATTAAATTATATTGTATCAGTAGTGAATAACTGCATTTTGCTAAAAAAAAATGAAATAGCACTAAAATTTAAAAAAAAAATTTTGCTAATGGTCTAAAACCTTATATGTGAGTTGCTCATGAATTTTGGGTAGCAATTTTTGCAAGCACTTATTATTATTATATTTGATAAAGTATTTAGTGCAAGGAATGGGGGTGGATATACCAGTTAAGTTGGTGCCAAGTTGTTTTATTTGTTTATAGAATAGTGTTTGGTATTTGTTTGAATGGTTTTCTGATCTATTATTCATTGACACCGATCCATGAGCAGGTATTATAATCAGTGAAATATGTTTGACCCATAGTCATATCAGTTATATTTAGTCAGGATAATTTAATATTCATATAGCAGCATATGTGTATACATGTATGCCTGTATCATCTTTTCATTTCATTTTCATATTTTAATTACAGTAAATAATATTACATTTACAATAAAACATTTGAATTGCAGTAAATATCTTTAATAATTTTGCAAGTATATATTTTTGAGTGATTAATGGATATCTGAATTGGTGAATTATTTAACAAACTAAATAGTATTATCAACCATTTTATTTAATAGTTAATTAATATTCAGTTGTTTCAGAATTTATTTATTTCTTTTATTTGATTTGATTTAATTTAGGTCAAAATGATTTTTTTAAGAAAAGATTTCTTGAATATTTTCTCTTCATTACTGAGTGCCAAGGGTGGAGTTGACCTTTGGAGGGTAAAATGACCTCTTGGTTGATGGAAGGAATATCTATTTAACTAATAGTCAGTAATAAAAATTGCTTATTATTGTTGTTGTTTCAACCATTGCTTTGTTTATTCTGCTTGTGCCAATTTTTCTATCTCTTCCAGAAATCAAGTCAGTTTAAACTCCAAAGTGAATTTTTAAAAGTCATTATGGAAATTCTAGTTATCAGAAAGTTTTAAGCCAGGATGACGAGCTAAATTATAAAAAAAGGTATATCTTCCTTAAATTTCTTTCCTCAGTTAAATGTTAAATTAACACTATTGTTATTTTTTAATGTATTTCTATGCTGATAAATTTACTCTACTTTGTGTGCTTACATCTATTGCTATTATTAAAAATAAAATGAAAGTGCATGAACTTTATAGATAATCTTTTGACAAAATTGTGTGAATTTTATACTATCTTGAGGAAATCTATGCCAGACTGTTTAACAAAATCTATGAACTCTCAGCTTAAGTTATATTCTGCTTATATAAAAGTCAGGTTCAAACAAGAAGATTCATGTGTGCTTTATTATGCTATATTTTAAATTACTATGTAATGATAACTTTGTCTATTATTTATGCTTATAAAAATGTTTTTTATTAAAGAAACAAATATGTGGATCACAAAGGATTAATTAATTATTATTATTTATTGAATATGTATATGCTTAAGTCGAATTGAATGACATTAATGTTGTATATTTCTCGTTCTCTTCGATGTGTGGATTTATTATGAAACAAAATATTATTGCTTAAGGAATTGCAGATTATATGTGAACAATTAATTAGCAACTGACCAAAAATTAATTATGTGAATGCCAACTTATAAATTATGGAAGCAAATGTTTTTTCTTTTGAAAGCCTGTTAAAGTACTGTCAAGTTACATATTTCTAGAATTGCTTAAGTGAGAAAGATTAAACTAATACATAGCTGAAACTATCTTTTCATATCTCTATTATTATAAAATTGATTAATGTATAGTGCTATATTAGTAAACTCAATTAGCTTTTTGCTAAGAACATTGGAGATTGCTGAATTATATTTAAATTGTAAATGCTTGTCATGTAGAAATTTGTTTTCATGTTTCATGTTTTACTAACACATATTCATCTGGAATCATCTTCGTTGTCTCCATGTCATTCAGCAAACTTTGGAAGAGAAACTTTGCAAGTGAATTTTTTTTTAACTTGAAGAAGAGTGACATTTTTGTTTTGTTTATTGCTATTGATATACTATAGATAGATAAACAGATTTATTATTTATGTATTATCTTATTTAATTATATTTTCTGAACATCTAGACCGTCTCGGAGGATTAGTGTGTTTGCAAGTTGAAAATATGCTGGTAAACTGATATTATTTAAATATGATTTTCTTTTATGTAGATGATATATACATTTTGGGGGGATATTTTATTAGAGAGAGTTGTTTATTTATTTATTTATTTATTTGGCTTTCAAAGTAGCTAGCGAATGAAAGAAATATCATGTCAGAAACAGTAAAACCTCGTTCTTAATAATTATTACCATTTAAATTTTTAAAACAACTGATAGTCTGTTATAAGCTAAAAGCTTATATTTTCAATTTATCATTTACTTTATTGTAATATTTGCATATTGTATAATTTGGAATTATTTTTCACGCTCTTATTTATGTATGTATGCAATTATTTTATTTAACTAGTAAATATTCAGTTTTATAACTGTTTTTCTATATTAATTTCAGATAGTGTCATATTCTAAAGAATTGAATGATTTACCTGTATGTGTATTTATCTGCCAATGTATAGTACGAAATGTATAAAGGAGCTATGGGAAAAAAATTAGGCTTGATACGTTCTATGTTTGTTGGGATGAAGGATTCTCTCCCTTAATATATTTTTAAGCATTTGCCATGAGTGAAGGATATTCTAGATTACGTATGTATGCATTATAAAATGATGATTTATGAAGTAAATGATATTTTCCCCATTGTTCTGGTGATGAAACAAATTCCACACCTATAGTGTATTTCAGAGTTAGATAGTTGTTGTTTGATTTCTTAGCTGAAGAGTTTAGTTATTCCTCGTGTGCTTGAATTTTCTTGAAAATTTATTTTTGTGTTATCATAAAAACATAGCTATATGTAATCTAGTTGGTGATTAGATAAATAGTCAGATTAAATTCTTTATTGAATATTAAAGGAGAAGTAGTGTTATATTTTGTTGTTTGGTCTATGACATTGTCTGGAATAAAACACTTATTTAATAATTCATAAGTAAATTGACAATATGTAAAAATATTGATTTTTTTATTATAACATAAGATGTGACACACACGTGCATAATGCAAATAATTTCACAGATATGAAAGTATAATCCTGTTAAATTTATATATCGGGAAGTAAATATTTAAAATCATATCATATTAATTTACCGCAAGCTTTAAACCATCAAATCATCAGAATGATTATTATTTTATTTCTATTTTTGAATGCATGAAAGGTGTAGATATTTAAAGGGATTATTTAATTGAGCTATTTAAAGCTACTCTCTTGATAGCCAAGTTTATTTGGTTGCTTTATTCTAATAATTAATAGTGTAAACTCTCAAACTTGTATATTGTGCCCATAATATATTTTATTTATTCAGTGTTGTTTGCTGATAAAAATGTTTAGATAGCCTAGATATATTCAAAGTCAGAATATTAAGATATTATTTGTTTGTTAACTTATGTCCATAAATGTCTAATTAATAAATGATGAAATATGTAACAGAAATGACTTCAAACTTAGGTTGGCAAATTTGTTTGTGAATTTAGAAATTGGGACAAACAGTCCCATTGTGAATTAGCTATGTTTAATTGAATTTCAAATGGAAATAAATGCTTTGTTTATTTATTCAAAACTGTATCTCAAGTTGTTCTTATATGCATTCGTATTCTAGATTTCACAGTCCATACCTCTATTACAACATAAGTACATTACTTTATAAATTTGATAATAAATATGCTGAAATCTGATAATACTGTTTCCTTGATCCAAACATTATATGAAATATTTTACCATTTGGTAAACTTATAAAAAGGTTGCATAGTTAGTTTATTATTTAGATAATGATGTGAGATTAAAAGATACCCCATTTCCTTCATTATCTAATTGCTAGTCCAGTAAAGCATTATTCAATTTATTCCATTATATATATATATATATATATATATATATACATATATATATATATATATATATATATATATATATATATATATGTAATATACAAATCAATATATATATCAAAATACAGTACAATTTATATAAATTATATTCTTTTAGAAGTACTTTCGACTATACACTTTGTAGTCTTTATCAACTATATAACGTTGAATAATCAAAACGAGACAACCCTTAACAATACCCATAGTTCAATTCAGATTTCCCACAATTCTGTTATCTTAACATTTGATGACTGGCGATTCATTAACATTTGACGATTTCTTGAAATCAACATAGCCTCTTTTATTTTACGTTTATTATGACAACGTTCAATTTGAATAATTTTCATATTTTTATAATCAAATTTAAATCCATATTGACAAGATTTATTATGATCAAATATAACAGATGATGAAGGTTTATTTACATCTGTTCCATATTGATTCTCTTTTTGAATTCTATTATATAAAAGCATATGTTCTTTTATTCTCTTCTCAAATGTACACTTAGATTCACCAATGTATTGTATGCCGCATCCACATATCAATCTATATATAATAGAATTTTGATTAAACTTTGAATTTTGAATTTTAGAATTATTAAGCAATCTATTTATGTTATTTGTAGAGAAAAAAGCAATATGACACAAACCATTATAAATTTTCCTAATAAACTTGACCTGCTCATCTGATATAAATGGCATTGAAATCCATTTCATTTTGATATTTTTATTTTTAATTTTATTATAGTGTTGATTTCTTTTAAATCCTTTAATAATATTAGCAATTGCATTTTTATAATAACCAATTTTCAACAAGTCATTAACAAATAAATGTACATTTTTAATTTTATCACTAGAATATTTGCATAATTTTTCATTTCGAAATAAGAATGATTTCAATCCAGACAGCTTATGACACATAGGTACATGTGATTCATATGGAATAAAACCTCTAGTTTCAATTGGTTTAATTAACATAAGATAATCCAAACTGTAATCATTAAGAGTAACTTGAATATCCAAGAATTTTATGGAATTGTATTTCTCTTTAGTTATAACCCATTTTATATCCTTAATCTCATTTAATTCATTAAATAAATTGACTATTAATTCTTGTTTTCCACAAATAAAAACATCATCCACATATCTATGATATACTTTAATTTCTTGATATTTCAATTGTTTTAAAATTTTACTTAATATCAAGAAATTAAAGTATATCATAGATATGTGGATGATGTTTTTATTTGTGGAAAACAAGAATTAATAGTCAATTTATTTAATGAATTAAATGAGATTAAGAATATAAAATGGGTTATAACTAAAGAGAAATACAATTCCATAAAATTCTTGGATATTCAAGTTACTCTTAATGATTACAGTTTGGATTATCTTATGTTAATTAAACCAATTGAAACTAGAGGTTTTATTCCATATGAATCACATGTACCTATGTGTCATAAGCTGTCTGGATTGAAATCATTCTTATTTCAAAATGAAAAATTATGCAAATATTCTAGTGATAAAATTAAAAATGTACATTTATTTGTTAATGACTTGTTGAAAATTGGTTATTATAAAAATGCAATTGCTAATATTATTAAAGGATTTAAAAGAAATCAACACTATAATAAAATTAAAAATAAAAATATCAAAATGAAATGGATTTCAATGCCATTTATATCAGATGAGCAGGTCAAGTTTATTAGGAAAATTTATAATGGTTTGTGTCATATTGCTTTTTTCTCTACAAATAACATAAATAGATTGCTTAATAATTCTAAAATTCAAAATTCAAAGTTTAATCAAAATTCTATTATATATAGATTGATATGTGGATGCGGCGTACAATACATTGGTGAATCTAAGTGTACATTTGAGAAGAGAATAAAAGAACATATGCTTTTATATAATAGAATTCAAAAAGAGAATCAATATGGAACAGATGTAAATAAACCTTCATCATCTGTTATATTTGATCATAATAAATCTTGTCAATATGGATTTAAATTTGATTATAAAAATATGAAAATTATTCAAATTGAACGTTGTCATAATAAACGTAAAATAAAAGAGGCTATGTTGATTTCAAGAAATCGTCAAATGTTAATGAATAACCAGTCATCAAATGTTAAGATAACAGAATTGTGGGAAATCTGAATTGAACTATGGGTATTGTTAAGGGTTGTCTCGTTTTGATTATTCAACGTTATATAGTTGATAAAGACTACAAAGTGTATAGTCGAAAGTACTTCTAAAAGAATATAATTTATATAAATTGTACTGTATTTTGATATATATATTGTTTTGTATATTACATATATTGTGAAACGAATACAGATATCAAACTTTATTTATTACATATATATATATATGAATGATAATATAATTTCTTTAATCAAACTGAATTATAGATTCCCTCAGATCTGATTTTTATATTCCTAGATTAACATTAATTTGGCTGTTTAGATTAAGATGTGCTAAATGGTAGAGCTATTTAGTGTTATGCTTTTCTTTTCTATCAAAGTTATGTTGAGCTAATATAGAATATATTCAGATATTGGAAGAGGTCAAGTTGAAATTATATTTTATTAGTTTGAACAAATAAAACTCTGCTGGCCTCCATCACTTGGTTGATTAATAAATAAGGCATATATTTTATTTTAATGATTTGTAGTATTTCTTCCTTCATTTATTTATATTCTATATGTTATTGACTTCCTGTAACCTTCCACTGAGCTAAGCAATAAGTTAGACATAAGTAGAAGAGTATCAGTATTAATTCTAAATCAAATAAATTATTACATTATCATATTCATTAATAGAATTGGTGCCCTGGGCATTTGCTTGTATAATGTGTAGGGGTGGTGTTGTGTGTGGGGGGTTACAATATATATAGATATATATTGATATTCTATGCATCTTGATTCTCATATTATGTGGTATTTATGTCATAAACTTTTAGTTAATATAATGTTTAAAAAATTATAAATTGTAAAAATATGTGCATGACTAGCTGAGTGTATTTTTGTGATGGAGTTTGGTTTTTACTGTGCAAGTGAATATCACTGAATATATATGTACTTCAGATTGATTAATATAGTACTGTGAAATCTATTATTCTAAAATTTAATTTCTGTTATAGTGAGCATATAAACTGAATAAATGATACAAGACTTCCTAAAAACATTTTATGGTTTTTGAGAAAAAAACAGGCTTTCTACATTATAAAATAATCTTAAAACACATTTATAACAATGCACTGATTGCTTTCATTGGGAAAATATGGAGATTAAAATTAGAGATGTTGAAATCTTTCAGAAAGAAAAGTTTGCTCCAGAAGAAGATTATAGATATAAGAACACCTCCATACTTCTCCATTCTTTTTAAATTCATATAAATAAAGATATAATAAAAGACAAATGCCCCCCAAGATGTTTTTTGTGCTGAACCAGCACTCATCAGTTGGCCCAGGTCACTATCTCTCATATATATCTCTATTATATGAAAAGTATCTAGAGTAAATTGCTACATTTTCATTTACCATTGTCAAACTCCCTCCACTCACAACTTTGATGCCATCCATTTCAAATAAATACACTAATGATTATTACTAATCATTTTCTAAACTAGAGATTATCTCTAGCACAGATAAAAACTTTAAACCTTAGTTTAAAGATTAATATATCTGATTTTTTTAAATTTACACACATGGAGTTATTCACCTTTCTCTGTCTCATATGTAATATCTTTATAGATATAAGAAACACCTCCATACTTCTTTTGAAATTCATATAAATAAAGATATAATAAGACAAATGACCCCAAGATGTATTTCATGCTGAACAAGCACTCATCAGTTGGCCCAGGTCAGAAGAAGATTACCTTAAATAATTATGGTTGACAGATTGGCTTATAACATTACAATTTTTATTTCTAATATATTAGTTAGAATCGTCATAAGTGACTGATGATTGTGATTTGTTTTGCAGAGACTTTGAAAGTTTATGCGAATTTTTCCCACAGATATATGTTGAAAATGTAGATCCATAGTACTATTTTTATAAGTGATAAATTAAGATATTTATAAATATATTTCAAATGAAAAAAATTAAATAAAAATATCAAAGTGAGATAAAAGACTATTGACTTTTCAAATATAACAGAGTGCTTAACTATTTTTACAATTTTAAAACAAAAATGATTTAAGCAACGAAAGTATTCCACATGTCATTGCTAAAAATAAAATACGTTTAATGCATTATAGACAATTTTTAACACATTTTGTGATATTTGTAATAAAAATTAAAAATATCTAAAATATTTATAATTTTAATTTTTTGTAATTTTTACATCTTTCAAATCAGAGCTGATCTATTTTCTCACCATGAGTGAGTGCACATAGATGACACAACTTTTGCTCTACAGTTCAATTTTTGTATAAAATATAGTTTCTTAGATAAATAATATTTAATACTTTTTCATTGTATAATAATTAACTATAAAAATATTTTCTGTAGTATATTATTATATTATTTTAAAATGTTAAAATTTAAATTTAAATAATGGGTACTTCTTCCATATGTCCTAGCATCTGCCGGGACGCGAACCCACACCCATCTGCAACCAACTACTTGCTTGCAAGGCGACTGCAATACCTCTCGGCTAACAATGCAAGACAATAATGGGTACTTGAGTATTAAAGCTGCAATATAGGGGAGATAGGAGTCCTTTTCACACCCTCAATAGATGTGTCGTGTCACAATGATGTCATATTGAAAGTAATAATCCTACATTTTCAGTGGTGATGACATCATAATTGACATAATATTATCATAGATGACATCATATTGAAAGAAATAATCGGACATTTTTCAGTTATTGTCCAGATTTGTTTCTGACAACAGCTATTTTTTTTATTGTGATATTCTTTTCATTTTAATTGTGTTCAAAAAGTTTTACTGTAGATCTCCATTTTCTGTGGTAATATTTAATAGGAAAAGTTTGTTTTTAACGTGTAAATTTCTGTTATATATTACATGGTAAGTGTCATAGGAATATAGTTAATGTATTTTTATACAAATTATGTCAAAATCATAATCATTTACTGTTTGTTTTGTGAATATTTAAATAACTATTTTTTTGATTAATGGCATCATTCTTAAAACTTGTCTTTTTTTAAAAAAAGTTGTTCAAAATTACTTAAAAGTCAAAATCATTTACTGTTCATTTGATGTATGTGTAATAATTAATATAAATTTAATAAAAGTGTAATAAGTAATATGTCTTATTTTATATAAAAAAATCTGATATCTGTTTTATGAAAATCCCAGTATACTTTGCCATCAAGTAGTTTCATTTTTGGAGTGAAAATTTTTACTGCAAATCTCCATTTTCTGGGGTAATATTTAATAGGAAAAGTTTGGTTTTAATACATAAATTTCTGTTATATATTACATGGTAAGTGTCATAGGAATATAGTAAGTATATTTTTATCCAAATTATTTCAAAATCATAATAATTTACCATTTGTTTTGTGTATATTTAAATAACTATTTTTTTTATTAATGGTGCATGATAAGTGTCATAGAAATATATTTAATGTATTTTTAGTGTTTATTTAAAGTAATTAATTTTTTTAAGAAATGGTGTTATTCTTAAAATGTGTTATTTTTTAAAAGTGTCATAGGAATATAGTTAATGTATTTTTATACAAATTAATTAAAAATCAAAATCATTTATTGTTTGTTTGGTGTGTATTTAAACTATATCACATTTTATTATTATTCACTTATTTAAACTATATTGTATTTTATTATTATTCACTTATTTTTAGTCCTGCAACATGAAGCATGTATTAGACCTACTGTGGCTGTTGAGATTCATATCAACTTCCCAATAACTTTGTAATTGTTGACTTTTGCTGAAGAAAGATCCATGTACACTTTTTTTTGGCTGAAAAAAGATCCATGTACATGTTATTTTGGACAGTATTTGGGTCAGATCACAAGATTACGAAGTTACCAGTGGTGGCTTGATACGAATATGAACAGGCAAGTAAAAGTTTAATACAAGCTCCATGTTGCAGCTTTAGTACTCAAGTACCAAATATTGCTTACTTATACTAAAACTTCTGTTGCTTTCACCAGATATTTAATATCTGGAATTAGCCCAACAGTTTTTAAATTTGAATCATACAGATATGATCTTGCTTTGTTTTTTTTATGAATTTTATTAATGAAAATAATTTTCATAAGAACAAAGTGAAAGGCATAGATAGGACAAACAATTATAAAATAAAAGTGAAAAACAATTGTAAACTCACTTTGTATTAGTTCTTAGAATGTCTGCTTCCAGACTGAATCCAGAACTCTCACTGAACTTGAATTTTTTATTAATAATAAAAAATGTTTTCTGATTACTGTATTACCTTACAAGATCTGACTTGTTTTTTTTATATTTGTAATCAAGGATTCAATGCACTAAAATTGGTCCATCACTGTACAAGATATTCCATAAGTTTGCCATCCCTGACATAATACATAAAATAAAACAATGTTATTTTATATGTAGTATTATTTAATTTTAAGGGGGACTTGTGTGTGTATATATATTGTGCGTGTTGGCATGTATCTTTTTAGTTAGATAAAATGTTTTTATTTAAAAATGGCATTCATAAAATGACTTCCCTAAAAAACTACTATTTTGGATAATTAAATATTTTTTACTGTTCAATTACTATGTTTTTGTCTTCAGTTCTGTTTTCCAGGTTAAACTTACAATTTATATGAAATTTGAACAGGTTTAGAGACGTTCTAAAGAATCGGTAAGATTAAAATTCACAATCATGCATTGATTATGAAATTGCTTTATTTCATTTTCTCTGTCATTTATTTATAATAAGTCTGTTAGAAATGTTTTAATTGCCTTTTTAATATTGCTATTTTCCACACTATTAAAACTTTGCAAGCCACAATAATCACTAAAAGAGAGAGTTTAATTACTTTTGTTAATAAAAGGCTATATAAAGAGATCCTTTTATTTCCATAAGAATTTTATATTTGGAATGAACATCTGCCACTTCTCTCTGAAAAATAATCTCCACTGTTAACCCTTTTACATTCATTTTACTTATCAAATAGAGGATATCAGTCTTTATTGTTTTATTCCGTATTCTACGAACGCGGTTTTTCAGTTCTGCTATTACTCTGACAGGTTTAGAATTAGAGAGAGTAAAATAAAATGAGGCATTTAGCTTGTTTGATATTCAAATTAATCAATTTACTTTAAGATCATAAAACTTTTAGTTTTTATGTTTATTGGTTTAGAAATAATAAAAATATAATATCGTGCTGTTGTTTAAGAAAGAAATATATATAACTAATTTATTTCAGAATGATGGGGTTTTTTTTTTTTTTGAGAATCTAAAAAAAATATTGATTTACGATTTTAAAATTGCCTAACTAATGACTTCTTGGTGTTTTGTTTTAAAGTTTATTACTTACATCTGTCATAATGGTATAATTTTGGGTTGTAAATTAAACGTTATATACAAATTTTAAAGCAAAATAATTTTTATGGCTTGATTAATAAGCTGTATGTGTGTGCTAAATAATGTGGATTCTCTATATAATTGAAGTTAGTTTGGTTTAAAAGTAAAGTAATAGTTATTTTTTTTATCAGCTACTATCATATCGATGTCAATTTCTGATGGCCATTAATTTTTTATCCATTTATAAAATCAGAGCCATATCTGAAGTTTACATGCATGGGACAATTACTGTTATTAATGGAATGTCTATCACATAATTTTACTTCTCAACTTTACTTAGTTTTGACAAAGGGTCTATTCAAATTTCATCAGCCATGCATTATCTATAAATGTGTTTTATTTTATTATAAATATTTATAAATTGGTTTGCAAACAATAAATCTGTACGCAAGCAAAAAAAAAAAAAATGTGAAAAATGTTTAAATGTAAAACTATTTTTTCATAAATGTTGTCATTTGCAAAAATTTCACAAATATGACTGTAACCCAAAGTCATTTGCTGAGGTGTCAAATACTATACAAGATTATTTTGCAATCCAATATAAATTCTGAAAGTAGAAGAATAAAAATAAACAAGAATTCCCCCATTTTTTTGTTTTTCTATTTTAAAATTTACTATGTCACACCTGAAAATACCATATTAAATTTTTGCACATCTGTTGAACATGTAATTTTTACAATAACTTAATAAGGTGTCATGAAAAAAATAAAATATTAAATGAATGATACATAAAACTAACATATCATAAAAGCAGTAAGAATAAAATTATATACTAATTAGCATAAATAAAATATCAGTTTAAACATTTTTTAAAGTTAATTATGTTAAATATATTCATGAATTGTACATTTATTTATGTTGTTTTTAAAATTAAAAATATTTTTTATATTCTCAACATATTCTACACTAGATAATAAAAAAAGTTATTAATATACTTGTCATTATTAATATTTTTTTGCAAAAATGGGAATCCTTTACCAATTCAACATAGACTTTGAACTAACCCTTTCTACATTCATTTAAAGGTCTTTTTTCCCTAACAAAATAAATATTAATTATTAATAATTTATTTTCAAATATTTATAAAGATTGAAAAGCAAAATATGAAACTTAATTGAATTTATTTGATTTATTTGTGTGCACATGTTTATCATCATCATCAATGACCATTATCATTTCACTACAGGCTGAAGGTCTTTCCAAGTTTAATCCATCTTTTGCAATCTGTAGCCGCTCTTCTCCACATCATCCACACACACTTTCTTATTTCATCCATCCATCTCACATGTGGTCTCTTTCTGGGTCTTTTACAATATCTTGGAATCCAGTTTAAGATTTCAATTGTCTATCTATTGTTATTTCTTTTAGAAATATGTTCATTCCAACTCCATTTCAGCCTTTTTTTTTTCAATGATGTCAGTAACACCTGTTTGTTCTCTTACTCATGTATTGCATTTTTGATCTCTTCTTGTTACTGCTAACATAAATCTCTCCATACTTCTTTGAGTGGTCTGAAGTGTCTGTATTGCTCTTCTATTAAGTGTCCAAGTCTCAGATACATAAATAAGAATTGATAAAACACATTTATTAAAAACCTTCCTTTCCAAGCACATAGGCATATTTCATTTTAATATTAGCTTATTTCTACCAAAAGCACTCCAACAAAGTTTAATGATTAATTTCATCCATTATGTCTCCATCTGTAATAATAATCTGACCAAGGTATTTGTAGTTAATTTCTTCTAATTCATCACAATCAACCTTTATTTTCATCTTTTGAAAAGTTCTATTGAAGATTATTTTAGTTTTTTAACATTTACTTTTAGTCCTACTTTTTTACTTTCATCTGATAACTCTTGCAACATTCCCTGAAGCTCTGAAGCATTATTTGCAAAAACAATTACATCATCTACAAAATATAAATGGCTTAAATAATCTCTATTTTCTTTTACTCCCTTTAGCTTTCCATTTTAATCCACAAAATACTTCTCACAGCACTACTGTAAAAAGTTTTAGAGATATAGAATCATTCTGATGACAAGCTTCCTAGTATTATTATGTAATCTAATTGTTGCTATTGCATTTTATAAATATTCTTCAGAATATGAAAATATCTTGGGTTTAGACCTTGATGATCAAATGCTTTAATCACTGAAAAAATGCTTATAGAATACCTTTTTATAATCTACAAATTCAAAGCATAATGACAACTCATATTCATTCATTTTTTCTATATCTTTTCTCAATACTTGGATATAATATGCAGTACTAAAACCACTTTTAAATTCAGCTTGTTCTTTTGGTTGGTTGAAATCCAAAATTTTTTGTTGATGAGCTGTAATTATCCTAAAAATTTTGTATAAACTGATAAAATATGGACAAGTATGTAATTTCTAATATTTTCTTTATTGCCTTTTTTAAATATTAATACTGCATTCTTCAATCATCTGGTACAACTTTATCATTTAGACATTTGGTATATAAATTTGCCAAATTTTTTTCTATTTCTTCACAAAAAAAAAAAAGCATTTGTATATATAAACATTGCATGAAAAATCTTTCATAATTATTTAGGCAATTTCTTTTATAAATTTATAATTAAAGTGGCTTTGCTTTGAAATAATGCTTTTTAATATAATGTAAAAATATAATTATTAGTATTGTACTTACCTCAACCCATCTATAAATATACTGGTATTGTAATCCTGTATGTAAATTTATAGTACTCAAAAAATTTCTGATGCCATGTGCAATGTGTAGTTGAACATGCTTGAAATTATCTACGAGGTCAAACATCTGCTGCATGCATAATGCACAATGTTTTATTCACACTTCTGCAAGGATATACTGTGTTAAAAAGAGATTCTACAGGTTAATAAAATACTTTGAGAAAATTAGTGATTAATAAATAATGCAACAAAATTTAAATATTAAGTTTCTTGATTCATTTCTAAGCAAAATACATTGATAGATATCATATTTGAATTTTTACATTGCACTAGTAAAAAAATGATTATTATTTTTATTTAGAGAAAATATTGCAGTTGCAAACAATTTATTTTTTTATTCAATGCTGCATGGGCACTTACTATGTATAGGAATCAATTAGCAGTATTTAGCTCAATTGGTTTAAATGTAGCTTTATTTGGTGAATTTTCTGTTCAGTGGTGCATTTCTTAATGTCAGCCATATTCTGTATTGCTAAAAAATACTTTATACACTATGCTTAATTTAACATCATATTTTCTACTAAAAGCATAATTTTAATATATATGCACATATAATACACTGATTAATTCATTTAATTTTTATTAAAATACACAGACCACTAAATGTTTTGTGGGATAAGTGTACCTTCTGTTTTGTTCTAAAACTGGTCGGCGGTGTAAAAATTTTAATGTAGTATATAGGAAGGGCTTGTTATTGTTTTCTCCCATGCTGTTTAAAATGATGTTTTATTGTTAATGTAACAATGACCAATCACTGCTAACATTGTAAAATCACACTGCTTCCAGTGCAATCTTTGAATCATAGCATTCTTGTTGAAAGAAACCAGTAGTGGCTTTAAGTTATCAGTTAACCCCCTAAAATATGCAGCATTTACTATTAACTTGTCTTGCTAACTTTATGTTAGACAAGCATCAATATTTTTAACTATAGTTGAATCACATTTAATATAAGAAATTAATAATGACATAATATATAGACCAATATTCACAAATGTAGATATTAATATCAGCAATATATATATATATATATATATATAATTAACAAGTTAGCCATAGATTTAGAAATTTGTAAGAATTCTCTATTATACTTTATTTTCTGGACCCTGTTTTTTTTGAGTGGCTCCCAAAAGTGTTTGTTCGTGGTTTACATGCTAACCACAAATCTATGATTCAGAACTGAGCGTTCAAGCAATTAGTATTATAATATTAATGGATGTAGAACTTTATTTATTACATTTAGTACAATTAGCCAAACTCATATTCTCATTTGTTCATATATAAATTGTATACTTACATTTCTACATATAAATAATATACTTATTTCTGCAAATGTGAGACTCTTACATATATATCTAAATCTTTTATACTTATTTTTGCTATTAGCTCTTCCATATATATTTTAAATTTATTTATTGAATTGTAACAAGTACTCTTATATTAATCAATAAAAAATAGAATGACTGCATATATTTTTAAATTTACAGTGACGGTAAAAAAAAGTGTATTAAATAAAATAATACAAAAGATAGTCCATGCACTAAATCTTTTGAAATAAAAATAGGCAGAAGCTTAATATTTAATCAACCTTTGTAATAATAAATGTTAAGATTTTATTTTTATTGCCTCCAGATTTACAGTGTCAAGTTTCAATTTCAGTGATTTTTTTTTGTTTGCTGAAACATAATTTAATTCGAAGCTTTTATTTAGTAAAATTACATAAAATAAGCAAAAGTACAAAAAATGGATACAAAAAGAGAAGACAAAAAACTTAATCCATACAAGTGTCTTAAGCAAAAATATTAGATAGTAACTAAATTATAACTATGAAGCCAAACGAAATTGTCAAATTACGTTTAACAAGCAAAAAATAAGAATCACTGATATTGGACTTGTTACTATAAAACTTGAAGTGATAAAAAAAATAAAATGTTCACATTTATTGTCAAATTGTGATTACAAAATTATTTTGTGAATGGAATATCTTGTGTTATTTTTTATTTAATATTTATTTTTCATTCTAAAATTATTATTTTCTTTATTTTAAATAACATATACTTGTAGCTATAATTTTAAAAATTAACAAAGGTATTTTATTTTTTATTTACTACTATTTCTTTTCTTTCATCCAATCATAAGTATTATGTAACTTCATCAAGCAGTTACCAATCTATCTATGTAGATATAGTCCTTACTAAGAAGATATTGCAAAAAATAGACAAACCATATTAAAAAGGCAAAGTAAAATAAACAAATAATAAAATAAATGAATAATAATAGGCCTTTTTTAATGGTCACTATAGTATTTTCCCACTAAACATCACATGATCACCATTCTTTATGCTTACACAAGTGATTACATAGAGGCAAAACTTTTCATACACTAGCACCACTCAGTGCAATCCAGAGTAATCAATGGATGCAGGAAGGTTTGTGCATCAAATTCGTATCTAGTATCTACTCATCCAATATCTCCAGACTAGTTTCTAGCTTGTGGCTTTCATCAGTGAGGAGCCTTGGATCTGGAAGGTACTGTATGATTTTGCCTCTGTGCAAACAGCTTGTGTATGTACAAAGAATAATGATCATGTGATGTTCAGTGGTTTAATACCAATTTTTCCCAATAGGATTATGATGATTGTGGCTATTAAAAAACCAAAGACCCCAAAAAGTATGGATGTTGAGCTGAGTTCAGATTTATATGACTATGCAAGCTAATGAGCTTGAATTAAAAACATTATTGTGTTTTCACTTTGGTCTCAAAGCTTTATAATTAGCTAATAAGATAAAAGGTAGCTGCTGGAATGTTGCATTGGATCCTAAGATCTAAGTGCAGTGCTCACAGATCCAAGACTCCTCATTGATGAAAGCCACAAGCTAGAAACTAATCTGGGAATATTTCAATGAGTAGGTACTAGATAGGGATTTTATGCACAAACCTCCATGCATCCATTGATTATTCTGGTTTGCATTGAGTGGTGCTACTGTGTGAAGAGTTTTGCCTCTGTATAGTATTTTTCATTGTTGCAAAGAATTGAGTAAAAAATATTAAGACTATAACCTATTGGGATTTATTGTTTATTTGTTTTGGTTTTTTTTTTTTAAAATAAAAACAGTTTCACTTATAATAAAATATCACATGACCTAATTTGTTTTGTTTTCGTTTTTCAATTTAGAAAAATCATTTAAACTCTGCCTCAAATGACAATTGAAATAAAACTTATCTTAAAGTGAAAAAATAAACAAATCTTCATTATTATTTTTAAACAAATTTATTGTTTCATGATAATATAGAATTAAGTTGTCAAGACATTACAATGACATTAATATATTATATCTACATAATACTTATAATTGAGAAAAAAAAAAGATTAATTCATAAAAAAATAAAAGGACTGTTCTTATAAGGCTATATCAAATAAAATCAAGAAAATAATATATTTTGCAATAAAAATAACTTATTTCTCAAAACAATATTATTCAACTAAAAAACGCATTGGTAATAAAATCAAAGTTACATATATTGCTTATTATTATTTTAGGTACATTTTATGTGTGAACTATTTTTTGTTTTATTTTGTTTGATATTCATTTTTATTACAAAATATATTATTTTTTATTTTATTTAATATATACTTACTATAATAAAAATGTAGTCGTTTTTTATAAATTTTATTTTTGCATGTATTTTATTTATTATCAATGTTTTTTTTTTTTTTTGGTTAAATAGTTGATATCGTTTTAATATAAAAAATTGTTTTTAAAAAAATGTACTATTTTCTTAATTTTGTTTAATATAGTAGCCATAAATTCAACAACAAATGTGAATATTTTATTTTTTTATCAATTAGTTTATTGTTTTCTCTATGGTGTGCACTTTATAATTCCTTCAAACAGATGTATATATATATAAACTATATTAGCACCTATTGTGTCTATATTTTTATTTTAAAAAAAAAAAATCGGATAAAATAATTTGAAAGGAATTAAAATTTAATTTTTATTTGATACATTAATTAAAAACTAATTTATTTAACTTTATAAAAATTACTAATGATTTTTGTTATGAAAGACTAATATACATTAATTTTCCTCTTCTTGTCTTTTGAAACAAACAATAACATAGTATTTTACAGTAAAAATGATAATGGCATTAATATTGTGAGTTTAGAAATTCATTTACCTATTTTCATAAATGTTGATTAGAATGATATATGATGAAAATAACTCATTGTTTAAAAAACAACATTTTATGATGTAATGAGTTTTTATATCTATTTTCTTATAAAAATTATAATTCATTTTGTAATGTTTTTGGAAAACTAAAAATTGAAAAAATATTTTTTAAATAGTCATTTTTAAACAATATTCATATTATACTTCTATGAAGACAACAGATTAAATGTTAAAAGCTTTGAAATAAAATAATTAAAAATTTAAAAAATTGTACCTTCAATGATTATATCTATAATTATGTTAATCAAGTATTTTAATTTTTTTTTTCAAGAGTCATCTTTATTGAGGAACATGTTTTTTCCACCAAATCCGAATTTAACACTCTTATGCATATGTTCTTTATAAATTATATCAGTTCAATTATTAATATTCTTTATTTAATTTATCTCTGGTGGTCATTGGCTACTTCTTTTTCCATTAAATAAATTCTTCACAAAGAGTTGATGTAAAATTAGATGTCTTAATGAATACTAAAAGATTTACCAAGGTTTTTTTTTAACTATTTTCAAAAAATATTATTTGATACTTATCATTTTTATCTTTCTAACAGTACAAGATATTTTCTAAATATTTTCCTAATCATGAATCCCAATTTTTACATTCAAATTAATTGTTTTTTAGTTTTAGAGATCATCAATTTTTTTATTTATATTATTAAGCATCACATGATCACCATCTCTTTTTGCCTTATTTATTTTATTATTAAAAAATTTAATAATATGTCATAGCATTAATATAAAAATAAATTATTAGAAAAAATTAATATTAAAAAAAATCATATAAATACAACAAAAATTATACTATTATTCCCAAAACCATTGTATTGCTATGTTTTACAACAATTCAAATTTCTTCAAAAGGAAATTTAAGAAATTCAGAAATTATAATTTTTTATTTACTTTCTTTACTTTGTTATGGTCTTATCTCTAAATTCTAACATTGTTGACATTTCTTGAATGTACTCATTTTATATCATCTTTAAATAAGCTAGACATTATTAGGTCATTTTTACCCCAGATATATATTTTAAATCTTATTAAAAATTAATATATGTTATTAAGTACAAGCATAATTATTATTCAGTTAACTTCACCTTTTTTTAAGATAACATAGATATTTTATAAAACTTTCACTCTACATGTGCACTTAAACATATGAATAGAAAAATTCCTAAGACACATTTCTGGAAGAATAGCCATCATCAGCTAGGCCAGATCTATTCCCAACCTGTCTTTATTACCATAGTTATTTATTCATAAAATTTCTGTATTTTAATTTAGAAGTATAATATTTTTGAATGCATTATTATATCATTATATAAATGCATTTATTATTACTATAGATCATTTATTGAGCTAAAGATTTTTATTTAATTTTAATCCAGATAGAAGTTTTAATCTTAATCAGATATTAATATATCAATTATTAAATGCAGATATGAATTTTATTTATTTAATTAACACTTTCCTCTTTTTTTTAATTTGAGATATCTTAAATATGATGTAATACCTTTAATCCCCACAAACACTTAAAAGATATGGATAATTAAAATATGATGATAAAAACACGAGGAGCTAAAGATCTAAGTCATTAAT
The DNA here is from genome assembly GCA_028023455.1 of Epiperipatus broadwayi. Classification (NCBI taxonomy): domain Eukaryota; kingdom Metazoa; phylum Onychophora; class Udeonychophora; order Euonychophora; family Peripatidae; genus Epiperipatus; species Epiperipatus broadwayi. The sequence continues at coordinate 300,309 of JAQFVV010012539.1, read as the reverse complement.
GCACCTGGAGAATCACATGTCTTTTTTAGATATTTATATTTTTATATGTGTGAAGATTGAAAGATTTGTAGAAAAAGAGAAAAATTGACTAAATAAAATTTATGTTTGTGTTTGATAGCAGGTATATTAATCTTTAATTTTTAAAGTTTATATCTGGGCTAAAAATTGAATAATAATCTATAGCCTAATAAATGAATAGTGTTAATTAGTGGTTTGTAAATTTAAGTGTAGCATTTTTTTTTCCTCATGTGTCATAGCATTAGCCGGGAAGCAAATCCACTAAACCGTGACAACTGCTTTGTTATGAATAAATGCTGAACTATGATAATGAGGACAAATGAGATATAAAGACTTAGGCCAACTGATGATAGTTTATTTATTTAGAAGAGCATCTTAATATTCATTTGCTTTTTTTTAAATGAGAATGAAAATTGAAAGTTTTGTATTACATACAAGATATACAATGCAAAAATGTTATATAGTCTGATATACATTAATGCCAAAATTTATATAATTCAATAAAGGCAATAAATATAAAATATTAAATGGATTATTATACATTAAGATTATGTATAATTTATATTGCATTACTCATTAGCTGCTATTAAAGCATTAGTACAAGCTTTTAATAATCAATATTTATAAATTTTTAAAAAAGTAGACTTTTTTTTATATCTTTAAAGACTATCTGTAAGACAGATACAGCATAAAAAATTTTATAGCATTAACAAACATTTCAAATATTTTACTAAATTTGACTGTTTTCTCATTGAAATTTGATTATTTTGTCTTCTTTTATTCAGATCAATGTGACTTATGTATTACAAATTACTTTCATTTTCTGATCTTACATTTATCTTAAGTATAAATTGAAGGGGGTGTGAAAAGAAGTTCATTTCTTCTGAACAGTGAACTTTTATTTAACTTTGGTCTCTATTTCTAATCAAAACAGTTTGTTCTCACTTTAAACTTATAAAAAAAAAATCTTAATAACTTTCACATTTGATCCTACTTTATAAAAGCACTTCGTCAAGATTTTATTATTTGTGTTATCAAAAGCCTTGATATTATTCTCTCTTCTTATTCAAGTAATGTATTCAAATTGAAACTAACATTGCAAAATTTAATTTTTCATATAAGTAATCTTCATTTTCAATAATGTTTTTGTCAAAATAAAACAGTTTTTTAATAAAATTATTACTAAAATTAATTTTAAACATAACTAAAACAATAAAAAATTGTAAAAATAGCAAATGTATTTAAGAAAAAGGAAAAGGTTTATTTTTAACATTTGCTAAAATAATATAACTTATTTTTTATTCTTTCTCACAGAAATAAATTTAAACTTTTTAAAATATATATCTTCAAGCACAAGTGCGTGTGCAGCGCAACTGCTCCCAAAAGCTGTTAATACAAATACAAATAGCTAACTAAAATATTAAAACAGCGCTCTCACGACAGCGATGCCATAAACAGGAAGGACACGTGTTTTTATCTATCAAAAAGATGGAATTAGCATATTTGCATAAATTCAAACGTAAGCAAGCTATGATTATGAAGGCAAGATCCTTTGAAAGTGCTCAGCTGTTTTAATATTTTAGTTAGCTATTTGTATTTGTATTAACAGCTTTTGGGAGCAGTTGCGCCGCACACGCACTTGTGCTTGAATACATACATTTCCCAAAAGTAAAATTATTTAACTTAAAATATATATCTATAAAAATAAATATATTTTCTATTTATTAAATAAAGAAATTTTTCAAATTATTGAAAACAACCTGAAAAGAACAAAAAAATCTTTACAATCATTTTTACTTGTTAAATCAAATGTGAATGCTTGCATCCATTTTATGCAACTTGAGTTTTGTTATTTAGTCTTTGAACTCTAAAGCTTTGTTTTTACTGATAACTTCTGCTATTTAATAATAAAAACCATTATTGAAATATATAAACTTGACTATTTACTTACAACTATTTACCGTAAAAGTATAATACAAGTATAGATATGAAGACTGTTCAAATGCTATAGGAATAACAATATGATAGGCAGGGCCAGTCTGAATTACTGTGGATCTTTCTAAGAAAGAATTAAATTAGTCTGCAGTTAGTTCAAAGTTAAGTAATGTAATATTTGATTATTATAATTTATAAAAAATAATACTGCTTTATAGAAAATGCAATCAAAATTTATATTAATACACTCAGAAAATGCATATCAGTTTCACCAATAACAATTCTTTTTTAACTTGACATCAATTATTATTTACATGTTACTGCACACTCCATTATGCATATTATGTTCTCAGATTTTATGGCTTCATTAATCATTCATATTATATACCCAATTGTTTTTGCATTTTTTCTCTTTTAAAAGGTTATTGCTAACCAAACTGGATAAAAAAAAAAATTCATTAAAAGATAATAAATCAGCAACAACAAAAAAAATATTACAGTTATCTCAGAATAATGTTTTATCCACAGTCATGTTATTTTCTTATCAGAATTACAACAATTTTCTGTCATTCCATAAAATTCTTCATACATTATGGTGTCTGGTTTCTAATTCCAGTAAACTTTTTATCCTTAATTTTCAAGATTGCAGAGAATATAAGTAATCTGTATATAAAAATGATAAAACTTAAGTCTTATTAAAAATTGTAGATAAGAATTAATTTAATATTTATTCACTGAAATGCAATACTAATAAATTATAACTTAAGTATTAGCTTTAATTATAATTCAAAACATTCTACAATGATTATTTGAAAAATGTATGCCTATTTAAATTAAATTACAAAATGATTTTTATAAATATATAGACTAAACTAACTAACCATGTTTAAGTTCAGTTTTTAAAAAAATGATTTAAATAATCAAGTTATTTTCTATAAGTGAAATATATAATCAGGACCCTCACTCAGCTCTGGGAAAATAGAGTATATAATTATGATCATCATTTTACTTCTAATCAAGTAAAATATATAATCAGGATCATACTTGTATATTTGATCATTAAACATCACATGATCACTATTCCTTATGCTAGCACATATCTGTTATTAAAACAGGCAAAACACTCCATACAGTAGTGCACCCAGTGGCATCCATTAATTACTCTGCTTGGCACTGGGTGACATTGCTGTATGGAGAGTTTTACCTGTTTTAATATTTGATTTTGTAAAGTATACATTTAAAATAAAATTTCTATCTTCTAAAGTTAGAACTAAATTCTCCTAAGGTTATATATAACTGGTCAATAAAAAATATAATGTGAAAAAAAAGTAATTAAGAATGCAATTAAAAATACAATCTTTAATTATAATGTAAATCAAAAATATTGTACAATGTTTGATATTTGTAAAATAATATAAAAATAAATATATAAATAGTGAGAATTTTTTACTTTATAATCAAAGGGAAATGATGAATGTAATTCAATTAGACAAATCTGACTTTTCACAGATGTTGATGTCAATCAATTATTGAGGGATTAAAAAAATAATCCTGTGATCTGAAAGAGCTAATCAGGTAGATCAAATCTGGGTGTTCAGCTTAAAAAGAGAGTGCACTATTTGTCTGTTATTTCTATGATTGACAGAGAGAAGGCATTCTTGGCTCAGTCATTTTTTTTTATGAATGGCTGTCTATGCTGATTTCACTGCCAGGAGATGTTCCAACATTTAATCACCAACTGCATGATGTTGATCTGGTGACATAAGCCAACATTCCCACTAAAATCAGAATTCTGAAGAAGATGGTAGAGGCACATTACCAGAATGACAGTCTTATCTGGATTTTATAGATGCTAGAAAATATTATGGCAGCAACAGTCTCGACCTCTATCTATTGCTTCAAGATAGCCATGCTATTGATTGCTAGTAAAACCAAAAAGGTTTACTTTAAACTCTAAATATCACATGATCACTATTTCCTATGCAACTGTTATTAAAACAAGATCTAGGTGCAGTGCTCACAGATCCAAGGCTCTTCACTGATGAAGGCCACAAGCCAGAAACTAGTCTGGGGATATTGGATGAGTAGGCACTAGATGGGGATTTTATGCACAAGCCTTCTGGCATCCATTGATTACTCTGGCTGGCACTGAGTGGCACTACTGTATGGAAAGTTTTGCCTATTTTAATAAGGTTCACTTTACCTTTTTAGTTTTTTTTTTTATTTGTTTGTTTGTTTCAATTTCAAAAAATTAAACTTTGGATACTTTGTTGAATTCGTTTTCTTTATACTTGAACTATATAAGCTCATTTTTATTGCTGTTGTTGTTTACTTAAATTCTTTTTTAAAAAAAAAGAAATTTAACTTTGTATTCTATTATTTCTTCATTAAAATTATGCAACTTTTTGCCATTTGTGTTTTAGTATTAATTTTATAAGAGTAGCCATAAAATTTTATAATGACTATTTTCTTCTTTTGTTTTTTGAAAATACATATTCAAAACAAAAATCAAATACTCCGTTAATTTTTCTGACAATTATTTGGAAATTTCAGAAAATGTTACATTTATTAATTAGTATTTTCAATACAGTTTCGATGTTCCACCAGATATGCAAATAAAACATAGAGCCCATACTATACTGGTATCCGGATTTCTTGAGACAATATGTATATCCGATTGAATGTTTACATTGTAGAATTAATAAATATTTCAGAGAAAGGAGATTGTTTGATGAATTCTAGGTAGCCTCGAACAGAAGATTTATTTCGAAATATGTGTTTTATCATACACTGAGATTTGGCATATGTGGGGGCTAATATTACTGCCACTCTTATTACTAATTTTAAATCAATTTTTTATGACAGAAATCAAATATTTTTTAATAATATATATGTGAGAATCAGTCGTCTTTATTTTAAATAATTCGAGCAAATAAATATTTTTTTTCTGTTTGTTTTAATATCTAATATTAATAAAAATACAAACATACAAATAAACAATAAACCTTTTTTGAAACTCACCAATCAAAATTGTCGTTTATATTATTCCAACCTTAACATCGTTTCTTCTCATCAAGAGATTTTATTCTAAGTGACAATACATTATTTTGCATATTCATTTAAAGTAACCAAAGGAAAAAATCAATATTTAGAAAGAGATTAGTTAAGCCCTAGTGATGGATGGGTTGATAGAACTTTATTAATTAAATCTAAGTCTCCGCTTAAATGTATAAAAGCTTGCAGAAGTTTATGTATCACTTTTCTTTTTTACATTTATAGTTTTGTCGGAAAAGGATTTGCACATTAATTTTATTTGCAGTTAAATAAAATACAACACCCTTTTTTTTTTCATTTTAACTGTATGCCTAATTTTTTTTTAATAATGTTGAAACATGTTGGAAACAATTTGTTGACTCATAATACATTTTAATTTAGTCTTTTTTAAAAAATATGTATGATGTAAACAAAACTTAACCCGCCAAGTTAACATTAATATATATATCGACTCATTCATTCATTCATTAAACTGGTGATTCTTTCTGTTTACAAATGCAACCAAACACTCACAAAACAAAATCATATTTTATACTTTGCATAAGGTCACCAACATGTAAATAAAATCTTGCAACTTAAATTTATTTCACATGAAAATATTCTTAAACATTGATAATAAACAAGGGAAAAACTAGTAGTAAATATATTTTTGCACTTTTTTAACATTTTATTTAAAGTCATGCTGAATGTCAAACTTAACCATTCTTTATTAGCTTATTGTTTAATATACAATAAAACTTACAAACTATACATTCTTAAAATATATGGAGAAAGTCATATGAAAAAAAACCCAAAAGATATGTTTCTAACAGAACCTGCTATCATCAGTAGGCACAGTTTTCCCCTACAATTATAATTTATCACCATAGTTTATTATCTCTAGAAAACTTACAATCCAATTTATAAAAGTGGCTTTATTTAAATGCATTTATTTTTGTTGATATTGTATTGAATAAATATTTAACTATGATATAAGATGCTATATAATATGAACTGTAATATGATAACACAAGATTTATTGAGCAATTTGAAAGAAACTATTTGTATCAGTTATTGTCAAGTCCCTAACATTACTAACCACAAAGTAGAATAGGTTTGAGATTTATTTGTATTAAGCAAATTTCACTTCCCTTTATTTTAAATATGAAAGATGAAACATAAACAGAAAATATGATGTGTTTATAGCTAACAAGCACATTACTTTCTAAACAAGTAGAAATTATAATCATTTTCATCTTGTTACAAACTTTATCATTAATAAATATATTTACAACAAAAAAAATACTATTTTTATTTAGTTAAACAGTGCGCTAGTAGGGAATGTGTAGCTTTGTAAAGTATTAGTTATATAATTGGTTTATGTACTTCAAATCTCTTCCTGATAAATAAATACTGTATAGCAACAATTTTTGACACCGTGAATAATTAATTACCTTAAGTAATAAAATATATATTTTTAATATACTCCTTTCTAATTCTTCACATATTTATAAGCATAACTTTTCTTAGAGTTTTAATTTCTTATTCATATCCTCATGTTAGTTACTGAGAGAGATTCTACTCATCTTTAAGGCCAATTTCCTCATGTAGAATAATAGACTGAATCATCATAAAAATGCAATCTGAATTTGAATCTCTCATAATAATTAAAATAATGTTATACATAAATGATTGTCTATATTATTTTTTTTAAAAGGAAGGTTTCTTTAATAAATGTATTTTACTAGTTTTTACTTATAGATCTGAGACAGTGCAGAAACTTCAGCTCTCTCAGTGAAATATGGAGAAATATAATGGGATGAATGACAAGAAAGGAAAAAAAACATGAGGTTGGAAAACGTTAAAAATATTGAGACTAAAATGTATCTGTGATGCCATATTATTAACAGAGATAATACTAGATAGTTAGTTGAAGAGCTCAATAAATTGTAAAAGTTCTAGAAAAAGGCCACATGTGAGGTGGATGATTAAAAAATAAAATTTGTTGCTACAGTATGAGGAAAGAGGTTATGGATTAAATTAAACCAAATTCAATTTGTAGAGATTTTCATCTTGCAGTGGATATCTAAAGCTTGAAAACGATGATGATCACTAGATTTTACAATTTCAAAATATAACTGATTATTAATTCATAATATGCATAAAATTTCTTCAATAATTGATCCATGACTGCTTTAGTTTAAATATAATATTTATTGAATAAGAAATACATCAATTTGGGGGGGGGGGGTATGTGAAATTATAATTTTATATGTTCTGTATAAGTAATAATCTTTCAGATAATTAAAATAATAAGCAATAAAAAAATATTCAAAATTGTTTCTGCTTTTAATAATTTTAGAAGATTCCGAAGATGTGAATGGGATTTAGGGTTTGGTCCCTTATCTTAATTTTGTTAGAAGAAATAAATAGAATTATCCTTGAAAAATGATTAAAACAAAAATGGCATCTTAAGTACTACAGGATAAACACTAAGTATAGCAGAAATATGATATTCAATACAGTACATAAAAATTTTAAACTTTTATCTTGTCAATAAAATACAGACAATATTAACCTTTATAAAAGTTTACATTTTGTAAGCAAGAAATACAAGTCATTTTAATTATTAAAAAGATCTGATATGAGTTTAATATAAGCCCTTTTTTTTCACACAGAGGTACATTATCCACCACACAATATGCTAGCTCTAATGAAACTACCTCTATACTACTTCATCATAACCCCAAGTAGTGCTAACTGGTTTTCAAAGAAAAATAGTATGGAATAGGATTGTGTTTCATTTACTGTTATAAATAGTTATATTCAGATTATGAAATAAAAATTTTAAAAAAAATAAATCTAAAACAAGGCTATTAATTAAAATTTATCTCATTAACAAAACAGAATATGAGAAAAAAATGTAAAATAACTAAGAAAAAATTGTCTCAACAGCTTCTCTCCATAGAGAAACTCTGAAAGAAAATACATTTCTTATTTAGATGGTTAACTGTAAATTAGAGAAAGATTTTTTTAATTTTATGATCAATTATTGAAAGGTTGTCTTGATTGGTTATGAGTTGTGTATTTTCATAAACTTCTTTGGAAATTTTCAGCTACCTGAAAAAGTTTTTCTCTTCATTCACTCACAAAAAAGTAATTCAGTACCTCTAACATAAACGTTCTCCCAATAAACTAAAAAAGTCATCATATTAAAACAACAACTAATTACAGTGAGTAAAACAAAGAAATTTCACCACGATGTGATTGAATGTAAACTGAAACTCATTTATTATAAATTTATCTATTTTATTGTACATTGAAATAAATGTTAAGGGTGATTTGTTACAAGTCCACAGCCTAAAGAGAAAGTTAACATCCAATAATAATATTTGAATTAAAAACGTATAATAAAAATATAAAATTTATTTAATTAACTTTAATAAATTGAACAATTAAATTTCAAAGGCATACATAATATTTCTCTACTAAAAACTATAGAAGAAATCTATTAAATAAATGTTACTGATATAGAAACAATACAATCTTCCTATCTACATTCATTAACTTTGTCATCTCAAGACCCAAATAAGCACATAATTTAACTAAATTCCTTACCTCAGTGGTAACAATCAAGCAGTCACCAGGTTTTTCAAACATCTCAAGCTGGAGCCAAGGTTCCTGGACTTTCTAGTGAAAATCAACCTGGATTCACTCCAGATGAACTGATTCCTGCACTACAGGAGATTCTTCAAGAACATAGATCCTATGTGTCACAACTACCACATAACCTCTGAAATCTTTGACCACATAATAAATGATTGCCCAGCATATGACAAAATCAGAACATTCATTACTCACAACTTCCACATTTCCTTGAACAAAATATTGAATATCAAGAGCTGCTTCTTGTCTAGGGATTATGACACCTCGAGACTTTCAACCATCATCACTTATGCCACCTTGATGGCCAGATGTTGCAACAAGTTTACCATTCCTCATCCCAAGCCTGAAGACATATTCATTTTTAAGCTGAAGGAATTTTGCCATAAGGACAGAATTATCTCGTCCAGATTTTTATTTGACATCACATGGAGCCTGATTAATCTGGATTAAACAACACCAGTGATAACATAAGACCATCTGGTTGCCCAAGCAACATGGATAAGTATTATTTTCACTTACAATTGTATCATTCTTACATATGTTTTTTCAATAAAGTTATTTATAATATAAAATTTAGAAACTGTTGTGGTTCACTTAGCATTGCTGCATGGGACAGAAGTGCCTTTGTGCAATGTAAATTTTAGTCATCTCCTCCCACTGTTCTATAAAATAAAATTTGTAAATTAAAAGATCATCTTTCCTATTGCTTTTGCAAGAAAGTCTTTAAAATATGCCTTTAGTCATTTTACATGTTAAATATCATATATATTTTATTCATTTATTTTTATAATATAAACTCAAAGATTAAAACACATACTGAAATAAAACTAATGATTAAAAAAATATTTTTTTGAAAAAATGATTAAATAATACCTTAAAACAAAAATATTTATTTAAAAAATTTGAAATTTTTAATTTTTTCTTTCAAAAGATGAATGCTTCACTTCTGAATTCTATTCCACATACTGTGGAAAAAAGAGGTTTATAGACATTATTCTTTTTGAAGTACAATAGTTATAAAATCCAATGTAATTCTTAGAATTATTTATCAATATTTAGATCAACTTTAACTGCAATGTCAACTATTATTTAAAAATAGTTAAAAATAATTATTTTTTGTTTAAAAACCTATTCAAAATCTCCTATGCATAAACTTATTCAAGTTTTCATATTATCAAAGTTATATTCCAGTAATAAAATATTGACTTATTATTTAATTTTTTAGATATGCATTATTCTACTATTAATAGCTATAATTTATTATATATACAATCTGATATTTTACTTTTTTATATTTACATTATTTATTGATTATAAATTTTATTATTTCAGTAATAGTTTTAACAAGGCTGTAAACCTTAGCAATGAGCGTAAGCATGTGTTTTAAAGACCTACAGAGGTCCCTAGTGACGATTTTTTCAGACGCTTATTGCTAAGGTTTACAGCTTTGTTAAAACTATTATTTATTGATATAACTTTTTATAATTCATTGGAACCACCAAACTAGGTCAATTTTAAATAACATGCTCTGATTTAATTCTTTGATTTCATTAGCACTTATTTGCTAAAATTACTTTTAATTCTGAATCTTTGACACACAACTTGTTTACATTTTTTATTAACAAAAATAGTTTCACTTATTTTCATTCAATAATAAAATATCTATAATACTACATTATTTTAGTTTTTAATGCTTATTAATAACTAAGTCATATTATATATATATTATAGTTTTTTATATACTTTGGCTGTTAGTGGTTTAGTCAGTATTTATTTAAGAGAAGAAATTTTAAATTTTTATACTTAGATTGTTTATTCAATATATTTTTAAAAGCCATTAAAATGCCTTTGCACTTTATTTTGTTTATTTATAGGTTATGTCTAATAAATATTTTTTAAAAAATCAAACACTTTGTTTGTTCCACTAGATACATTTTTTAAACTTTGTCAATAGTGCAATCATGTAGGATTTTTATTATAAAAATTGCTTTAAATAATACCTTTATCATGAAATTTGTTAAGACTTAAATATTTTGGCATGCAAAGAAAAACTATTTAGTAAAATATGTAAAAAGATAATATATAATAAAAAAAGAGAAATATTGTTATTAAAAAAAACTTTGTACAAAACACTACCAGGATTGATCCTAGGATCTTACATTCCAGAAGTGGCTGCTCTATTACTAATCTAAACTGAATGAGTTGTAGAAACTTTGTAAAATATCATTGATAAACATAATTTTTTCACATGCAGGATTACTGTAATTATAAGGCTGTATTTTTAGAATAAATTTTATTTTTAAATAAAGTATTAATAATAATGTGTTACTTTTATATAAATTAAGATATTTAAGTAAAAGTGTTTGGGAAATCTAAACATTTTGAATTACATATAAATTATACTAATTATAGTGACAAAAGAGGGTCAGCCAGTTCATTTCTGTACAGCAGTAGAGTATATATGAAGTATATTTTGATGTTCAAGCAATTATCACAATAAGTCTAAGTAAAGAAATATTCCTTTTATATTTAAATAGAAAATATTTACAAACAAACCTGTTTCTAACAATAAAGTGATTTGGAGATTTAAACATTGACATATAAGGTTTATTAATTATTGTGGCAAAATGGTCATAACCTGTTCTGTTTAACATGCTAATAAGAGTGTATATGTAGTATATTACAAGTCTGAAAAGTCAATGCTATGGCAATTTTCATAATAAGTTTAAAGTAATATATATTAAGGCTACAACCTTAAAACTGTCGTTTTTCAGGCACATAGTTTTAAGGTTGTAGCCTTAATATATATTATTTTAAGTAATGCGTATGCGCTTTATAAATATAATTATTATAATAAGTTTAAATAAAGAAGTATTCTTTTCATATGTTAATAAAAAGTATTTACACTCAGAACATATTTTTAACAAGGAAGCAATTCAAAAATGTAAATATTTTTATTTACATATAAATTTTATTAATTATCTTGATGTTTTGGCACTATCATGATAAACACCTTCATGTTCTGCACAACTACATATTTGCATGCAGAAGTCCTGGTCTTACTTAAAGCTTACCTCATCCAAATTATATGGCTGTCTAGAATGCGATTCAGAGTACAATATATTGACCAATTGAAAATAGTCAATGTCACAAACAAAAAAATTAACTAAACTAGTTGAGGGATTTAATATGGTTTACATTAAATAGAGAAGTACCATAATGAGGAGACTTAAATGGATTATTGAGGTTCTTAATAAGTCAGTACACTTACAAATCAGTAAGTCACTGGTCTGACATTACTCTCTTAATAATAACATTGCATTTTATTTATTGATTGCAAACATGCACACTTAAATTCAGAGTTGGAAGGTAGTAAGTGTTGGATTTTTCATGAGGATGCTAAAAGTGTTAGGTTTTACTAAGAACAAATCACAACATTCCTCTAACCTGGCTGCTTATTTCTAGCAATTATTAACATTTTATAATCTTGTCACTCTTTGCAATGTAGAGTTAAATAACTATTGGGTAACTATATTATTATAAATAACATTAATTAAATGTCTAAAATTTTATATTAATTACTTCAATTATTTAATGATTTGGAAATAATATCTAACATTTTAATTAATGCAGTAAAATGTTGAAAATATTATATATTTGCTAATTTAGCCAAAAATATTATTCTTTTGCATTTTCTATAGTCTTGTTGTCATTGTAGAATCTTGAATTTCTTATATTAGCATTTGTTCATTGTAGTATTATTTATTGCAGCAAACCCCATTGTATTTTTAACCTTTATGAATCCAATTATTTTAGCACCATAAATAATGAGATATGATCTTAAATTGAGATAATAACTTTCAGAACAATCAACAAATCGCTTCTTATATTTTATTTGTTTTAGTACTTGGCATTCAATTAAAACATCAACTCCTTTTTTTAGCAAAGTTTTGAATTATATTATTCATTATTACAGTGAGGTTTTTACTGACTCTGACAGAGTTGAATAACCACAGCATTGCTAATAGCAGTAAAATTATTATTTGAACTTTTAATTATGATCCTATAGAAGTTTTCACTATTTGATTTATAGTATTCCAATATAAATGTAGAACATGATAAGAAGATGAAAAAATAAATAACTCCACACCTAAATTATAGACAGGAATTACAATAAATGTGTCATGAAAAAAAAAAATATTTAGTTATATGTTTGTCTATTTCATTTTTTAATTGAATTTTTAGCTGCCAAACATTTAACCATTAGCAATAGCAGACATTAGTAAAGAACACAACAATTCATGTGATATTTGTCTTTCCTTCTCTTCAAAGGCTGCAAAATTGACTAAGGGACCTTCTAAATTCAACTACTAATCTTTTATATTCATAAATATTGAATTTAATCTAAAGCTCTAATAAAATAGAGTGTTTTGAAAAATACACTTGTTAGCAAAAGCATATGAGAGTCATCCTGATTTCTCCACTTTTTTCAAGTAAAGGTTAATGAATATTTTCCAAACATTATGGATTATCATATAATTTTGAAATCAAGAGGATCCTCGTAGGCAAACATATTAAATTCTTCTGACTATTATCTTTGTTAGAATAGTTTAATTGTTAAAGTATAGCTTAAATTCAGAATTCATGCAGTTACTGTGTTAGGCTGCCACTAAATCTTAAGAAAAGAGATAAATAATGCCAATCAAAACTTTCTGTTCTACACTAATTTGTGTGGTATTACTAATAATTAAATATATTTGAAAAAATATAGGGTAAATTTTTCTTAAAAAAAAAAAAGTTAATAAGTAAAATTCCATTGCTAAGTAACCTCAGACAAATAATATATTGTAATGTTATCTATACAGTATACACATTTATACCATATTGTTGCACTATATACCACCATTCAAGCAAAATCTGACTCTCTGAATTTACTTTTAACATCTGCATTACAAATAGAAAATCATTCTTTCCTTGAACAATTTATATATGCATGAATAAGCCTTTGCACAGTTAAATGGCAGTACTAACAAAACCCACTGACTAGTGTTTAGCTATTAGCCTTTCTCAAAAAGAAGTATTAGGTTGCACATAAAGCTATTTTTTTTTTATATATTATTTTTAAATAATAATTTGGCTTTAAAACCCTAAGTTTTTGAGATCAATATAATTCATTTATACTCTATAAATTCGATTCCAGATCAGCATTTATATATTTTGATGATCTTAATTATATGTTAACTGTGGTTATTTTCAGCTCTTTGGCAAAATAATTAGTATATAGCAATAAAAAAATCATATATTTTTTCTAGTCTATTAATATCCATGTATGTAGTATCAATCCATTCTATCACTTTAATATAATCCATTCTATCACTTTAATATAAATCTATTTATATAAACATAAATAATAAATGAGATTTCAGATGGTAATGCCAATATATTTGAATCACAAACTAGTAGAGGAGTTTTATTGGCATTATAACATGATTATCCATTGATTTCTTATATAAATGGCTTTAGAATATAGGTTAGAGTTGGTTACTTGTTCTAATACAACTTTAGATTATCATAATATGTTTATATAATGTAGGGGATTTGAACATAGACTTTTAAGCTCCCTTCAGTGATCTACTCTATCTCACACAGCCAATACACAGGATCACACACACATGTAAAAAAAATAAATGATTTTCAATATTTTGAGCTGAACCAGTTGATCATGATCATCATCTCCCATATATATATATATATATATATATATATATATAGCATGATATATATATATATATATATATATATATATATATATATTTATAATCAGTACTCAGTTTATATTAAGATAGCCAATCTTCACACTTTAATTGATAGGCTTCAATATACTCCTTTCTCCAACTCTTCAGATATCCATACCATTGAAAATCTGATTATGGAAAGCTTAAATTCATTTCTAAAGCCAATATTATTGTCAGGATCATCTTGACCTTAAGTCATTCTAACCCCTCATAAATAGAACCTTTCCCATTTAAATACCCAGAAGAGGAATGGGCAGAATACAGGCTGAATTTGTTATATTTTAATACATTTTATGTACATGGAATCTAGATATAATATAGAGAATTTAAACACAGAGTTTTAAGCTCCCTTCAGCCATAAATTCAATATCATACAACTATTGCACATAATCACACACATGTGAAAAATATAAATGATTTCCAATATATGTATTTCATGCTAAAGCAACACTATTCAGCTTGTATCCTGACCATACCTCTTCTGTCTATTTAAATGGACAAGATTCTATACATGAGAGGTCAGAATGATATGGGCATGACAATAATATTGGCATTAGCAAGGGATCTGGGTATTCTATCATCAGATTTTCAGTGGTAAGGATGGCAGAAGAGTTGGAGATTGGAGTAGATTGAAGCCTGCCCATGTGGCCCAACTGATGAGTGCTGGTTCAGCACAAAATATATACATTGGAGATCATTTATTTTTTTCACATGTGTGGTCATGTATATTGATCATATGAGATAGAGTTGATGGCTGAGGGGGGCTTAAAAGTCTCTGTTCAAATCTCTTATGTTACATTTAGACTCCAAATATATGACATATACTTGTATTAAACATAATATCTTTAATAACGTGAAAGGCTAAAACCTTTGATAAATGTGCTTTTTTTTAAATGCTTATGTGACAGCCAATCAGATGTCACAATGACTGCACATGGAACTCTTAATTCTAAAACACAAGCCAGAACTATCTTTTTCTGATATTTCTGGCTTGTGTTTAGAATTAAGAGTTCCACATGCATTCAGTGTTAAATTTTATTGGCTGTCACATAAGCAATTTTTAAAAAAAGCGCATTTGTCAAAAATTTTTAGCCTTTCATGTTATTACTGTCAGCTGTTTGCTCTTAATAAATTTAATATATTTACATAATATCTTTAGTAAATTTAAGCTATTCGATTTGATGATACTTTAGTGAATGGAGAATTATCTGAAAACATGCATAATTATATTAATTTTTGAGTAAAAAAAGGAGAAACATAAGTATGTGGACAAAGTTTAAATTTCATACTTTATATAATTCATTACAATGTATAGGTGTTTAGCATGTATGTTGAAGAAATTAAATAGTGCAGAGATTGATGCTTTTGAAATAAAATATTATAAAAGAATGCTAGGATATCTTGGACAATTAAGAGAACTAATAAATGATTTTGGAGAAGGCAAATATTCAAAGACAACTATTGGAGATGGAAAAATGAAGAGAGCTACTGTATTTTAAATGTTGATGAGACAGATGGATAATTTAAAAAAGGATGTCATAATAGGAATTGTGAAATGAGTCAAGAAAAAGAGAATGACTAAGACTATCATGGATAAGCAACATTATAGAATAGATAGGGCTAACAGTATTGATAGATTATAAAATAGTTGAAGAAAGGAAGGACTGGAAATGTTTTATTGGTACTATCATACATCACTGAAACAATAGATTAGACAGATGATAAAGACAAACTATGATCTTAGCTCATATAGAAAGATAATATATTTTCTCACCAATAGTGAAAGCTGCATTATACTGCATTATATTAACACCCATTGATCAACTTATATTGACCTGGAATCTTTACTTTTCAAGTAAAACTTTAAATATCCATGCAACAACTAGAAATTGTATGATTGGAAGGTTAGTTGTGGACTTTTTATCTAAATAAAATATGGCTTATTTGTTTTTTGGAAATATTTAACTATCTAAAAAAAATTGTGTTTATTCTATTAATCATAGATCTGCTATTTTCAATCAAAGTAAATCAAACAGGTTACAATAACATGAAATACATTTGTTTTTATTTATAAAAGAAAAGTCTTTAAACAATGCAGTACCTGTTTTGAACTATGTTTGTAAAATGAATTTATTCAAATTCAAATTGACATTATTGATGTTATAAAAATTAATGATTTTAAATAAGAATGTGCTGAACAAATAGTTTTAATAATTTTGGTATTTAGTTTTCCATTAGACAGCAAGAAATAAGAGATGGGCTAGAAAAGTCCAAATTAGAGGTGATAACATCAAAAGGTTCGTGAAAATTTTGCTTAATAATAGAGTGTGAGTTTTAAATCAGGCACAAAAGTCATATTATGTTCTGAGATAGTTAGAATTAGGCAATTATACAAAGCATATGCACTGATAAGAAAGATTTAGGAATATTGGCACAAAATGTTTACTTTAAAACTGACATCTTGTAATAAACTTACATTTTTATTATGTAATATTAAAAAACTAACATGGACTCAATACATACTTTTCTCACTAATGGAATACATTGAATCAGAACACCACCACACTTTTTTAAGATCATTGCACTAAGAAACCAATGTTAATCTCAACTTTACTTAGATATACAAGTACAAAGAGTCTCAATACAACTCAATTACTGCATGATCATAAAGCCACTTGAAATATGTGGCTACACATACCCAAAGTCAAAAGCACCAGGAACACATAAATCAGCAGGTTTGGCAGCATTCCTGTTTAGAAACCATCATCTCTGCAGATTTCAATGGGACAGAAAAATAACAATGTGCTATCTCAAAGACCTGATGAACATTGGATTTAAACAGGGAACCATCAACAGGAAAGTCAAACAATTTTATAACAAACTAAGATTTAGCGCAGCCAAAGAGGATAAACTATGTATGCTGCTACTGTATATACTTACTTTAGCCAAAAAACTTGTTAAAACACTTACTACAGATTTTAATTTAAGTTTTTTCATGCTACCAGCCACTAACAGATTAATTAATAATTCAAAAGACAAATTTGCACCTGACCAAACCCCCCAGGCTGTTTACAAAATAACATGACCCCAAAACAGATGCAGTGCAGCATATTATGGGGAAACACATGCTGCAATAGCCACCAGGATATCACAATGTCGATATTTATACAATAGGGTTTGAATCAAATCTGAGGGCAGCTTTATATTTTTTGAACATCAAAAATTCACAGGCCATGTGTTCAAACTCTCTACAGCTGAAATTGTGTGCACTGAGCACAATGACGCCAAGCTCAAGATTAAAGAAGCATGCTTCATTGCAGATAACCCCAATGCCATCAATAGGAGATGCTTGCTTCTCCATTTCAAAAAATGGGCTATCTAGGCTATTTGCATGCATTTGCATATATCTTTATTTTAAAAGATAACTACAATAATCATTAGTAGAAGCTATGAACATGGAAACAAGAAGCTCCTAAAAGTGCTAAGCAAGTGCAATATATAGATTATGCTTAAGTATCTAAATAAAAATCAGTAATTCTATAATGATTTAAATAATCAAACAATCCATCATAAAGGAGGTCATGTGACATAACAGTGCCAATGATCTTTAGTTCTGGAAAATAACAGGTGCTAATGTCTTGAAAGGTCATGTGATGTTTGAGTATCCTGGTAACAGACTGAGCATGTAACAATTACATTCAGTTAATCTGAATAAGTTTTTGTTGTTGTTTCTACATTGAGAATTGAGCTTGGGAATGGTGGAGCCTTTCACAACATCAATATGCTAAGCTGCATAGTGTATAAAACTGATTAGTTTTCTTAAACCTTTTCTTTAAATTGATTGTTTGTAAATATTAAATGGTTCCCAAATTATTATATATTTACATATAAATCATATCATCACACTATTCATGCTTAAATAACACTTAAAATATCGGAAATTTGTTGACAAGGCAACTTTACAATTAGCAGTAAATGGTCTACTTACTACTTTATTGCAGATATTCTATTGGTTTATTTAAGCATGAGGGCTGTGACACTTATGGATTAATATATATACAAATAAATACCCATTATATTTTATAACTTCATGTTGCAATGGTGGCCTTACTTGTGTCTGTGTTTGATTATCCACTGCCTTGCTTGAGACTATATTTGAATATCAACTTGACAAAGCTTAGGATTTTTTTTTCATATAGCTAGTTCATTTTAACTATTATTCATCTCATATTGATTGGTAAATGGGTGCTTAACTTTTCTTAACTATAATAAAAGGACAGAAAACAGTTTCTTCACCACATAGCAAATGGAAAACCCGGAGGCCATTACTTCCTACTTCATTGTTACTTATAAGAGAACATTGGAGAAAAGCTGCTTTACCTGCCTGATTATATTGAGTTAATCCTTATATTATTAAAATTAATAATGTAAATATTTCTTTATTTAAAATTATTATAATTTAATTATAAAATAAAAAGCTAATATTAAATTATTTATTAATTTTTAATATATTGTCAGTTTGAACCATTTTAAGACTTAAACTTTGCCTATCTAACACGAAATAAGATATTATTTAAATCACCAATAGATGTCGCTATTAAATAGAATAGAAAGCTTTTTTTTATAAAAAAAAAAAAAATTAATTATGAATAGGTGGAGAAAAAAAGTATTTGAAAATTAAAAGCATTCCTAAAAACAAAATTATTGCAAAAGGAGGTGGGATAATGAAAAAATGATTGAAAAACAGATAATGAAGGAAGTAAAAACATCTGCAAATGCATTAAAAATGAAAGCTATAGTAATGACAGACAACCTTCAATCTGTACTGAAAATCATTGAATGCATATATATATTATTTAATTATAGATATAAGATGAAGTACAATAACGCTAATGAAGTGGGACATGATTTTCATTTTTATCAAACACAAGACTGAACTTGAGAGATAAAATTTCAAATAAGGAAGCATTAGCTATTATTAATGAGATTTGATACAGGATTAATAATACCTGAAGGTAATTACGTAGTGACTATATTAAATGACATTTCAATAGTTAGCAAAATATTAAAAAGTACATTATCACTGACATTATACTAGTTGTAAAATAAGAACTAGATCATTGCCGATCAATCAATAGATTGATTACATGTCGCACTGTTTATTGTCCAAAAAAAAAAAACTACTTCAGTGATTATAAAAAATATTGATTGTGAAAAAATATTGATTGTACTGAAAAATATATATATATCACTTTATTATAAAAGTCTACAATTTTTTGGGAAAAAAATCAATTAAAATGATTACTAAGCTATTAAAATTATTACTGGTTTTAAGTTTTTTACCTGAAGATAAATCCAGGTGTCTAGGCAATGGGGTGGGCTTTAAAATAATAAATCATATTTAACAATCCTGGCAATGGCGTGACATTACTTAATCATTTACAGATTGGGATATCATTCTGAGTTTGAAAACAAAAAAGATGAGTAGATTTATTATTTTTAAGTCTAAAATCTATAAAACTATTACTATGAATTATCTGCTATGAAGTAGTATATTTTTAAGAATATCTGATTTCACATTTAAAACTGGGCATAAAAGACATCCTAATGTTATCGATAATAACATAAAAATGCTCTTGAATTAATTTTCAATTAATCAAATGATAGTACATTGATTTGATTAATTGAATAAAGTTGGTATATTCAGCTTATTCTTTTAGGATTCTTACAGCATTTTACATTGTATTTCTCACTTTCTGAATAATTTATGTCATCTCTATTCTTGTAAATACTTTTTTCAATAGTGGTCATATTTATTTGCACTATCCACAGCCTGGAATTGGATCCAGATAGGATAAAGTTTGGAATTTTATCGATGTTTCAATTAGCTTAGAACGTTTATTTCAAAAAATTCATGTATAATCAATCTAGATAGTCAATCCAATATGATTAGTAAATTTGTGTCTAGCTATTTTATCTAGAATGTAAACATGGAAAAAGCAAAACCTAAATCTCACTACCTAGCATTTGATTACTTTGCATAAAAAGTGATCCCTGAAAAAAAAGCTGCAGGTTCAATTGAAACAGCAGTATAAAAGAGGAAAGGGGAGAGGTGGGTGCTTACATAGTATTAAAAAGAATGTTGTAGTATTGTATTATATAATTGCTCAAAGACTGGGCAACCAGCAGATAAATGCACATAAAAGAATAATCTGAATAGCGAATAGTCTGCAACAACAATATCTCAACAGTTCACTGATGTTCAATTCCCTCGATTTACTTTCAGAATGGCTGCTACAAAAATGGTTTCCAATGGGCTCGGTTCATACACACTTTGTCCCAGTCCAGTTTAGCTGCACATAAACACATTATAGTATAGCACTGTGACCGACTTTAAGCTCCTTACAGCTTCTGTCTCTGCAACAGTCCAGCTGTAACTTTACTTGAAAATCGCTGGATACTCAACTTTTTATTTAGCTGCTATCTGGACGTTTTCCTCAGGCTATGATCTCCCAGTCTTTGTGGGCCTATTCAGCTATTGCCCATGAACAATTTCCTCTGAGCACTGCACATTAACTGAAGCAGTGACCCTAGATCTCTGCTACACCGAAATTGAACTGGAGATGCACTTGAATGGTCCATGTACTTGTTACATACTCTTTTTATAGCTTTCTGATTACTACTACAATTAATTACCTTCTCCATATAAGGTAAGGTATTTAGATCCATAGCTAATTAAATTGCACCTTCAGAATTCCTTACCATATAAGATAATTTAGTCTCTTACAAGAAATATTTGCAATAAGCAAATATTTCTTGGAATTTTATCGATCGCCATTATGTTAATTCTTTAAATAAATTTTTGTCAGTTATCAGTTCATGATCTAAAAAAATCTCTCTAATAAATTCTAGTTTTCTGAAATGCACAAACTTTTATAATATTTTTACAAAAATACAACATCTCCTCCACTCCAGAAAACCCCATGCTGCTATTCCTCAGTGTTTTGTTTTAAGTCATGTCCAATTTAAACTGCTGCCATAACTTCATCACCACTTACAGGTTCAATGATGACTGCACATGCATGGTGGAATTCAGCTTCCAATGATGAATACACAAATGTTTTATTTCCTAACTTTCACATTGTTACATCACGTAGACTTGCAGTTAATTTTTTAACCATTCACTTCTATTATTAATCGTTTACTAACTGGAATTTTCATTTTCACCCAGTTTCTCCTGACTTGCAAAATGTATTCGCTACTAACAGGTTCAAAATGCACCACACCAATAATTTAGCTTTTTAAGCTTATTCACAGGTTCAAAATGCAACTGCAACAATAATTTGCTGTGTCCCCAACTAAGACTGGGTGACCAGCAAACAAATACACATAAAAGAATAATCTGAATAGCAAATAGTATGTAACAACAATATCTCAACATTTCACTGATGTTCAAATCCCTCAATTTACTTTCAGACTGGCTGCTATAAAAATGGTTTCCAATGGGCTCAGTTCACAAATACTTTGGCCTCAGTCCAGTTTAGCTGCACATAAACACATCATAATATAGCACTGTGACCAACTTTAAGCTCCTTACAGCTTCCATCTCTGTAACAATCCACCTGTAACTCTACTTGAAAACCACTGGAAACTCAACTCTTCATTTACCTGTTATTTGGATGGTTTCCTCGGGCTATGGTCTCCCAATCACTGTGGGCCTATTCAGCTATTGCCCATGAACACATTTCCATTGAGCACTACACATTAATCAAAGCACTGACACTCGATCTCTGCTACACCAGAATTGAACTGGAAAATTAACTGGAGATGCAGTCGAATGGTCCATGTACTTGTTATATACTCTTTTTATAGCTTTCTGATTACTACTACAATTAATTACCTTCTCCATATAAGGTAAGATATTTAAATCCATAGCTAATTAAATTGTTCCTTCAGAATTCCTTACCATATAAGGCAATTTAGTCACTTATCAAAAAATATTTGCAATCAGCAAATATTTCTTGGAATTTTATCGATCACCATTACTTTAATTTTTTAATTACATTTTTATCAGTTACCAGTTCGCGATCGAAAAAAAAATCTCTCTAATAAAATTCTAGTTTGTCTAGAGTGCACAAACTTGTATAATATTTTTACAAAAATACAACAATAATGTTTTTTGGTATAGTTAATTTTGTTGACAGGTTTTAAGGATTCATACTAATGGGTTTCATTCATAAGAAAGGAGATCATTTATCTATTTTTAATTTATACATTTATTATGATTGTTTTTCTTTTATGAACATAAAATTGTAAACAAAAGCAAAACTATTCATATAGTAGTGCCACCCTGTGCCAAACAGAGTAATCAATAGATGCCAGAAGGCTTGTGCATAAAATCTCTATCTAATGCCTACTCATCCAATATCCCCAGACTAGTTTCTAGCTTGTGGCCACCATCAGTGAGGAGCCTTGGATCTGAGAGCACTGCACTTAGATCTTAGGATCTAATGCAACCCTCCAGCAGCCACCTTTTAACTCTACTTTACTACAAAACTATGATAATGAAATTGAAAACATTGTTAATATCTTCAATCTAAGCTCAATAGCTTATATAGTCATATGAGTCTGAACTCAATTCGCACCCATACATTTTGGTGTCTTTGGCTCTTAAACAACCATAGCCACCACTATCCTATTAGGCAGGATTGATGTGCTAGTATAGAGATGGTGATCATGTGAACATAAAGTTGTTTCAGGATAGAATGAAAATTAAATATTTTTGAGTATAATGTGGAAATTTGGAATAAGATTAATAAAACAAAATACAATGTTAAAGTAAAATTAAAATAAATGGATGAAAGAATTCCCTGCAATATATGATGAATAAATTATGTTATAAAAAGTGGAATTTAAAAAACCATTATCAAAGACAAAATTTTATCATTATCATTTATTGTGGATATCTCTCAGAATGCATTTTTTTTTTAAAAATACCATTAACTTGATAATTCTCATATTCTTTAGGAATCATTGGGTGTTTACCTAAAAAAAAGTCTGGTTGTTCGGGAGACTTACAATGGTGTTTTAATGTTATTGTATGTGAAATTAATAGCTTTTTTATAATATATAATTTAATTGAAAAAAATCTGAACCGATCAGTGTCTTATATACTGTGGCTACAGAGAAAATGTTCAGTAGACTGAAAATTTATGGACATAATAGAATAGCCAAAATTGCATGAAATTGGGTTAGAAGCAAAAGGCAGGCAACAAGATGGATGAGTAAGGTAGTATGGTATGCAGAAGATTTGTATAAAGATTTTGTGTCCATATACTTATGCAAAGGGTGGGATTATTGTGTGAGGAGGATTGTTGAGTGTTACAGTGGCAAAGAATAGGATAGAAGAATGATGCATTAATAAAAAAAATAGGGAGCTGGAGAGATGGAGAACTAGTATGGAGAATGAAAAGAGCTTAAATGGATATAGAAGAAACAGATTATTGGATGTGAGTTAATATATGATAATAGCAAAAAAGTAGTTTAATGCTTAAGGTTTGAACAGGATCATTAGCAACAAGGGAATATACACATAAATGGGGAAATATGGGGAATTTAGGCTGCAGCTTATGTAAGAAAAGCATTGAAAATATCTGTTAATAGAATGTAAATGCTCATAAGTACAAAGAGTACAAATAGTGGAGTTGTAAAAGAATAAATATAGACCAAGTGATTATTCAGAAAGGGGTTCTTGGTCTTCATGCTGGGTTGCAAAAAGATAAGGGAATATAGATACAAAAGCCATGGAGTGGACAAAGATGATGATTGGAAGTAGGATAAAGGTTAGAGAAGAATATTGGGAAAAACATAGGGTGGGGAGTAAAAAAGGAAGGTAGATTTGGTAACAAGTTTTTCTTGGGCATATTATGAGAGATTTCTGACTTTGATAAAGGAGTAGCCATATCACATCATAGCACAACATCTAGACTTTGCTCCATTGTTCTATGGCAGAAAACAATGACCAGAGAGCATTCCCTTCTTCTGCTTTAATTTTTATACAAAGATTTTTCAGTAAGTGGAATATGTTTTTTTGGTTGTTCATAAAATAATTTTACTGTAATTCATTTAATATCTTTCTTTAAACATATAAATGTTCAGACATTTATAAAGAAATGGTAGATATTTAAAAAAAATGGTTTTATTCAAGCTGAACATGCTTTCAATACAATTTGTATTATAATCATAGCTATGATTATGGTCCACATTGTACTGAAAGCTTGCTCAGCATGAATAAAGCCAATTTTTAAAATATATACCTTTTCTTTATAAATGTCTGAACATTTATATGTTTAAAATTAAAATATTTTAAATTATTTTTACACACTAAATTGGTTGATTATTATTTAAAACAAAAAGAAATACATGTATAAACTTTCAATTTATTCATTTAACCTTTACTTTTAGAAATAGAAGCTATTAAACTTGATAGTAATATAAAAAAGAAAACCAACATCGACTTTCATTTCATTATCTAACAGAATTGACATGGTGTTAAAATCTTTTTACATATTGTAATTATTATAAAATAGATATCAGATTTTGAAGCAGAATTTGATAGATTTATCATAAATTTACCTTCATTCATTCATATTTTAATAAAACATTAAAATAAAAAATAATTGATCCTTGTTCTGAAAGAATGCTACATTAACTTAATTGATGATGGATGTGGTACATTGATCTGATTTATGAATCAGCTTTTAAATATTTAAAAGATCAAACATGATTTTTTAGAATGTAATTCATTTATAAAATTAAATTTTAAAAAATCAAGTCCATCTTATTGAGTTTTGGGGTAAAATAAAGATTTTATACAGAAGCATAAGATTGAGCAGTTTCAAAAACTCTCACCAGGTAGAACACAAAAATATCACACTTTATAAGATTCCATATTCTTATCATTATTATTATTTTATTTAAAAAAAAAAGATTGAGTCTTAAGATTTATCATTATCACTTTATAAAGGTGCTTCCTTATCACTGCAGCCACATGATTCAGTCCTCTGCCATTCTCTTTATCCTATCATATGGACTATGTCCAATTTCATTAATCACATTTTACGATAATATATCCTTTGTTTATTTTTCAATTTTCTTCCCAAAATTTTACCCACCAAAATATTTTATAAAAAAATTTATAATCATTAAAAGAACTGATTACATGAAAGACAATTGAAAGTTGGCATTATTATACTAGAAAGCATGTATTAATCTTGAGTTTTAATTAATTAGGCTATATAATAATGTATAAAAAAATCTGAGAGATAAATTTATATTTGTTATTAAAATAGCAAATTGTACTTGGAAATCATAATGTTTAAGTTATCTTAATCTTTTCATATAAGATTAAATGTAACTATGTCAAGGCTTAAACTATTAATTTTAACTTTTAATTTACATTAAATATAGCTTTCAGATAGAATACAGTTTATAGCAAAATAAAATTATTTTCTATAATAGATACTATTTAAAATGTTTCTAAAAATAATTAAAAATGTAATAATTTTTAAAATTGTGAAAACATTTAATTTATATTGAAAAAAGAACTTACATCTGAATTACAAAATTCATGTACAATTTTGTCTTACTGTTTTTTAATATTTAAAGAAAGTCTTAGTACATACAAAAATTAAACATATTGTATTTTTATTAATAAAAATATTGGAATAAATGAAAATATATTTGAATTGATAAAATAAGTTTTTAAATTAAACTTATCATTCATCTTGACAAACTTAGGATGAAAAGCCTTCATTGCATTTGAAGAAGGTAATGCTTCAGAGTTCTGTTTATTGTCTGATTATACCTGACATCTAGAAACAGTAATTCAAACTAAAATATAAATGGATTAACATTAAAAATAAATCATTAATTAGAACAAATTGAACTGTAAAAGTGGTTTTTGCAAAGTGATATAAGTCTGGAACAGTGCTATTGTGAAAAAATTGCAATAGAATCTTTTAGCATTAATAAAAATAATAAAAAAAGAATTAATGGTCTGTATTAGTTATTTATTTAATATTTTATTAATAATTACAATGTATTTTAACTTAAACTTTAAATACAGTCTTCCTGCAAATTCTTAAAATCATTTAAATTTTGTCTTATTTATAATTAGATAACTATGTTTAAACCATCAAATCATGCCAAGTAAATATTTTAAATAGAGAAGAAATAAAGAATTTTTTGTGTGCTCTCATCATTTTTCATCTATTATCCATTACAATGCAGGGCCTGATTAATTAAACTAGTCTTAAAATTAAAAGAGAAGCTTGACTGAATAAAAGTGACACAATAAATTAAAAGAGACTTGTTTTAAGAATTAACATTTAATTAATATTTAGTAATGGTCTCACTATATAAGAAATAATTTGAACTAGTTATTGAGATTGAACTGTAGGATTATTATTTATAATTTATATGAATAAATCTACAGTAATAAAAATATAATTAAAACATACTGTTTTTATTAATTGTATATATGTTCAGTACAGACAAGAATATATGATTAAATAAACGGAAAAGTAAAATGGTTGCTTTGAAAGTTTACTATTTTAAAAAAATATAATCATTTTATAAAATAGAATTTTAAAAAAAGGAAAGCAATCCCACCTCCACCCCCTCATTCTCTCTTCTGCATACAAAAATATTACTCTTTTTTTTTCATTTTTGAACAATTATTAATATTTATAGAACTTTTATCACATTGTTTTATATCAGAATTTTGTTTTTTAAAAAATAAAAAAAAATTGAAGCAATGTTGAACCTTTAAAATTACTGCAATTTTCTTTATATCTTTTATATTACTTACAAGATGAAAAAAACAAAGCAATTCCTAGGATATCTGTTTCAAAAGAAATGCTTTTTTAAACTGCCTTAAAAGAGACCAACTTTCTGATCAATATAGAAATATTGTATCTTGTGACTTGTACAATTATTGAAATAAGAATAAGTAAATAATTTAAAGCATATTAAGTTATTTAAAAAATTCTAGTATAAGATGCAAGAAAAATGTGATGAATCTCAAAATAAATATGATAATTCATAAGGAGAGCTCGAAAAGTTTTCTGAAGCAACAGTTTATTAAAGATTTTCAATGTTTTACACTTTTACAAGTATATCTCTCATCTAATTCTGCTACATCACAACTAATCACTAATGTAGTAAATATTTTTTTAAATATATATATTATTAAATACTACTTAACACTACACTAGCAATTAAAAATAAAATAGAAATTTATATAACACTATATAAATACATGCATTTCACAAACATCTTTGCTCATCAAGTGAGCTAAACATAACATGAAGAAATTGAGATGGTATATCTACTTTTGAAAACTGAAGATTGTTTATCAAGTACTTGCATAGTAAAAGAGAATTATGATATAGAAGACTTGAAATTAGGATTGCAATGATAAAAAATTTAAGATTTCCAAAAATACTGAAGATACCTAATGAACTCAAGAAAAATTACAGAAAAAAATTTAATGAATGTCAATAATATTGTAAAAAAATTATTGAAGCAAAGCATTAAGATACATCAAGGTAAAGTTTGGAGAATACAAATAAAAATCGCAAAGTTACAATAAGAAATTAAAAAATAAAAAATAAAAAAGATTAAAATGGAAATATTAGAGAAAAAAGAAGATATAAAGACCAAAATTGAAGAATCTCAAAGAGAGATTAAAAGATCTCAAATATTGAATAATGTGTGGCATAAATTTTCATAAGCAGAAACCAGATGTATCACTGATATGAAGTTAATACAAACAAATTATATATGAGTGCATTGCAAAATTGAATTAGGGGAAGATAAGACCAATAAAGAAGTTGTAGCTTTTAAAATAACAGGTACAGTAGCCATATACCAAAAGAAATTTTAAAATGTTAAATATATCTTAATATATTACTAATATATATTTTTTATATATTTAAAATTTAGCTTTAACCATAGCCTTTTTATTTATTTTTTTAAAGTCATTTAAATCTGATTGAAATCTTATTTAAAAAGAGAATTTCATCACTAATCCTATTATATCTGTGTAAATAAATATTTTAAATAGATAGAGTATATGAGCACAGACTTTCACACAACCACCACTCTCCACACTATCTCATAACACTGATACACTTGAACACATATATGTTGAAAAAGTGTATCCGTGTTATGAGATAGTGTGGAGAGTGGTGGTTGTGTAAAAGTCTGTGCTCATAGACTCTATATATTACATATATAGACACAGGTCTATAATAAATCTGTGTGTTTCATTTCTTTTAAATAGAGTAGAAATAAAGAATGAGATTTTTTTTTTCTCCATTGTGCCCTATCATTCTATTTTTTATTATAGTATGTATTATTCTTTAATTGTGTTTAAAGTTACTTATGATGTTTGGGCTTATATTATAATCTTTAACCTAATAAGTGATTAATGAATAATATAAGGATATATAAAAAAACTGACCTATATTCAAATCTGCATAACCATGCAAGCAAATCATCTTGATTTCAAAATCTCTGGTGTTTTTTTTTTATTCAGACTATTAGCTTTGCATTTTAATCCTAGAAATATTAGCAATTTATCTATATATCAAGAGTTGATTTTGTATCTTTGTAAAATTGTTCAATCTCATCATCGTTACTATAATAACACTATGTCACATGAAAGTGATATTTGTAAAATATATAAATGATCTGGTGACAGATCTCTACAACTATAAAAGTCTGCATTCAAAATCTTCAGATTTTTGCTTTAATTTTGGGATATTCATTTGAATATTGTAAAGAATAAAAAGTGACTGGTAAATAAAAGTATTGTTTTCAGATTTGAATCCTAGTGCTCACAGATGAAGACAAAAGTCAGAAGCCAATCTGGAAATTAAGGTATTATAGTATTATACCCATGTGGTATTCATTTGTTATTTAAGATTTCAATAGATGGCTCCAGAATAGCATAAAAAAAACTACTCTTGCAAGCACTTTTATTGTAAGATATTATTATATACTTGTACTACTGTGATGGTCTTATATTCTGTTAATGAATCTCTTGAATATTTTTATTGATCTTTTTACCTACTAAAAGTATACCATCTAATTTATGCTTAAGATTTTTTTTTAAAACTAACTATTCAAAGAACAGTTTAATTCTCCAATGTCAGTGTATTGTACTTTAATTCGTCCAAGAAAGTTACATTTATCATTTTTTCATTTCTTCTCATAGTAAGATTATTTTATCACAATAACATAGTTTTACATTCCATTACAAAAAGTATATGGGTTAACAGTTAAAATTTTCCTTCTTAACTAACTGTCTTATTGACTCAAAACTGGTTACTTAATTAATTACATCAATCTTATTTATCTAGGTGCTATATCTAGAATAGTACTAGATAAAGTACAATATTTTACCAATCCAATTGACTCTGAGAGGATTGAAATATGGACCACTTCTGATATGAAACAGACGTCTTCATCAACTATTCATTTGGAGAATGGAAACTATCATTATTATTTGATAGAACTAATTGAAGTTGTTAAGGATGATCCACTTCCACTATCACAACCATTGATCATCTTCTCTTTTTTTAGAATCTCATCAGCAACAGATTATAAAAAGATCTTAAAAATAAAATAAAAAACTTAGCAAAACAAACAAAAGAAGCAAAAAAAAATAGTGCTTTCACAATACTCTTATGTAACAAATTTATTTCTTCTATCGCAAGTTGCCATTTAATAAAATCTTAACTAATCAATAGTTATTAGAATATAATTCGATTTTCCTTCATCTTGAGTTTGCTATGGCTCATACATTCAGTCTACTAATGTGAAGATGATTTGTGCCAAAAGAAACAATAGAAAACGAAAATACAAAGAGGTATGGGTGATTGCAAAGAATTCAAATGCATTAACAGAAAAGATTCCATTATCAAAAACTGGAATATTTAAATGCCTCATTTACATAATAATAAATCATGTCCATATGTAGGCATAATTTTCAACTGCTAAACAAAACAATCCTATGATTCCGGCAGTGGTCTGCTAAAAGCATGCTTAGTGCAATATAAAAGTTTTGAATATTAACTATCACCTTTTCTTAATACTACTTTATAGCAAGTTTATAATAATTACAGTAAATAAGGAAAAAAGAATTAAATATTGTTTAGAATTAATTAAATCCTCGTTTATAATTATTGGTTGTTAATAAATCCCTATCTAAATTTCTCTATCTATAGCATTGGATTAGATTCATGTCCAAAACTCCTTGTTAACAAAAGCCAAAAGCTACAAATTAGTCTGGAGATATAAGATGGCATTATATAGGACCTTATTAAGCATTATTATGAGATATCTATTGACTATTCAAGCTGATATTAGTTGGAAAAGCTTGAGTAGAAGAAATAGATTTATTACACAAAAAAAGCAAAAACAGAATTAGAAGACAATAAAAAGAAATCAAGATTAAAAAAAGAGATAGAATATTTTCATTAAAGATTATAAGAGTAGGGAAAGATGAAATGCAATATAGATATCAATATAAAATGAAAGATGTGATCACTATATAAAAAAGATCATACTTATTTATAGCATTTTGTATTCACCGAATCTATAATATACACCCAATTATATTGTCACACTTAGGCACAAGATCAACAGTGTGAGAGTTCATGTTGATCGAACTTTAAACAAATATAAGTGAATGAAGATAATATAGATAAAGGAAAATCTCTGAGATACTATAGACTAAAGAGAAGACATAAGAACTGTTTGTATTAAAAATGCTAGTTCATCTTTGGTCAGATAACAATTTATTCTGCAATGCTATGATTAAACTCTTTCCTAGATACTGCTTTTTAATTGTTTACAGTTATTATCTCATCAGCCAATTGTGAACTCCATCAATAACCTGGATTGAGAACCAAAATGATCAAGAGCCTTTTCTGTTATAATAATGCATATTTATATATTTATTTCTTCTTTATAATGTAGTGATTCTAGTAAGTTAAAACCTTGTAAGGTTTGGAGAATAAATATTGCCAGGGTACCAAAGTTCTGCTTCAATACATACTTAAATGCCAAACATTTATAAACCATGATTGTTTGTGCATTTATTTTATGATTCTGCAATGTTCTTTAAGGGTGATTTATGTGAAACATTTTAAATACTATTATAGTCTTTCTTCAAATATTTAGAAATCCATTAAACTATGGACCTTTACATGATTCTGCCTGATGAAAATATGTACTTATCTGTATACTTATACAATGTTCAAGTATTTTTAAAACACTAAACAATATGGTTTCCAAATAACCATATGTTTAAATCTTGCTTTGCTTGTATTCACATCTTATATTTATACTTTTTTCCTATGCTTATTAATGCATATTAAAAAGTTTCATTTTTGTTAAACACATTTCTCATCAATATCCACTGGTGCAGAAACTTGGAAAACCCTCTCTCACCATGTCTTTTTAGAATAACCTTCATTCATTAAATGAGTTAGAGATATTAAATGTCTAAAGATCAATATTTGCTTTAATGCCTTGATATTCTTCATTCTCACATGTAGAAACTGGTTTTTATTAACTTTTAGTAAAAGGATGAATAATTGTTGTACTATAGAGATATTTTTCACATTTTTTTCTTAATTATTATAGTGTATTTCTCATAAACTTCATCATATTATAAATATCTACCCATGCAGAAATTCACACCATCCTATCTTAATATGCCTGCATTTTATGAACAACTTTCACTTGTAAACTCAGCTAAAGATATCAAGATTCTCAAAATAATTATATCACAAAGCAACAAATTCTTGAGGAAATTAAACACTTACATTACATATGTGATTTTCTGCCTTAGAAAATGAATAAATACCTTTTATTTCTCAGTGAACAACAAGCATCTCATCTCCTGGTGGATATTGCTCAAAAAATATTTGCAAGGATTATTCTTAAACAACCAAGTAATTTTATCCTTCCTAAGCTTTCCTCATCACATTATGCAATTAAAATTTATGGTGCATCTCAAGTTATTTGTTTAGCATATGAGTCAATAGTGAATGCAAAAGAAAATAAATTAACAAAATTGACTTTAAAGCTGCTTCTGATCTAGTAAACTGGGAATACTTGTTTAACACATTAAATAAACTTTTTGCCAAATCACACATATCTAATTATTGCCATAAAAATTATCTTGCTAATACTTATATCAATCTTAAAAATTACATGCATTTCTCATCATCTTTTAAACTAAGCCAAGTTATTCTATAGATCTCATCAATTATACCACTATTATTTGCAATATATATATATATATATATATATATATATATATATAATATATATATATATATATATATATATATATATATATATAAATCCCATGATCAAAGAAATTGAGGATTGGACAGAATATCTCTTCCTTCCTCATCTTGGAACTACTGTTAAAATGATATATTTTGTTGATAGATGTTCTGACACCCATCAGAAACCTGCACAACATTCTCCTCATTCTTCATATTTTAACAAATTTAAAACACAGGATCCTCATTCTTCACAGGTACATACTTATCTTTTTCATGGGATTCCAATCAGTTTATTTAAAACACAGTCAAGTCATCATCAAAATTATCTGGTCATCCAAAAATTCAATTACAAAATTAAAGATTTCTGTCCACAATTGCTTTATAGTAAAAGTGTGCATTGTTAATGCTATTCTGTATGGTATACTTGCTTTTTATAAAGTCCATAGATGCATCTTTTCAGAACTACTATTA
Source organism: Epiperipatus broadwayi (assembly GCA_028023455.1). Taxonomy (NCBI): domain Eukaryota; kingdom Metazoa; phylum Onychophora; class Udeonychophora; order Euonychophora; family Peripatidae; genus Epiperipatus; species Epiperipatus broadwayi. The sequence continues at coordinate 267,020 of JAQFVV010012539.1, read as the reverse complement.
AAAATTCCATGTCCATAAAAATAATACATCTTGGGGTCATCATCATCATCATATTCTATCAATAGTGAGTGCTTGTATTCTTATTTATAAAAGTGATATTAGTCTAATATAACAGAACTAAAATATACATCGTAACCTTAGTTAGTCCAATCCTGAAAACTACTCTTCCACCTGTAACATTGCTTATTTCCATCTGCAAGTCATTCCTTTTTTGCTGATCATGCTATTGAGAATGCAGATCCATTGGACAATTATAACATCAAATCTTTAGTTGTGTTTATGTTAAAGATTTGAAAAATATATATACATCTTAACAGACATCTATGATCAAAACTTTAACCTGATTCCAAAATATGTGTTCCTCAATGATGGCTGAAATTATTGTTTAACTTATTATTTAGCACAACTTCTATCAAAATCTTCCTCATTAATTATTTAAATTAAATCTAAATCTCACATGCATCTTGTTTAATAATCATCCAGAAGATATGATACACATTTTTGAAACTAATACATACTTCTTATCCTTATGAACTTTTGTATTTCACAAGCAAATAATTCATCTTAAATAATTGCTTGAAGAAATATTAAAATTTTTCATCCTTATAATACCATAGTAATTATTTATACTCTTTGAACCATGTGGTTTGTTCTCTGCTCTGTAATTTTTGACAACAAAAAGTATAGCGTTCTTATAAAAAATAATAAAAATTGATATAATACATATGTATATGATCTAAAATATTTACCTAGAAGTACTATCAGCAAAATTCTGCAGAACAATGTTTTTTTCTTAGTTGTACATTAATTTAGAATTGTGTAAAGCAAATAAATTATACGTTCATCTACATAAAACAAACATTTTCATGTGCTGTCAACCACTAGTCATAATGATTATACTTTTATAAGCTATGTATTATATGTCATGTAAATTCACTTTTCCTCTGTATATATGTTAATAATTTGCTATTAATAAAGATTGTTTTATAAAAAATAAAGTGACTTGAATTTCCAAATTCCATATTGATAACTTGAAATTCTTTCATTTAAATTTTGGACTAATTTACTTTATGTACTCTAGATTTAAATAATTAAATTATGTAATTGCTGAGTTTATGCAAAAAATATGTGTATTGTATTTTTTTTTCTTTTGTAACTCAGTTTCCATTTTTCTAATTATTAGTTTTCAATATTTAATGTTAATCTTTAATTTATTAATAGAGGATTTTTAAAAAATCAAAACTAACAATAAATGTAACAAAAGCAAACGTGGAACAAAACTTGCAAAATAATTCAATCATTTCACTTTAAAATTGTAAACTTACCAACTCAATTCCGAAATGACCTTAAACATACTATACTTTTAAACATATTATCTAATAACAATAATACAATAGGATTGTTTTTTAGTATCAAATACATTTAACCACCTCATTGTTCTATGATTTTACTCTGTGTGTGTTTCTGCTAGGGCCATTAATGTTTAATATGGATGTTTTATGTGAAACATTTATATCTGTTTACCATAAATTCCAATTTATTAGGTGTTAATCGGGTGTAACCTACCATACAATCTTCTGCATTTATCAATAAAGCAAGTCATATATAATGTAGCATTGCTTTTATAAGCTTGTATTTACAAAAATGTAATACAGACAGCACACCAATAGCTCAAACAAGCTCTTAATTGATAAGTGCAGTAAGAGAAAATATTTAAAATTTCTATCCGAAATATTCTTATCCCCAAACCAATTGGTTTCAAGCTTATGGCTCATCTCAGTGAGGTATTTTCATTTTAATATATGCTTCTAGTTGATAGCTATAAGCAGAAAGAAAATAAAGTTTTCTGGTGCTTGTGTATTAAGAAACAGATTTTAACTTCTTTATATATTGATAATGTCAATGAATTGAGTTTCTTTTTTACTTAAAGCCATTCAGTGCTTGTTTATAAATGTATGATATATATATTTTAAATATATTATGCTTTTGCAAAGAGTTGCAAATTTATGAGATGGGAAATATTTTAATATCATTTACCTTAAAAATATTTGTCACCGTTTTGTTTTAATGTATAGGTATTTTTTTTATAAAAATATGCTAAAAAAATTCATTTAGATAAAATAAATATTTTAATAATAATAATTTATCAAACCATATATGTGAAAAAAATTGATACTTGAAAATTTCAATGTATTAAAATAAAAATCATGGAGAGAGTTGAAAACTTTCGGTCTAGTGAGGAAATAAACAAAAATCTTTCATCTTTTATTGATAAGAATTTATTCTTCCCAACTTTGGTCATTTTTTGATATCACCCATTTAGATCAATTTTTAAATCTATAAAATAATTTTCTCAGCCGCCTATTGCTATTTGTATCAACTAAAATTTATGGCTTATATAATAGTAACATTTATTGGCACAATACATTGATTTACATAATATTTGCATTTCTAGTCCTACCTTGTTTCATAAAGTGTTGAGTGGTGGTCTCACGAATTTTAAAAGTTCATGAATCACATCTTGGTTCTGTCAGTACTGGTATTTGGATGACATGTGGCATTGTTTATTAGTCATGAACAAACATTAATATATCACGAACTGTATATTAGAGTATTCATCAGAAAAATCAGCCAACGTAGTTTAAAACATCATATACAACAACATGTATTCACTGTGACAATCGGTTGACACATAGTTTATAGTTTCAAAAAAAAATCTCAACACAATTTATGATTAACCAACTCCAATTATGATAATATTAACAATAAAAATCAAAATTTTAATCTTTTACTAATCTAACAATATGTAATATTAATTCATTTAATTTTTACTCATATAGACTTTGTCTATTGTCAATATTGTTAACCTTATTTCAATTTTTTTATCACATAAATCATACTTGTGAACCAATTTTCTCTTTCATATTATATTTCCAAATAATTAATAACTAATTACATCAACAAAACAAATGTACTATTCAGTATAAGTCACTATTTTTTTTCTCATTGGTGAAAGTTTTTATTCATCAAAAAGATAAAATACACAACAGTTAAAAAGGTTTACAAAAGGATAATTACATGGCAAAATGAAATTCAAGTACAATATGGTGAAGGGGAAAGGGGTACATATGAAATGAGAAGGGAATATGGAAAGGGTGTGTAATACAGGCAAAGAAGAGTCTTTGGAAAAGAGCAATGTTGATAGGATTGTACATAAATTTTGGAAAAATATCATTGAGTATAAAATGTTTTACAAAGTAAGTATTGATTTACATAGTGTAATAAGGAGATTTGTAATGACACATTGAATTTTTTTGTCCATAGCAATCCAGAAATTGATCAACCTATGGAAACTCAAAGCATTAATCCACAAGAAGATTACCATTAAAGACAAATGAATGTTACAATTAGGAATTATTTGTAAAGTCTAAAGTTTAAATAAGGGTAGCATTTTAGGAGTACAATATTGAGAAATCCAATTTGTGATGGATAAGTTGAGAATAGAAAAACACTTGGGGATAACAACATTGGAAAAATAAATTTAAATAGGGTGAATCACTTGCAATTAAAATAATTAGGCCAAACTGCAGCTTACTTTGCAATAATATTTGGATAAAATCGTTTATAACAATAATGCTAAAAAACTGCTATGAATACTGTTTTATTATTTCTTGTGAAAGAGAAAATCAATGCTGGTAATGATCCCCACAGCACTCTCATCCAAGCCCTTCCCCTCAAAAGAATCAGGATTTAGGGCTCTGGGGCCCCTCTCAATAATCAGACTCTCATTTAATCAGCAAAATTGAGTGTAATGAAATTTTTAGTTAAAAGATACAATTAGGAATTATTTGTAAAGTCTAAAATTTAAATATGAATAGTGTTTTAGAAGTGCAATATTGAGAAATCCAATTTGCAGTAGATAAGTTGAGAAATAGGAAAACACTTGGAGATAACATAAAATATGGACTAAATCAATATACTGTTCAGTTCTTCCAAATGGCCTCGAATATCTTCACAAGAGAGCAATCCTGAATACTTTCGAAAAAATTATGGAAAAACTGTGGAGAACAAGGGAAAAAATCCAAGCTTCAAAATGTCTCTGCTGAAAACCATTCTAATCCATCATGAAAATCACATGAACAGCAAAAACCAGCCCTATCAATAACAACATTGGAAATAATAAAATTAAATAAGGTTAATCACTTGCAATTAGAATCCTGAGGCAATAACAACATTGGAAATAATAAAATTAAATAAGATCACATGCTCATTATTTCTTATGCTAGCACATTACTGTTATTAAAACAGGCAAAACTCTGCTGCCTAATAGGATAGTGGTGGCTATGGTTGTTAAAGAGCCAAAGACACCAAAATATATGGGTACTGAACTGGGTTCAGACCCATATGACTCTATAAGCTATTGAGCTTAGATTGAAAATATTATTGTGTTTTCAAATTTTATTCTCATAGGTTTGTAGTTAAGTAGAGATAAAAGGTGGTTGCTGGAGGGTTGCATTAGATCCTAAGATCTAGGTGCAGTGCTCTCAGATCCAAAGGTCCTCACTGATGAATGCCACAAGCCAGAAACTAGTCTGGTGATATTAGATGAGTAGGCACTAGATAGGGATTTTATGCACAAGCCTTCTGGCATCCATTGATTACTCTGGTTGCCACTGAGTGGCACTACTGTATGAAGAGTTTTGCCTATTTGAAAATTAAATAAGGTGAATCACTTGCAATTAGAATCATGAGGTCAAACTGCAACTTATTTTGCAATAATATATGGATAAAATCATTCATGATGATAATGTTAAAAAATCGCCATAAATAACATTATTTTTCCTATCTTGTGAATGAGAAAAACCAACATTGGTAACAATCACCACAGTACCCTCATCCCAGCCCCCTCCTCAAAAGAACTAAAATTTAGGTCGCTGGGGCCCTCCCAATAATCAGACTCTCACATTCATTCAACAAAATTAAGTGAAATGAAAATTTTCATCAAAAGGTGAAATCTCTCTAGAAATCTTTTGTAATTTCAATGGCTGCTATATATACACATAGCATTTTTATAAAAGTTGAAATTATTCTTACTCATGATTACATTGTTTATATATATTGTAAATGAAAGAAGAGCTAAGAAACTCCCCTTTTTAATAGGGATAGTTTTAGAGAAATTTAATTCCCTAAACTAGAAAAAAGGGAACAAAATGGGAAACCAGAAACAGAGTTAACTGGAGTTGGCTCCCTCTAGTGGACTAGTATAAGTCACTATTATTACCATTTTATAAGAAACTGTTTTAAATATGGCAGATAATATATAAATTATTAGTCTACAGAGAACATTGGATTTTAACCAACCAAGAGAACAAGCTGAATTTAAAAGTGGTTTTAGTACAGTAGATCATAGCCAGATATTGAGAAAAGTTATAGAAAGGACAAATGAATATGAGTTGCTATTGGGATTTGTATTTGTAAAAAGACTCTATAAACATTTCTTCAGTGATTAAAGCATTGGATCATCAAGATATAGATTCATGATATTGTAATATTTTGAAGAATATTTACAAAATGCAACAGCAACAATTAAATTACATAATGATACTAGAAAAGTCAACATTGAGAAGGGTGTAAGACAGGGTGACTCCATATCTCCAAAACTTTTTACAGCAGTGCTGCAAGAAGTATTTTTTGGATTAAAATGGGAAGCTAAAGGAGTGAAAGTAAATGGAGATTATTTAAGTCATTTACTTAGGTGTAGTTGTTTTTGCAAATAATGCTTTAGAGTTACAGGAAATGTTGCAGGAGTTATCAGATGAAAGTAGGAAAGTAGGACTAAAGATAAATGTTAAAAAGATTAAAGTAATGTTCAATGGATTTTCTCAGAATATGAAAATAAATATTGATTATGATAAGTTAGAAGAAGTCAACAGCTACAAATACCTTGTTCAGATTATTAATACAGATGAAAATATAATGGATGAAATTAATCATAGAATTAAACTTGGTTGGAGTGCTTTTGGTAGAAATAACTGGATTCTAAAAGGAAATATGCCTATGTGTTTGAAAAGAAAGATTTTTAGTAAATGTTTTTTTATCAGTTCTTACTTATGGATCTGAGACCTGAACACTTAATAAAAAAGATCAATACAGAGACTTCAGACTTCTCAAAGAAGTATGGAGAGATGCATGTGAGGAGTAACAAGAAGAGATGAAAAATGCAATATATGGGTAAGAGAACAAAGAGGCATTACTTACCTCATTGAAAAAATTAAAAGATTGGAGTTGGGCTGAACATATTGCTAGAAGAGATGATAATATATGGACAATTGAAATTTTAAACTGGATTCCAAAAGATTGTAAAAGACCCAGAATGAGTCCACATGTGAGATGGATGGATAAAATAAGAAAGTGTGCAGGGGTGATGTGGAGAAGAGAAACTAAAGTTCGGAGAAGATGGATTGAACTTTGAGAGACCTTCATCATGCAGTGGATTGATAATAGTTGATGATGATGAAAAATCCTATTACAAAAATCATATAACATTACAATACTAACCAAAAAACAAATTTTACTAAAATTCTTCCACAATCATGGTTTCATCTATTAACAAAGAGACCTTTTCAAGTGAAAGTCTATTCGTTAATAGATTGTGGAAGAATTTTAGTAAAATTTTGTTTTTTGGCTGGTATTGTAATGTTACCTTGAAATTTTTCGATTTTATTTATAATTACTACTATATTGGTAAGCAGTATTTAATATACATATATTCTGAATTAAATGTTTATATGGATTCTTATAATGTAGAAATGAACAGATTATATCCATTAAAATAGTGAAATACTTTAATTGTTAATTAGTAGCCATTCATAATTTCTTAGTAATATCTAAAGCTAAAGTGTTTATTTATTGGATATTATTTCTTTATATATATCGTACCCTCAACATCGATCAATATAATAGAAATAGGTAAATAAAATAATGCTCAGATTAAAACCTTTTAATCTTAATATAATAGAAACAAGACTTATTAATATCTTAAGATAATTTTTACCACTTGACTAGCTCAAATTAATAATAAAGAATATATGGTTTGATTTAAATAAATAAATAATAAAATAATAATAATAATCATGAGACATTTGGTGAAAGGTAAAGTAGTAGGATTACATTAAGTATATATCCCAAAGGATACAATCTCAATGGCATAAGAACACTATCCCCTCTTTTATTTCAAATGATAATATAAATTCATAACATTCTTAAGACTTTAAAATCTTATAAATAATCTAATATAACATTACTAAATAAATCATAATCTCTGTTATTAAAATATAATTATCTCAGGTTCTTTAAAATAAATTATTAATTTAATTTATAATATCCTGTAGCCAAGTATGATGAGGAGGGATTTTGCATCATCCTTAACTATACCTCACCAACAATAATAATAATAATAATCAATAATATTCCTACACTTTAACTAACAATTGGTATTATGTTTACTATTCAATGATTTGGTCACTAATAATAATAATACAATTCTTTTATTTATCGTGTAGCATGTTAAAAGTATGGTATAATCTGAACAATATGTGGCAATAAGAAATATATTTAATTATATGGCAACAATTTAAGTAATAAATTATGACTAAAAATAATATTATACTACGTAATATTTTCATACCATATTCTGAACAATAATTACAATCATTAAATAAATTATTTAAATTTATAATGTGCAAAATATATTATATGTTCAATGTTGGAAATTCTGTGAATCAAATCTTGTGGAAGTGAATGGATCAATAAGGACACTGACAATAAGTTTTATAAAACAACTCTAACAAATTTATTCTATTTAACACATCAACTATGTACAAAATATTTACAATCTTTAATAAAACTAACAAATATGATATTAAAATTAAAACATAATATCTACAAAATTAAAAAAGAAAAAATCAGGTTACAGATTTTCAATCTAAAATAATCATCAACAGGTAAGCCTTCACTCTGGCTTATGAATTTTTTACTTAGAAATACATGTCATGTACAATCACTCACATTTTATTATTTACCTTACAATATTATATTATATTTGCTACTAGTTTAATGAATATGAAAATATTACTTCACCTTCAGAAAATATAAAAAAATAAAATACCTAGCATAATATTTTGTCAATCGAAATATGTTTTATGTTTATTCTAAATTACTAAAATATAAAATGACAAAAACAATGCTTATTCATGTACTAAAATAATTTGCTTGGCACCATTCTAAATTTTAGGATATGTGTTTCATATTCAGAACATAAAATATAAAATTTAAATAAAATATAAGCCTTCATAATACACTTTACATTCCTCATTTTGATGTTTTTTAATAAAATATGCATTATTTCAAAATATCATGGTTTTATGAAAAATCGTAAAATATAATTTAAAATATTAGGAATAGTTATGATTCCTTTATCATCAAAAAAAATATTGAATAATTATAATTCTTTTCTTATTTTATCATCAGCATTAAACATTCAATATCATTTGCATTTTTACTTGATTCAAAACCTATCTTACCTTCTTTTAAAACAATTCATCATTCTAAGTTTATTCTTTATTCTTCTTCCAAAATATTAGACTACACGATGCATTACTAATGAAATTAAGATAGCGATATAATGTATAGGACTTGAAAGAATAATTAGAGTAAGGTACGACCTCATCTAATACCTTAAGAAATAATGTCTTGGCAATCTTTGAGCACTTACAGAACATTTAAAATACAAATACTGAAAACACTGTCTATGGAAATAAATACAAAAATACAGGGCTATGTTAACTGTATTTGTATAATAACTACTTAGATATAACATGCCTAATTTTTCCTATCTTCTTAACACATCCTACAAATATAAAACATCCAGAGTTTCATTTTTTTCTACTCCACTTTTCACTACTATCTAAAAATTTCAAATAGATTTAAATAATAGACATCATAAAATAAACTAGGCAATTTTTCCAATAACAAACAAAGTTAACACATTAATTTATCCAACCATATATACTATAAGACATGCTTTCACACACTTAAGTTTACCCACAAATACAAATGACTTTGATTAAAATATTCGATCAATATTCATATATTTAAAATAAATATAATATGGTTTATTTAACAAAGAATCATATAAAATTATGGTAATTAATAAAGTTATAATGAACTTTATAAATAAAAAAAATATATTCATATTTTTATTCATATCTTATTCCTCTTAATAAAAATCACTGTGTTATTAACTCACACATCTGTATGTTCATTCATTTGTGTAATATAAGATGAATATTTAAAAATCCAAGCAATTCTAAAAAAAATATATACATCATATAATAATTAAAGCAATTTAAACTACCTGTGTAATTTACTATTTGTAATCACATTTTTTTATGTCTTCTGGTCAAATCATATAAAATATTTTAAAAAATCACAAATACCATTCATACAGTGCCAGCATAAACTAATACATTTTAATACATTTTAAAAAAATGTTTCAAAAGTTTTTAAAAAAATGTTAAAAGTTTTAAAATTAATATTATAAGAATTAAAAGTACCTAAAAATATAACTTCTATTGTAACCTATAAATAAATTATAACTCTAATATTAGTATATATTTTTAAAATAAACAATATTAATGAAATTTAAGATTACATATTCCTCCAACTGCATAAAATCCTTCTACAAAAGTCCTGTTAATAACTTGGGGGCAGTAATACAAAAACAATTTTAAAAAATGTTTGTTGACTTTTAAAATCTGCAAAAATTTTGAAAAATAATATTTATCCTGTTGCTAAAAAATTTTTAATATAGTCTATTTCTGTAAATCTTTTCATGAGAACACTTATTTATTCAATAGTCTTTTAAAATGCCATTTTTTAAAAAGGCAAGTCATTTTCTCCTATGTAGACTCTAAGTTGTTGAGGAACAGATGCATCATTTGCAGTCAGATATATTAACATGTTATCTTAGGATAAAATAGAAGTCTTTCCATTTTCAACTTATATTTCAAATCATGCACATATAAAACAAACAGACAAATCCTAGTTTTAAATACAAAAAAGTTATTTATTACTGACGTAATAATATTCTTCTTTCCATTATTCATTTTTTTTTTCTCTGCAATTAAATCATAGTGAATTAAAAATCAGCAGGTTTTTATATTTAAATATTCACTAGTTTAATATAACTTTTGTTAACACTTATATTCTTTAAAGTAGTTGTCTTTTTTAAAAATACATTACTTCCAAAAGTTTAAATATAATCTACTTCAAAGACAAATATTTATTCTTTTAATACTATAATATTTTTAAATAATGTCAACATTATAGAGAGAGAAATATATTTTATAGTCTCATCTCGAATGTTTTTTTATAGAGTTTAGAGGTAAATTACATTTTAGTCTTCTCCAATAATTTTTTTTTAATAATATTTTTTAAAAGTTTTTAGCTTTATAAACACAGACATCTTTACTATATGTATCATATCTCTGGATAATATTCAATTGCAACTCCAAAATACTCTGCAAAAATAAACAAATCCTTCTGACTTTTTAAATATATATATATAAAAATTTTAAATAATTGACTATTAGCTTAAATATAACCTGATACTATTTAACACAATGATAATTTTAAACAATAACTTTTAAAACAATAACCAAAATAATAGCCACAACAACCTAATTACTCAGTATTTATGCCTGTTCCTTTAAAACAAATTCAATTGGCTGACAAATCATCAGATTACATACTCATTTACATATTTCCCAATTATGTACTTTTAAAAACTAGAAATACAATTATGAGTCATCATGTTAAATAATAAATATAATAAATATTAAATACTCAATTTATTTTACAGTTAAACAAAAATATTTTAAAATATATTTTATCAATTCTTACTAATTTACATTATTTATCCTCTGGGTAAGTAACTGGCACCCATGTTTCTACAAAAAAAAGTACTTTGAACATGGTGTAGTATTCAGCAGTCGAGAAGAAATCCGTTCCCTTCAAATGTGGTCAGTTAAATATTTTTCACAGATATATCTTCTGGCTTGGATTCAGGTGCTCTTTGAGTACTCTCTTCTCTGCCTAAGGGGCTGTGGTGGAGCAATATGTAAATTGCAAGGAATAATATTGTATTATATTTTAGTCATATAATTTTGTTTTCATAATATAAATTTATTTAAAGAGTTAAAGTAAATATTGTGTTTACTTCATCAGGGATATATGTGTCCATTTAATAATTTACTGTTGATAAACTATCCACTCAGTGCAATATATATTTAAGATGGCGGAATATGCCAAAGCTGGCTATAGCAAAGAATTTTAATCTTTAATTTTGTATAGGTATTTTTTAAAATTTTGTAGTTTTTATTCTAGTGAATATATATATATGACATTTCAAATCACTCACAGGTGATATTAGTTTTCTAATTACAATTTAATTAGTTTATTTTGGTTGTCATATATAAGTATATCATTTGCAGGTGATGAAGATTTACAATATTTCAAGTTACAATTTCATGAAACATTATTACTTTGTAAATTAGTTTAGTTTGCTCATGATAATCTATGCCTAGTTTATGCTATAAGTATGGATTTAGATTTGCTTTAGAGATAGCAGAAATGATTATTATCATTTATAATGAATATTTTATTAAACACAAATTAATCAATACATTCTCTACATAGCTTATGTGCCTATAAAATTAGATTCTGATTCAGATCAAAGCTGAAATATACAATTATTATGGCAGGATAAACTGATGATTGGCAGTCAGACTTCAGATACCAAGGCATATAGAAAATCTACAATCTGAGTTCCTGTGTTTTGAATGTGTGCTTTTTCATGGGATTTGTACCTAGTACCAGTTCACGTAACACCATACTCATTGCTGCAAAATAGAGACCTTTAGTCCGGGTGATTGAACAACTAGTTTAACATTCTGGATCTTCATGCTTCAGTTCTAAAAGATGCAGAATGGGGCCTTTAACCTATGCCCATCTAAAGAATATAGTTGTCTGAACTAAAAGTAATAGGGTAGTCCTTAAAACATACGCCCATTAGAATATAACATACAGCAACAAGTATATATGCTGAAGTGAATCTTAAGGACACATTTTCCCACTGACTACATCATTATATGATAAAAAATAGGATGCTAAACAATAGTTTCTTTCCATGAAACTATCGTAGATCAGTTCATTATATAGCATCTATAACTATGCTTTTAAAAAAAGCTTATGAATCTAATTTATTAAGCTATCTATATAGGCATTAGGGAGGATTACAGTATATTTTGGATAATTATGATACTAAGTTCTATCTTTATGCTGTATTTTATCACTTCAGTTTAATATTAATTAAATATTACATTTAAAGCAAATCTATCTTAAAGCATTTATAAGCTTTTAATTATATCTCTTAAATAAGACTTATTTTATCAATTTCAGAAGGGAGTTTTGTTTGTGCGTTAATAAACTGAAATTACATATATGTATGAGAATATCTAATCGCTTCTCACTAATGATTTAAATAAGAATAAAACTACATTCTGAACAAATATAGCATAAACAAATACATAATTGAAAATAATAAAATTGGCATAGATTTAACTAAAAGAAACATAAATTTAGAGATAAGATTTCATGTGAGTGAAATCAGAAATTTGGCTTTTTCACTTACTTTAAAAAAAAAGGGAATTGAAACACAATTAGCTTAAAATTGATTGATTCAATTTACTATAGATTTAACTCATTTATAAGAACTATTAATAAAAGCAAACATTATTATTAGTCTAAAGTCTGTGAAATAATTTAGAAATATAATTATCATTTAAAATAAATCATTTAGGATTAAACGTAATAAATTAGTTATGGTAAATCATTGGGAATCAATCAATTAAAGCATGTTAAAACTAAATCAGTTTTAATAAATCAAAATAAATTAGAATAAATCAATCAAAATTAAATCAGGCAAGATTTGGGATTTAAATAAAAAAAATAAAAATTACATTTAACTTGTAAGTTTAGAATATATTTACTTATTTTGGCCATGATTAATTAATAAATATAGCTAGCTTTTAGGATTTATGAAGTTTAGATTAAAGTTAACTTTAGGTGGATGGAGATTTGTTACCACTTTATTTTCTCTGCTCTGGCAAGTTGGCTTCATCTTGATGGTTTCTTTCGATGGCATCACTTTTCTCTACATCATGTAGACTATTGAGGATCCAGAAAAGCAAGGGAATTGCCTTTCCTAGCCCATCGTCATCATCATTATTAATTTATAAAAACTTTAGAAGAATTGAACTAAATGAATGCTCAAGAAGTGAATCAAAGATGTCTGAAGCAACTTATATACTAGCTTACCCCCTTGTCCCCTGTCTTAGTAATTTTACATCTGCCTTTCTAATTACTTCACTGTATTCTCCGAAATTGTGGACTTCCTGCTGACAATGATTTTTTTTTTTACAGGTGGGTTTTCCCTCAGTTGAGCAGGTTAATTTATTCATACTTGATTTTAAAATTTATTTTTACTTTTAAAATTTTAAATAGGTCAGAATACAATGAGAAGGATTAAATTTTATGAAGTCATCCTTTTTAGAAAAACAAATCTAAAGATGGAAAACATTTTATTATATATGTAACTCAATTATAGCATATAAAAGCTATTTACCTGCTGACAAAGAAGCTGCAAAAACCAAAAACAATTAAATGGGCCGAGCGCTTTTGAGATTTTCCCTCATATTCATGGCCAACATAAGTTATAAATCATTTATGTAGTATTGTTAACTAATAAAATATGCAAATGTGAATGCAAATTAGTTTGTCCATTTTTTTGAGATAGAAAAGCACGTGTTGCGTCTATTGATGGAATTGTTGTCACTGATAATATAAATACGCCTCCTTGACTTTTTTTTTGCAGTTGTTGGCTTCAGAGCATACTATCTTGGGGTTGCCTGGTTCAAACACATGGCCAGCCTGCTTCTCATGTTCCAAGAATATTGAGAAGTTATCGTTGTTCTTTTTTGCTCTTCTGTAAGTATAAATGTGGTGAGCAGCTCTATTATGAACAGTGGCCTTGGTTTCCCCATAGTATGTGGCACTGCATCCATCCTGAGGGCATGAAATACTGTATATGACCTGGGGTGTCTGAGATGGATCTGTTCTATCCTTTGAATTATTAATAAGTCTGTTAGTATTAGGGGGAGTGTGGAAGCCAACCTTAAATTCACCAGCCAAAGTCTTTATCATCTGTTGTGATAATTTGGGAATATAAGGGAGGATAATTTGTGGTTTATCTTTATGTATGTGGTTAGTTATTGATTTTCTGTAAAATTGATCTATTTTCTTTGTAATTAATCTGTAGCTGAATCCGACACTTAACACAGCATGCAATATTAGTCTTCCTATCAGCCTCAAATTTACACAAATTTTGGTTCCTAAATAAAAATGTGTTTAAACCTGTGAATTTATGTGCTCAATTATATAATTTAGTGATATATGCAGAAATATAATACTTTCAAATATTAATTTTAGAATAAATATTTTAGATAAATAAATTTTTAATGTTTTAATTGTATTAAAATTATTCTTTCCTGCATATATGTAGTTTCTTGTTACACATACAAAGCATTTTCCATTTATTTAACTACTAGAAATATATATGTGCACATTTACTGATTTTTATACATATACATATGTTTTTTATACTGTACACTAAATATACTCACACATACACTACTAGTATTTTTAGGTTTAAAATTAGCATGATTTTGCATAATGTTAGTATAATATATGAGGATTTGGGTATAGGTATACAAAATAAATACTACTATAGTATATAGTAGGTGGAACAGAAGGGTAGACAGATCTGACTGTTTCAACTGCATATACCAAAAATATGTTCAATTGTGTACTCATCTCTGCAACATAACCCACATATGCCATCAATTGAAGTAAATTCACTGTTTCTTGTTAAAAAAACTACCTGTGTGTGGTGAATTTAAATTTATCTTTAGCAGGAAGTTGAAAAATTTTGGATCCAGATCCCACCATCTGAACTTTTTCAGTATATTAAAGGTTGTCATGTTAATATTTGAATTAATTAGCACTATTGATTCATTAATGAGATAATAAGCCTTCCAGTATTGAACTTTTTGTGATTTTGATCGATTAGGAATTAGGTTATTTTTAATTTCAAATAATACCTCAGCCAGCCAGAAATTCTTTACCAGAAGTGGGATGTCTGTGGGATCAATATCAACTAAACAAAATTCTTGATGGATAATATGATTCAGTCTTGAAAATATGTTGAAGGCTCGCTGGAGCCAAAACATCTTCAGCAAGTGCAGCCCAAGTCCATTCAGCCTGGTAGATGTGTGCATCTTCCTGAGGCTAATTGCTACAGTCTCTCCCCACAGGAGCCTAAAACAAATAGAATTGATGCCATGAATGAATTTAGCTGTGAATTTAATAAATGACATTAAGCAAGTAATCCTTGGAAATAACAAGTTCAAAAGGGCCATCTTGGAATAAGGAAGCATATATACTTTCTGTAAATAATCAACTATTCTATTAGTTGCTAATATGATTGAATTTTGGACCTCCCTCCTCACTGCAAGTTAAGAGAGGTTGAATGCAAAGCCAAGAAATTTCTGTGGTTTGGCTGTGAAGGGGGACAGGATATTACTTCTGGAGGAGTCTCCATGCCACTGATTTTTTAAGGTTGAAACTAAGCCCTGAATCCTCTGAAAAAGTGGACATAAGCTTGTGAAACCTGGAATGCACTTCTGAGAAGGAAGGAATACAGCTACTTCATCATGTATGCAATTAGATGAATTTCTTTACTAATGTAAGGAATGAAGACTCCAGGAAGATTTTTCTCTATAGATTTTGGAAAAGAATTAACATATAAAATAAATAAAAGCTCACTTTAAAGGAGAGCCCTGAGGAATAGATTTAGTAGGAATGAAAGATTCCATTAATTTGCCATTTAAAGATATTGCAATTTCCCTATTAGAAAGTAGATTAGAAATAATGTTGATTATCCCAGGATTAATGTCCAGCTCAGCAAGCAACTGAACCAAGCATAGAATTCTAACAGTGGCAATATCCATCTGGACAACAATAGGTTTTGATTTTCTATTCCTTTTGATATGTTCAACAATTAACTTGAAAAGACTGATAACTTCTAATGATATTTGCAACAGAATCAAATCCTGGAGTTTATCCTTCATTATAGATTCGATGATCTTTATTCTTGAGAGCTGTTTCTGAAGTTTTATCATCTTGATTAAAAAATCTTAACTCTTAACATTTTGCAGCAGAAACAATGATGACCTCTTTCAATATTTCATGAACAAATGAAGAAACCCCTATGCATGATGGAGAATAATATTCTGTAATTCAAATATCATATGATAACTGATATAAAAGCTGAAGTTTGGAAAATCCAGAGTCTTTACAAAATTCTTATTGCAGTCAGGATCTAAAATATTGCAGTCAGGATCTAAACAGGTTCAAATCTTTTAAATAGCATATTTTATTTGCCATCTGTAAGATGATCAGCTAGCTCAACCGCTAGGCAGTAGCCTTTGCTGGGCAAATGACTTCTCATTATTTTAGGAGAAAGATGAACAACAATGGATAAACCAAAAATCATCATTAATTAATATTCAAGAAATTTCATTTATTACAGTCAACTGTTAGTGGAAAATGGACAAATTGACTTGTGGAATGCTGTTGTACTATTTCACCAATAAATCACTGGATTTCTTCACTTGAAAGTAATGGTAAATAGCTGACATATTTTGGAAAATTATATTTATTAATTTCAAATATGTTGCTGATGTTTATCTTTCAAATTATTATCGAAATAATAATTTTCTTCACTACAAGCATATTAATTTCAATGTTATGAATTGTTTTGTCTTTAATTATATAAGGAAAAACTTTAAACAATAATTTTTTTAACTCAAATATGCTTCGTATAAAGTTGTTGCTTAGAGAAATGAACTTTGATTCAAAACGTAATGAAAATCGTTTTGTTATGGATGTTAAACTATTTGCTTTATCAGAGATATGATCAAAATTACTGGCATCATAATTCAAAAATCTATAAATGAATAGAATAATTTATATCTCAAATTAAAGAAGTAATGAATGCTAATCTTTTGGATACAATTATAACATCTGTTCAAACAAGTTAAATTATTGATGGAATAAACTGGAATAAATTATGAATATGTATCCAGAGCTTAAGAAATTGCATTATGGATTGTCAATGTTAAATATTCAAATAACATTCAATGGATAAAGGATTAGGAAAGCTAGATATTTAAATACTATTCATGAATTGCAGATTATTAAAGCAAATATTAAATATGATAAACATCCAAGTTATAAGCAATCTTAAAATGGATTACTATGTTAAATGTAGATTATCCTTGATTAACAAGCATGTTTAGTGAAATTTATTAATCTTAACACTGTTTCCAGAAAGAATATTACAAAAACAAAAGCAATTGTGCAATAAAACTGGAAAGATTATTTAATGCATTTTCTCATTATCAGTTCTTGCTTAAATTTAGTTAATATTATATGTAGTTGTTATTAATGTAATAAAGTTTTCTCAAATATTACTATGCTCAGGTGCAGATAATAGTTTATTTAATATTATTATTGTTGAAATTAAATAGGGTTTACCTTAAGTTTAGGTTGAACAAATGTAAGTAACTATTAAACTTATATAAATCTGCTATCATGAATATGTTATATGTTCTATTGGTTCTTAAGTTCAATTTCAAAGTTAAATGAAGTTAATAATTCTTATGTAGATGAGAAAATATGTAAGAAATATTTTATGCATCACTCTTATATGTTAGTATTAATTTTTCACTATTATATAATATGTAAGAAGGCAATCTAATAGTTTAGTTATATTTTATTAGTGAAGTAACATTCCTAATAAATGAATCCAGTAAAAGATCTTGGTGAATATTATCCAGATTAGCAAAGCAATAATTTGTACTTGTATCTTTTCTCAGAGTGAAAACTTCTCCATCATTATTAAATGAGGTTGATTAATAATTGATTAGTTAGTGAAACAAACTAATTAAAAACAACTATAAAACATTTATTTTTTATAATTACGATAATAATTATGATCCTCCAGTATTTAAATTGAGGATTATTTTGAAATAATAAACAACTTATTTTTATTGAATGTTAATGACTTTGACTGTCTAATAACACAGCTTCCATATCCCAAATTCAAATTAGATTTAGGAAACAAATACACCTGGGTCTCATTTTATGTGGATTATTTTAATGTGATTTTGAAGTTATACAATTCATATTTCTTCTTAATATCTTTCATATTTCACTATATTTATTAGATATCAAGAAATTTAAATTATTAATAACTTATTTTGACTTGAAATACTTTTTTTTTTTCAAAAATATGTTATATTAGCAGCTAACGTGAATATGACCTGAAGCTGTATTTAGAATCTTAGCTTCTATGTAAATAACCTATTTATACTAATGAGTGAATAATAATAATAGATTTATACTTACATATAAAAATATCATAAATATTACAAAAATTTTAAACTTTAAAACGTATTTTGTTAGATATAACAGAAATAAATAATTTTTTAGATTTTTAAAATAAACAAAGAAGATTTTATTTATTTTGTAAACTGAAAATAATCTTTCTAATGATAATTTTTTTGTTTTGATTGTGATCTCATT
Source organism: Epiperipatus broadwayi (assembly GCA_028023455.1). Classification (NCBI taxonomy): domain Eukaryota; kingdom Metazoa; phylum Onychophora; class Udeonychophora; order Euonychophora; family Peripatidae; genus Epiperipatus; species Epiperipatus broadwayi. Next base: position 248,195 of record JAQFVV010012539.1, on the reverse strand, counting down.
TTTTTAATATAGAAACAGAAAACCATTAACACAGCATAAGACTGAAAGTGATGCTAGTTGTACATCACATCATGAATCTGATTTCTTATCAGTTCACAAATGAACACATATTGTCAAATAGTGGTAATGATTAAAATATGTATGAAACAATGTAAAATTAAATACTGTAGTTAATAAAAAAAGTAAAAAAAGTTTGTCTTGTATTAATTTTTTCAAATATTTGAAATTTTTTATTAGTCATACTTTATTTCCTTAATTTTTTAATGTGAATTTTAAAGTAATTTTTCCTTGTTGCTTTGCTTTTGTGTGATTTCTGAAAATTACAGAACCTATCTCCCATTTTTCAAGGTAAGTTAAGTCTATATTTGTGTGATTTCTTTTGTGCATGTTTTCTGAGGAACCTATCTACCATATAAAATGAAACCCAGGTGTAGTAATATTTATTAGATATTTTATATAAAAAAAATTTTATTGCTATTATTCATTTTGGTCATTGGTTTTATATTGTGTAATAAAGTAATTGTTAATTTTTAATATTTTTCTTTTGTCATTATTAAAGAAACATTGTCATGGCATATTCACGATATAAAAATCATATTTAATATATTAGCTTACATATAAAATCTATTTTGGAATAAATACATCATTATTGTATTAATACTATCTAAAATATGAACATACTGAGTAGGATAATGTCCATAAAATCTCTTTCACATTGTCATATCCTAGAATACACAAACACACTTGATATCCATGCATTTATTTTATTTTATATAACCCTGAGATAAATTATTAATCGACTTTGTATTTAAATTTTATAGCCTTAATTTTAAAACACAAATTAAAATACTCTTGCTTAGTTTTTATAATAAAAAATGATATATTTATAAGGATTTTTATTAATAAAATAAAATTAAGAGTATATGTATTATTAATAACCCTAAGAAATTTATTATTTTATTGAATGTGAATCTATTATTAGCATTTAGAATAGTATTGTATGCATAATATTTGCAAGTCAAGTGAGGGATAGTAGTTCACTATTTTTTAAGTCTCAAGGCAATATCTCAGTCACACCAAGATCACCACCGGTGTTTCTTTTTGTATGTTTTCAAATTTGTCACATCTCAACTTACAGACTACCCAATCCATCTTTTGCTTTATATATATATTGACAGACATATTGTATTTATTCATTCACTTTGAAAGAATTCCAATGGACATAAAATTGCAGTATTGAGATCAAGCAGAACTCTTTAAGAGTGCAGCTTTGTTCCCTTTTTTCCATAGAATTTTTTTGTTTAAAAATTTAAATTTTTTTTACTGAACTATATATATATATAAATATTAAGCATAAATCACCCCACATGGTTAAGAAATCCAGTACTGCCCTCTGTGAATTAATATATAAAATACATTAGAGTTCGTGTTTCAAAATAGCCAGGTCAAAATGATACCTATTAAGCATAAATCACCCCACATGGTTAAGAAATACAGTACTGCCCTCTGTGAATTAATATATAAAATACATTAGAGTTTGTATTTCAAAATAGCCAGGTCAAAATGATCACTGCCCTCTGTGAATTAATATATAAAATACATTAGAGTTCGTATTTTATATATTAATTCACAGAGGGCAGTACTGTATTTCTTAACCATGTGGGGTTATTTATGCTTAATATTTATATATTTATTTCAGTATAGCGTTATGCACTGGGATTATCATATATATATCAATTTTCTATTGAAATGCTTATAAACTACATTTTTAGATACAATGTGTTGGTGGTAAATATGAAAATTAGAATAAAAATTAAACAACAAAGTTAGGTTTCAACCATATTACACATGGTAGATACAAGAATCTTTTCTACCTTCAGCTACTTCAAGATTTAAAGTTTGTTGAAGTGGTAGTTATTGACTATTCACTTATAAAAATTAGCAATTTTAATATGTATAAATCTCTAGTGGTATTTTTATTAATCTGTTAAAAAAGAAATTAAACATTAAAAGTATTTTAAGTTAATATAAAAGATACAAATACAAATAGAATATATTTACACTGACTTCTTAAAATTATAATTTCTGACAAGATTACAAATGGTGTTTGAAATTTTTATAGTCATCTAGCTTTATTTTTTAGCTTGAATTAGGATTTATTTAATATTTTTAATTTAATTGTTAATCCTCATTAAAAAATTGTAAATCACACTATAGTATTAATAAATAAATATATATATATACAACTTTAAAAAAAATACATTTAAATAAACATTTGTAAATTAATAAGCCTAATTGAAATTTTTTTTTAAATTTTGTTTTGTTTTTTCCTCAGTTTTATTTTTTTCTATTATTTTTAATATATGCTAGAGTATAATTAGTAAATAAAAATGTTTTTAAAAAGATCTAAGGGAGGGGTTTATCTTTAAATCATTTGTCATATAATGTAAAACCCTTTAACTTTTTAAAAATAGATTACAGTGATGTAGGTACTAATAATCAGCAGACTTTTATATATTTACTTTAATTATATAAAAATAAAATTTCAAAATATTTGTATATTCAATTTACAAACTATTAATAACAGAAAGTGTGGAGAGTTCATAATGTGATGGATGGGAAGTAAGAAGTATGTCTTAATATGACAAAATCATGATACTTGAAAAACATTGGATCTTTTTTTGTTTTGTTTTTTTTATTCATGATAATTTATGTTATTGTATAGGTAAGGATGTAAGGCTTTAGACCCTGAATTAGAATAATTGCCAAATTGAGATATATTTTAAAAAATGTTTTCTTATTAAATATATTTATTTAGTACATATTTTTTCTATTATACCCATTACTTTGTTTGATAGAATATTTTTAATAATTACTAATAAACTTTTTAGTAATATTAAATGGAACAATTAGTTAAGACTTTCCCCAGGTGCCAAAATTAGTCATCAGATCATGAAACTTGATATACATTTTTTTACATCTGTTTATTATGAACTTGTACATACTGAAATATATTTTGTTACTTCAAATTTTACAAATTAAATCCTGTATAAGTCTTCTTTTTTTTTCACTATAACCAAATGCAAAGTGAGAGCTTGTTTTTAAATATTATTCAGTTTGCAATGAGTAAACAACTTATCATGCGTTATTATTAATAAAAAAAGCTAACAAATATTTAATGTACATATAAGCCAAAAACGCACTATAGACAGAGTTAAAAGTCCTTAATTTATATTTTGCTCTGTGCATTTAGCACAATGATAGATTTTCAAAATCGTTTGTTCACTGAGTAATGTACAGCAATTAAAAAAACAAAACAATAATAACAACAAAACTGATTTGGATTAACGGAATCAAACTCTTAAATGGTCAATCTGCCACTAGGTTATTCGAATATCGATGTTCTAGAGCAATTTACCATGGCGTTCTTTAATTGATCTGTCAGCTTATAGACTTCAGAAAAATGCTACACAGTCAAGAAAAAAAAGTTGATTGATGCAAGAAAGTTTTCTTTCATTGTTAATATTAACACTACATATCTAAAATCAAATTTAACATAATAAAAATAAAAATACAACTATTATTGTTATAAAATAGATGTTAAATATTGATTTAATATAATCTAATAGTGTATCCTGTTTTGGAACAAATATTTCACATTTTTAAATAAATAAATTTAGAATAATAATAATTGATTCAGACTGTTAAATTGCGATTAAGTTCCATTTCATTATTTATTCATAAACTAATATTCTTTCGATAGCTTAGTCAATTTTTAATATTAGATTCTGTTCAAAGATAGGGGAAAATTTTTTTAAATTACTCATTTCATTTTTGTTAAAATTATTAACAACTGAGTATAAGTCTTTCTTAATAGTATTTAGCTGGAGGAGAGAGACTTTACTCTGTTTTTGGCGGAAAATAGATTATATTCCTAAGCGCTTCTGTACAGTCAGAAATTATACTTTCAGTGTGAAAAAAAAATTTGCATAAATCTCTCAAAGCTATTGTTATTAGTCTTCACTTGTCTTCAAAATGTTGCCATTGTAAATCTCCTGGGTGTGAGACACGATCGAAGACGTTCTGGGGAGATATCCTCATTACATTCTGCCCATTAGCTTTCTTTGGATTAGAAGGATCAGCTCCAAATCTCAAATTACATCAAAACAGAATATGAATCGTTCAAATGAATAATGTAGATTATAATTGAATTAAATATACAAACTATTATCAGGAAAAAGCAGTAAACATTTAAATATTCTTCAATTTATTAGAATTTAAAATTTTGAAAGAATAAGTTGGACGTATTTCAATCATATCTTTTCTTTCCAATAAAATTGCATTTAAAATTGGTTTCATTATTATTATTCATATTAGCGTTATTGCTCGCTGTATATTCATGAAAATGGTTCTACCTATACTGAATTTAGTGATTAAAAAAGAAAATGGGAGTGGGTTGGGAATAACGATTAACCAGGCAATGTGGCTGCTAATTTGAATATTATAATATCGTAAATTTACATTATTTTTTATGACTAATAAATAAAACAATTAATTTTTGTTCTTCTTTTAATAAATAGTTATTATATTTTGTATAATATAGAAGGACATGGAATAAAATAATAATTTTATTAATATTTGATTCTTGTTGATTTTTTTTTTTAAAAAAAAGATTTTCTTTTTATAAATTATTTTCATTCTTATTAAGCGACCTATTGAAGATCATTTTGAAATAATTTTTTTAATAAATTATTTAGCGCAGTTTAAATTTTTAGTAAAGAATTGTAAAATATATATTTTAATAAGTAGTAGTCTATCAAAAAGGTAAAAAAATGTATTCATAAAACCTCAAAATAAATCACTATCAGAATGTGGCGGATCTTTTTCCTTTATGAAATATTTTTTTCATAGAGAACTTTTTTTAAATCAATGTAAAAACGATAAAACTGATTTTTAACAAATAACTCACTGTAGCAAAAGCTCTTCTAATAGCACCTTATAAAAGAATAGGGGAGAAGATAGTTCTCATCCGAATGCGATTTGCTGGGTGGTAAAAATTTGAGCGGATTTCCATTCTCGTTTTACACTTTAGCCTAAGATAACTAGATATTCATTAACCAAGTCAATAGTGAATAATTAGTTGAGTTGGCTACGTGCCAGCTAAGTGACAGAAAAAAATTGTGTTGTCTAAAAAAAAATTATTTGATTTAGATTAAAATCCCAGATTGCAGTCATTGCATTAATATAAATATCTCTTCACAATGAACTCTCTTTAGTGACGTATTGCAAACTCTGCAACTCGTTAAAAGTCAACATGTATTATTTTAGAGAATATTTAATAGTGATGAAAAAGTAAATATATATATATAAGAAGGAGGTTGTTACGTCTGCTTTTCAATTATAGATATTTAAAAAAATTATGATTATTTATTATTATAGTAATATGTCATTTAATGTTCAGGAGTTATTAAAATTAAGACTCGTTTTTCATTTCTGAATATATTAATGGTGATGTCAGAGCATTTAGTCTGTATAGACAAAATTCACCTTATAATTTAAAAAACAAGTCAAAAACTAAAGCTTCAATTATATTTATATTCAAAAATTACTCCAAATTTACAACTCAATCAGACTAGCCAAGAAAATAAACTCTAAAGCACTACTAATGGTTTCACTGTTATAAGCAGACTTCTCAAGTATAAAGAACTACAAAATACAGTTGAGAAGTCTGCTCGTAGCTGTGAACGCATTGGTAAGGTTTTAGAGTTTATTTTCTTAACTACTCTGGTTGAGTTGTGTATTTGGGGTAATTTTGATTATTTATTGGCTAGTTTAGTTTTATGATTTTAATGTTAATATATATATAGCGACTGGTTACAAACATACTTTTTAAGTGTAAAGAACTATAAAATACATTTGAGAAGTCTGTTTGTAGCTGTGAACGCATTGGTAGTGTTTTATAGTTTATTTTCTTGGTTACTCTGGTTGAGTTGTGTATTTGGAGTAATTTCGATTATTTATTGACTAGTTTAGCTTTATGATTTTCATGTTTATGTATATATATGGTGCCTCACTGTTGCCATCCAGAGCTAGAAACTGGTCTGAAGATAGAGATATTCAAAAAATTGTTAAGAGCTATTAGCAGGCTTATTAGATAGATAGATAGATAGATAGATAGATAGATAGATAGATAGATAGATAGATAGATAGATAGATAGATAGATAGATAGATAGATGGATGGATGGATGGATGGATGGATGGATGGATGGATGGATGGATGGATGGATGGATGGATGGATGGATGGATGGATAGATAGATAGGTAGATAGGTAGGTAGGTAGGTAGATAGGTAGGTAGGTAATGAAATGACTCATAAATATATATATATATATATAGGTAGGTAGGTAGGTAGGTAGGTAGGTAGGTAGGTAGGTAGGTAGGTAGGTAGGTAGACAGACAGACAGACAGACAGATAGTATTTTGGAGTTTATTTTCTTGACTACTCTGGTTGAGTTGTGTATTGGGGGTAATTTTGATTATTTATTGACTAGTTTAGCTTTATGATTATATATATATATATATAGCACCTCACTGTCGACAAGCAGAACTAGAAACTGGTCTAAAGATAATGATAGATAGGTAGGTAGGTAGAAATTGAATGTTCTCAGCAAACTAATGATGAATATAATATGAAAGCACTGACAGTATATACTTGGTACAATAAATCTTTACTAAATTTTATATTTTTTCTATGTCAAATGTGTTGGCCGGGAAGCAAACCCTGGGCCAGCTGCTTGGAAGGCAGCTATGCTAATCACTAGACCCCCAACGATTGACTAAATTTTATATTTAAACTCTGTTTTAGTATTTTTTACATTAATATATATATAAATTTTAAATCATCCCACATATTTGGATATTTATTTCAGTTTAGCTTTAAGCACTAGAATTATTTCCATGTAATATATATATATATATATATATATTGTACCCTAATTATTTCCATGTAATATATATATATATATATATATATTGTACCCTAATTAAAAAACTAACTCATCTGACTGAACGACTACCAGCTCTTAGTCGATCTAATTCACTATTTTAAAACTGTAACGATAACTATTAGTGAGTGTGAATATAAATAATAATAATAATACATCTAGTACTAATTAATTAATCAATTTAACTACTTAATCAATTAAAGATTTAACTACTAGCTCATTAACAATTGCATTCATTTAAATACTAGCTCAATCTTTTTATAAAACGGTTCAGTTAAATATTAAAAAAATTCACAAGACTCATAGTTAAAAGCATCTAGTAAAGTAGTGGGAATATATCCACAAAAAGATATATTCTATTCATTTCTCTTTTAAACAAAATCAAACATAAAGACATGAGCCTTTCCTCCAAATATTTATTTGAAGAAACCTGGAATCTATTCCAAATTCCAAAGCCCAATACATTTCCAGATAGCTGATGACAACAATCTATAAACCACAGGATTTATTCCATACCCTGGATTAATATCTCCATAAATCATCCTCTATCAACCCAGTAGTGACATTATAGACTTTTATTTAGTCAATGTACTATAAAAAGTTAATGTATTAAAAAACCAATATTCTCCCTAAATAAAATTCCTTTAAAACTAAAAAAGATATATCCCCAATGGCATAAAAATATCACCACTACTTTCTTTCCTACACTACAAATAATATTCCCATGACTCACATGTTAAAAATGCATGATACTTAACATTATTAAAATTAGATAAAAGTACTAAAATATTTTACTCTTTTTTTTATTTTAAGTGTCATAGCATTGTCCAGGACATGAACCTGCAACCCGGGCAACTGCCTGCAAGTACAAGACAGTTGCACTGACCTCTCGACCACCAATGCAAGACAAATATTTTACTCTTCTTTACTTAAAAGCTAAAACTTTCAACAGATACACCTTAACATGCTTACGTGACAGCCAATAAGATGGAATATGCACGTAAGTATGTTAAGGCATATCTGTTGAAAGTTTTAGCTTTCACGTTATTACAATATTATCTGTTAATGCTTAATAAATTTGATATATTTACATTTGTTAATATCTTCTTTACTTAATAAAATAATATATCAATTCTTTAAAAAAAATCCATAACATAACTCTAATTGTAATCTCAGGTTCTTATTATTTTTACAATTAATACATTAATTAATACAGCTACATAGAGTGAATGATTTTACATATACCTAACTATGTCACAACAATAATAATCAATAAAATAACATACTCAATAATTCTTATTTCAAAACTTCATTTAATTAATTTGCTAATCAGATAAAACTTAATTAAAATTATAAAATGTTAACAATAATATTTAGTATTTTGGTGCTCATTCGTATGCCCAGCCATCAAGCTTGAGGTCACTGATGTTAGCCCAAAGGACTTAAATATACCATCTTTCAGGTCCAAATACTCATTTGATAGGAGTAGTTGACTCTTTTGGCTAACGTCAGCCCAACAGCATGTTGATTGCTCTAGCAATTCACACTTAGCCACTAACAGTGTGTTTTGCGATCATTTTCTCTCACAATTCACTCTTAGCTGACCATATCCACAAGATACAAGATGTTATTACCATGCTGACACTTAATCTATTGCTACTTTACAAAACTCAAAATAATTTTATTATGCATATGGTTATAATTGTCTATTTCATATGGTATATTAAAAATATCAAACTTTGTGATCACTATTGAATAAGATAATGAAAAATTTGCATTACAACATTCTTAAGGTTTAATATATAATATCTTCAATAATCATAATATAATAATCACATTTTATTTTAATTAGATTATGTGCAATTATACCAAGATATAATTAATTTTTATAATACATGTGTCTTTAGATCAATTCACAATGTCTTGGATACAACAAGAAAAGAAACTGGTTAATTTAAAACAAACATTAACAATTTATTATAACAATTATAAGATTCTAAAATTTACAAATATAATAATTACAAAATTAAATTAATCAAAATTCAAAACAATTACAGTCAAAAAATATTTACATAAAAAAATAAATAATTTGCGATTCAAATATTGTCTATCATGAAGTAATAATATCTATTATTTACACTTACTAAAAAAAAAAAAATTATAGCATTTTTTTTAGATTACACATTTAAATAATTTGAACTCTTTCATAGAATCAAAATATACTTCTATGATAATCATATTACCTTTTTTTTTTTAGATCTATAGCATTAATACACTTTACCATTATTTCTACAAAAACATATTTATAAATACTTGCAGGTTTATAAATGACTTTTATCTGATAATGAAATATTTATCTAAATATAGCTATAAAATTTTTATCTTTATTATCTAAATAGTTTCATTACATTACATATTCTTCAATAATAAGTTTTTTATTCCAACACTCTATCATAATATAATTTTTATAATAACTCTATAATTCATATGTGTGCTTATGTTTATTATATTAAAAATAAACATATAATTATTTTAATAATAATAAAAAAATTAAAATATGATAATTATTCACTTCATATTTCATGATTTTAATCATATTCAGGTTTCACTTTCTTTCATACCTTTTATAAGACTTTAACATACACTCTACAACTAAGATGTGATATGTTGGACTATTTCCATCACTTATGAGTGAATATTGAATGTATAGAAAATTTTAAACTTTATTTAAACTTTTCAAATACAAACAACTTGTTAGTAATAACACACAAATAGACAATACAGGTTAGTAATTACACAATGTTTCGAGTAGTATTATTCTCCACTCTTCTTCAGGTGTTGCTGGCCTATATGCACAGTGACAATATTTGCTTAGAAGTTGAACTCGCACCTATAGATTCTTATATATTGAATTTAAGGCAAATGCTTGCTTAGAAGTTGAACTCGCACCTATAGATTCTTGTATATTGAATTTAAGGCAAACGCTAGCGTTTGCCTTAAATTCAATATACAAGAATCTATAGGTGCGAGTTCAACTTCTAAGCAAATATTGTCACTGTGCATATAGGCCAGCAACACCTGAAGAAGAGTGCAGAATAATACTACTCGAAACATTGTGTAATTACTAACCTGTATTGTCTATTTGTGTGTTATTACTAACAAATTGTTTGTATTTGAAAAGTTTAAATAAAGTTTAAAATTTTCTATACATTCAATATTCATTCATAAATGATGGAAATAGTCCAACATGTCACATCTTATAATATACCATCATTACAAACCTTCAGACAAATACTCTACAACTTTCTTGATTTCTTAAAATATTTTTAAAATATCAAATTATTCCATAAAACATTATATGACACTCTAGTTATACATCATTTGTTATATATTTTACTCTTCTTGCCTTCCAAAAATTCTAAATATCATTTAATAGTCTAGCTATTATTCTTCAAACATTTTTAACAATTTCAATTCTAATGTAGGAACCAGTGATGATAGTAGTGATTAAAAATGAAGGATTAAAAACTACATGAACTAGGAAAAAAACAATTAAAACAGTGATGGAGAGCTTAAGGCCACATTCTTGTGTCTATCTTAAATTCCTATCATGGCTTTTTTCTGAGCACTTACTGATTTATGGAAACACTACTAACCAAGAATCATAAAAATATACAGTCCTATGTTAACCATATTATACTTAATATTCAAAAGATTCCTTGCACTACAGGATTTCCTAATACTACTCTCCCGAACCACTGTCTTTCATATACACTCTGTAAAACTCCTTACAACATTGCAAAGAAATTCTAAACATCTCACCATAAAATAATTTCTAAACTTCAGTACAAAGCACTCATTAAAATATCAAGATTAAATATAGCACAAACAAATGATTTACATATTTAACTTATAATAAGCACATTCATTTAAATTCTTTATTAAAAAAACAATTCAGAGATCAGTTATACATATAGTATCTAAACAGATATTGCTTATAACATTTCTATTTATACTTGCATATGGTATCTAAACAGATCCAGCATGTAACATGTATATTCATACTTTTACATGATATCTAAATAGATCTAGCATGTAATATGTATATTCATACTTCTAAAATAAATTATTTTAACATAAACAGAACAAATATATTTGGTTTACCTGATTCATCACTCTCATAAATAAATACCAATATTGAAATTTAAATACATTTAAACAAAATTTTACCTTAATCATATCACTATGATTATTATGATGATCTTCTCAATTCTCTCATATTGAATTCTATCCAAGTTATACATTTATTATTTTTAAAGAAAAATATTAATTTTTCTTTAATTTTTTAAAACCAAAAAATTAAAAATAAAATTCTCATATTATATAAACATTAAATTGCATCTTAAATCTAACACATAATTATTAATTACATAAATATATTTCTTAATTAAGAGTAAAAATAAAATAATAAAATTGTCCTTTCATTTTTCTTGAAGTTGACATTCAGGAAAGCACTTGTTACCATAACAATATTCAGTTAACTAAAAGAGATTTTTTCTTCTCTCTCCCCACCACAATCTTAATTCTATACAACATAAATGCAGAAATATTAACTAAAAATCCAATGCAAATTTTGTTCATCTATGCAAGATAAAAAGTACTTATATAATAAAAGTTTGTTCAATTTATCTGTCTTGACAAAGCAAATTTCACATAAAATGTTAATAATAAAAATTTGTTATTTAATAAAATAATTTTCACCTTTTAAAGGTTTTTTTCTTTAGTTCACTTTCAATAATTGATTGGAGAAATATTTCATTTTAAAACAATTCTCCAAATTTTTCATATAGAAACATTATAAAGAACTTTAACTTTATCACTAGAAAGTTCATCTTCTTTCACATATATTCATATCTGAGTATTAATAATTTGCAATATTGTTAACTACATTATGAATTTAAAACTTACTCCTCTAGGTTAGTATACATTTACCAATATTTATAGTTGATTTATAACTTATAAAGTACTTTATTTATTAGTTCATATTTATTCTTCTAATAATTTGCACAATACTTGATAAACATTATCCAATTATACAATTCTCTTTAAATTTAGTATATATTTTATAGATTAAAAACATTTGCAAATTACACATAATAGTCTAGTAGATAATAAATTCATTTTCAATGAATGATTAATTAGCATTCATTCTTCTTCTTAAACTGAATATAAATTCTGAAAAAGCTTTATATAAATTTCCAATAGCAAAGATTAATATCTTTATCAAACAAAAGTCTATGTTCTTTATGGTTAATTATTGAAATTAAATAAGACTGTTCTTTAATATCAAACATATAAATATGATTAAAAAGAAATTCCTTACAAATCCTTCATGTTGCTCTTCATCTAAACAACATACTCTCCAGAATAATAGCATTTATATTGAACGACATGTATTTTACCACTCATCATCATAGTTTCTAGTTGATTTCTTATGCAGTATTGATAAGGAATAATTTCTTGTTTCACACCATATTAAAATAATTTGAATAAACTTCTTAAATTATTTTTCGTAAATTTATAAATTACTTTTAACACTTTACTAATCAAATTAATAAAAATGCATAGAAATTTATAATTTAAAATTTAGACTATAAAGAATACAGTTTCTATTCCTAAACTTTACTTGATTAAAGAATAATAACACAACTCCTGTATTTATAGCCATACTTGAACCTTACCTGATTGGTCAATTAAGTCTCAGACAAGATTTACATACAAATTAATATTTTGTCTGGCTTTTTTTTTTAAAACCAATTTATCTAATAAATCTTATTAAATCATATATTTGAAACTTTATTTAAATGCTATTTTTAAAATACACTTTTAATAATAAAATATTTTTTATTACACTTGAATTTGAAAGATAAAAACTACTGCTTATGTAACTGTAATACTAATTTTGATACACTTTTAAAATTAGATACAAAATACATGGCAACATAAATTTAATACAAATAATAAATTAACTTTAGCAACAAGGAAATAAAGTTAATTATTTTAGCAAGAATGTATGTGCACACAAATTAACACACATTACATACCAGAATAATTACATCACTATTTAATATAATTTAAAATAACTAAATAAGAATTTTTTAAATTAAACTGTTAATGGATAATATTGATTTTTTATTGCCAAGATTATTATTTTAATGTAATATTACACAACTTTAATAATTACTTACTAGTGTATAACTATAATACTACTCTATCTATTAACTTTATTAGTAAATTTAAGTAAGATTACTTTAAAATAACTTCATTTAGTTTTATATCAAATCAGGATTATATTTTAAACAATTTTAAATACAAAAATTACTAGATTATAAAAACTTTTATATAAAATGTACAATTTAGCTATAAAATTGACTGTTTTATACATTTATAAAATCATATAACAAAATAAAAAGATTGCAGTATATATATTATCTGTTAGCAATAATTTTTTTACTTTTTGCTATAGAGAAAAAATTGTTTTCCCATAGAAAAATTTTGATGAATTAATATGAAAAAGTAAATTTTAAAAAATTTATTTTTTGGTTAAGGGCTCTCAAAATCATCCTTACAATAAAACAGTAAAGAAGTAAACAATACCCACCAGGATTGTTATTTGCCAGATGGTGAGGAATTGAGCAGTTTACATCCTTGTTTTATTTTTAGTTAAAGATATCTAGATAACAATTTGTGTATCAATATTGGGTGCTTAGCTATGTTGCATGGATAACTTTATAAGCTAAAAAGAACCAATATGTTAGCTAATGTATCTTTCCATGAGGATCCTAATACAAAGCAAATAAGTTGGAATAGAGATTGAAAGTTTTAATACATCTTACATTATATTATCAGGTGCTTAATAATTAATTATTATCAATAGCTATAAAAATAAATTCACAGTAAAGATTACATTTATTTTGTGTGCTATACCTAAGCTACCAACAAGATATATAATTGGAAAACAGTGAAATTATCTTCATATATAAAATTCATTGCAAATAAGCAATAAGAACTGGCTTATGAAATATCTCCTATACTTTTAAATGTTTTAATTCATTATTAATTTAGTAATAATTTAAGAATAAGAGAAACATACATCAGAAGAAAGCATGCTTCTCCCTCTCCAAAAAGTGAACTTTCTAATCCACTTTGCTTATATTTAAATATTTGTCATGTTCATTTTTATTGTGCTCACACAACCAATTTGCTATGATTATGAGAAGATAAAATGTCTCAAAAGTGCTCAATCAATTAATATCACAATTTGTACCTAGCTTAACCATTGCCTGTGTTTTAGCACATTTAGACATACCTTAGTAATAATTCTACCACAAAAACTACTAGTGGCTAAGTAATAAAATTGAAAATGCATTATGCTCTAAACACAATGCATTGGAGTTATTAAGAATACATTAAACAATTTTTGAAAAGCAGAATTTATATAAAAAGCTTTACAGATTTATAAGCAAGTACTGCAGCTCAGTTTGCCATTGGTATGTCTTCGGTGTTAGTCAATATAGTTGTATGAAGGAATTATAGATTTTTATACCTATTTTTCTCTGATTAAAACCTTCAGGATTTAGACTAACATTATTATATGACTTATCAAAGACTATATATAAAGTGCCATTTCTTTTCTTTTATTTTTAATTTTTTATTCCACTGTTCTCCAATTAATTTGACAAAACTCTCATTCAAAAATGATTCCACATTTCATCAGTCATCTCTTTGCTTTAAATGTCACAATATGATATGTGTTTGAAAATATTATATTTTTGATCTTTAATTAATATATGTACAGAAATTCTGATACCATTCTTCTATATTTTTTATACAAGTATTAGTGAATGTGTAAAGGATCATTAAAAAATAATGATGACGATAGACTTCACTGACCAAGAATACTGAGTTATAATTTTGAAGTAATAGTATGACACTGGGAACTGGAAGAAACCAAATTTGAGACAGTAAAATGCAGTCCATAAAAACAACAGAATTGCTGCCCTTAATAATTAGATTATTTAATAATTAGATTCTAAAATTTATATTTTTTTATAAAATATGTCAAAATCAAACATTTGTATATTAACATTTTTTTACAAAAGTAATAAAATTAACTATATATATATATTCTAAATGATCATTGAATGTAATATAATTGCTACTTTCAGAATATTATGCTAATAACGTTTCTCACATTATGAATGGAAGAATTTTTTAATTCAAAGTCATACAGCTATAAGATGTTGTGCCATTGATTATCAATGTGATATGGTAATCATTATATGGCATTTTTGTTCTATAGAAGAAATTTTTTTAATTAAATTAATAAATATAATATAAAGTTATGTCAAGTTAATATTACTAAAATATTATAATAATAAAAAAGTTATGGCAAATGAATTGTACATTCAGAATTGGAATTTTTTATTGTCATTTAAATATTAATAAAAGTATTTTTATTAAACTTATCATATATCAACAAAGTAAAAGTAATATTTTGATCTTCATATTGTTGTATTTTTATTGTAATAATACAGAGTCAGGGGGTGAACTTGGGATAATGACATTTATCATTATCACTTCCAAATCAAAATAAATATTTAAACATAAAAAAATGAGCATGAGAGATCAACACAACTAACTAAGTATATTATAAGTTCATGAGCATTATACAAAAGTAATAATCATTCAACATCATGAATGATTAACAATAAAATCAACAGTCAATCTTATGACTAGATTTGAAATGGATCTACTATAGACAAGGTTAATTATTTAGCTCTTTCCAGCTTGGAGCAATTTATTTAAATATTAATTTGGATGCACAAACTTAAGTGTTAATCCATCAGAATATATAACAATAAAAACAATAATTCTTGGAAGCTGAAACATGCTTTTCATCATCAATGCTATAGCCAATTAGTACCTTTAATGCACTGGCCAACTATAAACTTAATTTCTAATAAATATTAAACTAAATAAAATTTAGTGTATGAACTTTAAAGGATGTCTCCTTTATACCAATCCAGGAATCATCATCAACTGAAAGCTCCATAAACATAAATATAAACCCCTTTTATATAATGGACAGTTATGGATAAATCTAGCTCAGAAACAAAAGCTCTATAACTGTTACTGTGAATAAGAGATATAATCCTAACGTATAATATTCTAAAATTATTTAGGATTGATTAAATTCACTGAAATAACTTTGCCAATGAACTATAAATTTATTAATTAAACTAAAAATATAATTAAGGTCTTCAGGATACAACTATACATATAAATTAAGCATTCCAATTTCGATTAATATCAAAAACAAATCCACTATTATGCTTAAATAAAACATCTATATATTAGCACACAGAGATGTATTTATAATATAAAATGAACATATTTGAATTGGCCTATAATAATAAAAAATATGATTAATCCAACATATGTGTGTCTATCTGACACACATCTATATAGGCATGCAGATGTGCCATACCATATGGGAATTGTCATATAATAATAAAAAAAATAGTTATCACATTTTAATGGTACATAAATAATAGATAAATAATGACTGCTTTCACAAATATATGTGTGTGCATGAAAATGTGTACACACTCTGGCACTTATAAAAAATAACACTAATAAATCATATTATATTCTTAATATGCAATAAATGCACAAATATATAAGCATGCAGATGTGATATAATAACTTATGAACATATTTGATCTGTCATAGACTTATAAAAAATTAAATTCATTTTTAATAATACATCAATGCACATATAAGTGTGTATATAAAAAGTACAAAAAATTTGCATTAAAGCTATTAATTAGCCTCTTATTTTTATGGTAAATATAAGTATTCTTTAAAAATAATATTTACTCTTTGACAGTCCTATGTAAAAGTTTTCATTTTCTTTTTAACAGGTTATTGTTCATTAATTATAAACATCTTTAAAAATAATTCAGCAAGTTTTTTTTGTTTTCTAATCTAGAAAATTTTTTGAAGTTTTCCATTGTTAATAAAATATACTGTAAATGCACCTCATTTTATCTGTGCTTTTCTATATACATATAAAAGAGTACATATATAAACTAATCTTTTAGCAAGTTGATAGACTCTCTGGGCAAGCTGGTTCCTTCTAACCAGTAGACTGACTTCTTGTCATCATGGGAAAAAGTATAATCCAGGTAATGGTTGGCCAGCAGTAAGCTCCATTCTGCCTCTATGCCATCTAATACACACATATATATGAACTATGGAAATTACAGAAAATCTGGGCCTTGCTTCCATGAGAATCCAAACTGTACCATTGCACAATTGGATCTACTGTCTTGCCTTCAGTCATAACTTCATAATAGCTCTGCTGTCAAAATCTGTAAAACTAAAAAAAACTATTCTTTTTTCAACCTTTTATAGTCAGAATGGGAAAAAATACAGTAATTAAAAATAAGTTTTTCCTATCTTAATTGAAAAAAGTTAATGACACTTTTTCAATTCAACTTAATACATTGAAAAACAACTTTGTGAAATTTATCAAAATATGTTACACAAGCATTAATTACAACCAAAATTTGCTAATCAAATTAGATAGTGAAATTTTATAATTACCAGTATATCTCTTGTAACATAAAAACATGCTTCTTTTATTTTCAAAATCAGAATTAATAAAATATTAATTAGACTTTTTTAAATGTTTAATTTATAATTTAAAAAATTCAAAATTATTTAATTCTTAACTGTTATTCCAGTGTAATATAAAAAATATCTAAAATACTTATTTGTCTGTGTTTATTTCTATTTTTTCTTTCAACTTTATACATATATATATATATATATATATATACATACCCACACACTAACCCACCTCATGGTGGAAAAGAAAATAGAAATGAAGCATCTATCTGACAATATTATACACAATATAAATGTATAATTATCACAAAATTTATAACTCTAACTATATAGTAATCTATTTATTTATAGATTTTACAGGCATATGACAGCTAACAGAATGAATAATGACCTGAAATTCTGAGATAGTTAAAGAATTCTGACACTGGACTATAAATATACAATACACCATGAACACTAAAAATGCTAACTCAATTTAGACTTTATAAGCCATCACAACTTTTGATATGACACAAAAATGTAAAAATCTTTGCAATGCTCTTTTGAGTATTAGGGGATGAGGTTGAAAAATATAGACTTATGCCTTGTTTTTTTTGGGGGGAGATTTAGAGGCTGATGATTATGGCAGGACTATGTTAACTACACCAGGATAAACAATAAAAAATCAGAAAGTGAGCTGGAGCAATGTCTGAAATAGAACACATTGTATTCTCAAGCCAATGACAAAACCCTTCATCTATCATCAAAACTAAAAGTACAACTACACAAACTCCAACAGTAAAAAAAACCAATCCAATCTCTAAAATCATAGATTTTCTACGTCACTCTAAATATGAATTCCTTAAATATATATTAAAACTACTGTTATAAGTTATAATAACAATACTCTCATCACACATTTCACAGTAATTTTTAAAATTAATTCTGCATAAAATGCATACTTTTTTTTTCAAATGTGATTATATTTGATATCTTGTTTAATGGCAATTTTGTAGTGATGCCCATTACTATGTGATCATCAGCCCATATTGGATGCCATTTGTAATGGTATGTACTTAGAGAGTGAAGCTAGGGTGATGGCACTCATCATCATCAATTGCTAGTCAAATAAAAATGTAAAAAATTGAGCATGAGAGACTAACACAACTAACTATGTATATTATAAGTTTATCATCATTAACCAAAATTAATAATCAATCATCATTATGAATGATCAACAATAAAATCAACATCAATCTTGTCACTGGATTTAAAATGGATCTACTGTATACGGGGATAATTGTTTAGCCTTGCTATCCTGGACCAGATTATTTAAACATTAACTTGGCTGCACAAACTTAATTGCTAATCCATCAAAATATATAACACTAAAAATAATGCTGGGATATTAAAACATGCTGATATTCATCAATGCTCTGGCTACTTAGTACCTTTAATGTACTGTCCAACTATAAACTTAATTTCTAATAAATTCTAAACTAAATATAATGAAGGGTATAGACTTTAAAATATATCCCCATTGTGCCAATTTAGGTCATCATGAACTTGATGTCAATAAACATTAAATATAAACCCTTCTATATAACAGACTATTATGCATGACCCTCTAAATCAGAAACCAAAGTTCTATACTTGTTACTGTGAACAAGGATATAATCCTAATATATAATATTCTAAAACTATTTAGGATTGAGTAAATTCACTGGAATAACTTTATCAATAAAATAACAATTTATTAACAACAATAAAAATAAAATTAATGTTGCAAAATATAGCTACACATATAAATTATGCCTTCTGATTTTGATAATACCAAAAAGAAATCCACTATTATATTATAATTTACATATATGTCTCAATATGTTTACATAAAACACATATATATCAGCCCACAGATATGCCTAGCATAATATAAAATAAATATATTTGAATTGTCATATAATAATAAAAAATAAAACTAATTTTAACATATATGTGTTTACCTAACACACATCTATATAAGCACACAGATGTGCCATAACATGAGAATTGTTATATAATAATAATCATAAAATAAGTTATCATATTTTAATGATATATAAATAATGACTATTTTCACTTACATATGTATGTGCATGGAAATGGGTGCACACACTGGCATTTATAAAAAATAACCCTTATAAATCATATTATATTTTTAATACACAATTATATCAATGTCAAAAAATGCACACATATATAAGCACAGAGATGCGTGATATAATTTATAAACATATTTGAATTGTCATAGACTTGTAAAAAATTTTAATTTGTTTTTAATAAAACACCAATGCACACATAATATATATATATAATACATATAGTATGCATTAAAACTAGTAGTTAGCCTCTTTTTTTATGGAAAGTAAAAGTTTTCTTTAAAAAAATATTTACTCTTTTGATAGTCCTTTATAAAAGTTTTATTTTTATTTTTTTAACAAGTTATTCTCAATTAATTATAAACATCTTTAAAAATAATCCAGCAAGTTGTTTTTTTCACTAATCTAGAAAGATTTTGAGTTTTCTTGTTAATAAAATATACTGAAGCATTTAAATTTTTTAAATAAAGTTAAAAAATTGTATTTAAAAAATTAACTGTGATTTTAACTAAAGAAGTTATTTAAAATAACTCACCAGCTATACTTTATATATATGATGCAGTGCTTTTATTTGTGTTTTTTGCATATAGATAAAACAGTATACATATAAACTAATTTTCAGTAACCTGATAAATTCTGGGTAAGCTGGTCCTTTTAACAGTAAACTGATTTCTTGTCATCATCAGGAAAGGTATATTCCAGGTAACTTATGGCCTGCAGTGAGCTCACTTGTCTCTGTGTTGTCTAATACACATATATACAGGCTATGGAGACAATAGAAGAGCTGGACCTTGCTTTTATGTGAATCTAAGTTCTATAATTATTGCACTAGTAGAACCAACTGGAGCCACTGTTTTTCCTTCAGTTATAACTTACTCTGCTTTCAAAATCTAGAAAATTGTAAAAAACTCTCTTCTAAACTTTTTTCTAACCTTGTTTATAGTCATAGTTGGAGTAAAAATATAGTAATTAAAAATAAATTTTACCTACCTTGATTAAAAAACTTAATATTTCTTTTTCAATTCAATCCTTTTAAAAAACAACTTTGTAGAATTTCACCAAAATATGTTATACAAGCATTAATTACAAAAAAAATTGCTAATCAAAATAGATAGTGGAATTTTATAAATACCAGTATATCTATTGTAACATTAAAACATGCTCATTTTAATTTTAAAATCAGAACTAATAAATGTTTAATTTATAATAACTTTTTTAAAATTCAAAATGATTTAATCCTTAACTGTGTAATGAGCTCATGAGTGTTTTGATTAATTTCTTGCTAATGTAACATATATTACATTTTAACTAATTTTTCAGGATGGCTGTTTAGTCACTATTTACCTGTGGATATTATTTTAATATTATCTACCATTAAAAAAATTAAGTAGTTTGGGATATTTTATTACCATAACAATATCTGATTAAAGAAATTTTGAGATAACCAAACATCTATTTGATCTACTGAATAACTACTATAGATACTATTATGGAACAAAAAGTTTTTAATCAAAAAACCCAATCAGTTCACTACATTTCCCCAACAATATCAGCTATTTCTTCCTACTCAAATTTACCCTAACAATATATTTATGGACATCGACTTAGCTGATCCCAAGTGCCAATCCCACTGTCAAAAGTAAGAACTATATGGAGGGCTGCTGAGGGAGATTTTCACATTATGCATAATTAGGTGCCCAAGCCTAACTTGTTCAATCACAGGATGTGTGGTAACTATACCAATGGAGATATGTTAATATGAGAGCATACATTCTCTCATATGGTCACACACACACACACACACACATATATATATAAAGAGCATGCTAATAGCTCTAAACAAGCTTATTTTATTTTTTATGATAAAATGCTACAAGAGAAAATACCTGAAGCCTTTATCATAAAAATAAAATAAATAAGCTTGTTTAGAGCTATTAGTACGCTCTTTTATATATTACATATTGGTAATACAAGCTATATAGGTCATGTGACATATGACTGATTTTTACTTATATATATATATATATATATTAATAAGGTAATGGAACACAATTAGATGATAGAACAAAATATTCACTACTCTCATGAGATTATATATGTAATATCTTTAATAGTTAATGACTATCATTAAAAAATTATTAAAGTTAAATATACTTTTACAGAAAAGAGAACAAATATAGTATACATACTATGTTATATGAGATTACATTTTAATGAAAAATACAGTATTTACATTAGTTCCTGGGAACTTGTGTTACTAAGATATATAAGTATATGCTTATTATGATAATGACCATCTAAATCTTTTGGATAATGTCTTTATTTCCAGATTTCTGTAGGATCAGTCAACAAAGTGTTTTTTCCTCTTACCTTGTGGGAAGTTTTGGTCAGACACAGTGGGGGAAGAGCCAAGTATGGTTCTGACTTTTTACCCCATAATCACCATCGTTACATTCAAATATTTATTCAGGTGCATTTCAGTTATATTTCTCAGTTTGAGACCTGAAGTGATAGAGCTGTACTGCATTTTATGGACCTACAGCTCCATAGTATGTCACTCTACCACTGCCAAAATTATGTAGGATTTGACTTCTTTTATCTTCATTGAAAAATTGTGTGGATTTTTATATTACTTTTGATAGTTGTTTAATTTGTTGGTTGCTTCTTACTTTGTATAATTTTTTTATTTTTTCAATGTAAAAAGCCCTTATTCAGACTGGCTGCACTTCTCCAATTGTAATAGAATCATTCATATGTGATAAAACTGCAAGCTTAACTTCTGTATAATCAGGTTGTCCCTTTTTATAACTTTTCTTGTTTTGTTGTAACTTCGTTGTATTTTGATTTTTTCATTTTCTCCTCAAATGAGATGGTTTATCTCGGGAAGAAATTTTATAAATCAGGCATATTAAACTTATTCATGACCAGGTAATATTTTAGATCAACGAGGGACATTATAAAACACACCAAAATTTAAAATTAACAGGAAGCGATTTTTATATTAACATTATGTACACATAATGAATAATATATATTAAATCATCCACTGGTTGGGATTCCGCACACTCGTAAAATAAATATATTAGAGTTTGTATTTCGAATTTGAAATATGATTCTAATATTTATTTCATAGAGGCTGTGGGAGTGCTTAAGTATGTGGGATGATTTAATATTTGGATATTTATTCGTTTGCTTAGCACTGGATTATTTTATATAAAATAACATTGTACAAATTACAATCTGTTTCAAAACACATATTAAGTACAAAAGATGTTTGTGTGTGTGTGTGTGTGTGTGTTCAAATTTATATTATTTAAGATTAAATAAAATTATATACATTTTTTAAAGAAACTTGGGAACGTTTTTCATTAACCAAATCTTTAAAATTTGATTGAATTTGTTTGGTCTGCTAATCTTAATTTTTCTGCAGTTTTATTGTTTTTAAAGTTGAAAATAATTGTTCACACAAATGTGCTATAGAGAAGTTGATTAATTGATAAATACTTATAAGCATACATATATTTTTGTTTCAACATGAAATCACACTGGCTTTTAATTAATTTACATTATAAATTGTTATCAACAGTTTATTGAAGTCTGAAAGTTTTCATTCATATTCCATTTCTAATAATTTTATTTTATTACCATACTCTGAAAATTTCAATCCCAGTGATTCTTGTAATAATGACTGGCAACATTTGAAATATTATTTTTAAATTAGTTTTTTCCAAAGTAATAATTTCTCTTTAAAAACACTAATATTATCAAATAATGTGACAACAATATGATGTTTGCCTTATAATTTAAGATTAAATTGATTAAGGTAATCTGTAATGTTAAGTAAAAATGCCAGATCTTTTATCCATAGATCATTTTTTAATATTACCCATTTATAAACTTTTCAATTTTAAAAAATAATTCCATCCAGAATTTGGAAGAATCACTTTTAAACTTTATGACTAGAAAACCATTAAATTCCTATATAACAAGGTAGATCAATGTATTTACTTCTTATATTTTCTAAACATTTTGTACAGAGGCTGACATACAATTTTAATAACATTTTTATATATCTGATATTTAATTCATGTTTGCTGATAAATAATGCAATAAAAATATTGAAAAGAAATACCTTGTTCTTTACATTTTTCTTTTAGTTGTATGATAATTTTTTTTAATAATATCAGTCATAGCAGGAATACCATCATTTGCAAGGGAAACTAGCTTTTTTAATGACAAATTGTATTCCTTGAAGATGTTTATAAATACATGAAAAATATTAACTCCAATGGTTGTATCATGCATCAGAATATTTTCCAGAAGCTCTTCACTTTTAAGTTTATCTGCCAATAAAAACAGCTTTCCCAGCTATATTATCAATTTTACTGGTATTGGTATTTTGTGTCAATTATATTTTTGAATTTCTTAATTATTCTGGACACAACATTTCTGCTGCTTTATTAATACATCCATAAATAAATTCACTTTCAGTGAATGGTTTTGACTTACTTGCAAATAAATGTAATATTTAATAACTGTTTTTCACTGTAGTTATATTTTATCTCCAATAGGTTTGATAAATATACTTTGTTATTCTTATGTCTCAACTTTAATTTTGATAATTTATCTTTGTGAGATTTCACAATATATTTGTTATAATTTTCTTTATAAATTATATCATAGTCTGTTAATATTATATTCCTTAAGTTTAAACCTGCACTGCACTGTAATTATTTAGAAAATGTTGAAACATTTAACAGCAGATCAGGTTTACTTTATAATAATAAAATTTATTTTAAAACTAAGTGCTTTCAAATACTGAAATATATCATAATCATAGAATTATACAATTAATGACAGTTGAGGTCTGGTTTTAAAGTTAATCTGTATATTATAGAATAAATTAGCATAAAATTGAATATTTGTAAGTAAATGTATATTCTAATAACAGAAATGGTAGCTACAAATACCATTTTTTAGAAAGAAGGGTGCTAATGTCCTTTTTATTTATGACATGCATATTTTTAGCTATTGTCCATGCCTCCTTCACCTTTCTCTTTTTGTCATCTCTCTCAGAGCAAACAATTTCATCTTGAGAGAGATCAAATTGTGGCCTGATAGCAACTTGTGCTTCAAGAAAACAAAAGAGTTGCTGCATTACTTAGTCTGGTTGTGTAGATAATTATGCTAGGCAAGTCTTGTGGATAAGTGAGCTCTCATTTTTACATAATAAGCCTTTAAGCAATTTGATCCTTTGTAATTAATTTTGTACACTTGACGTGAAGCTTCTTTAACTATTTTATCTTTTAAATTATTTAATAATTTATTTAAAGATAGAGGCCAATGAAAACTGATATTGTATTTGTTAGTACAAATATTTTTAATTTTTGTGCAACTTTGGAAACATAAGGAAGACAACCATTTTTGTATTCAAATTGGATGTTTATAGTGTGTAAGACTCTGCCATAAAAATTAATGTGTATTGAATTTATTTTTTGAGAATTGTGTACTATGTTCATTAGATCTTTCATATATAGTTCCATATTTTCCTCTGATCTGTTTCAAACCTGCACAGTTACCAGTTATTGTGGAGAAAAGCTTTCAGTCCCATGTATTTATGAGAGAAGAGGATGAAACACTTAGGGTATATGATGCTTCTCACATTTAATGGTTTTAAAATCATCCTATAATCCAAAGTCTTATTCTGTCAAGGATATCTAGATCTGAAAATTTTATATTATAATGACATTCATATTCCTTCTCGATAATCCAAATTGAAAAAATTGTAGACACTAACTCAAGATAAATTTTACTAATAGTTTCTTCATCTGCACATATTAGTATATTGTCAATGTATCTGGAGTATAAAAATGTTTTAGGAAAACACTCAAATTTTGTAGTAATCAGATTTTCAAATTTGGACAAATACAGATTATAGACAACTCCACTAAAAGGGAGTCCCATTGGCCAACCATGATTATGATACTTTTCAGAAACCTGGTCTTCTATTAAATATTTCAATTCTTGCTATATAATTATTATATTCTTTGCAAACCACTAGAATATCCACCTGTCAGATATAAAATTTTATTTTCTCTTTGAATACAAAAATATTTTAATTCTCATTTTTTTTGAAAAGTGCAATGTTCTTTTTCAATTAATTTATTTTTACTCCTGTTTTTAAAGTGCTTTGATGTTGTTTTAATAAATCCTTAAATTTAAAATACTAATAATTTGTTTAAAATTATAATAATAATGAATGGATGAAAAAACAATATCTATTTTTTTGTGAGAGTTAGCTCACTGTTTATGCTATGTTTTCTTTTACTGTAATTTTTACATAAGAATAAAAAGTGCACAGTATATTGAAATATGTTTATATTTATTTAATTCATAAATATATTTATAACTTGAATTTTAAAAAATCCAATGCTATCAAAGGTTAAATTAGCATATTGGTTACACTTATTGTTGGCTGGAGATCACATGTCAGCAAACAGCACGCAGCTCCTAGACCTTATTTTAGACATGCCTGCTGTAAATATTATGATGCAAAAATTATTACTAAATCAGATATTCTGTTTTTATGTGGGTTTTCACTTTGTAACTTATTTCTTTTAATCAAAGATTTTGAAGTTAGACAGAGACAGAAGCATGGCAAATTAATTAATTAATTTATAAGGCAATTCATTTTGCTATTATAACAGCACAATTGAGACATATCTAGGAATAAAACTGGGACTACTAAATATTTTTAATAAATTTATTATTGACATTTCTTTTTTTTTCTAGTCTCTCTGACTCAATAACATCTAATTTCAGAAAATCACATGATGTTTTGAATTGATGTTTACGATTTCTTTTGCTGAGATTTATTTTTATAAGATAGATATTTTGAGTAAACAAAGAGTTTTGCTAATTGCTCAACAAGCTTTGAGATAAATGCTTAGCAAGAGAAAGCATTTAAAATATCTCTATCTGAAAACCAACTCCCATCCCTGACCATGGTTTCATGCTTTTGGCATTCCTCAGAGAGGCACTAGGGTAGCTTCAGATACTGGATCTAAAAGCACCAACCAAAGCCACCATTTATCTAAGTGTTGACTATTGAGCTGGGTTTGAAGACATATAGGTGTCTGAAAACTTCAGATTTTCTACTCAATAGTCAACTCTTAGA
Source organism: Epiperipatus broadwayi (assembly GCA_028023455.1). Lineage (NCBI taxonomy): Eukaryota > Metazoa > Onychophora > Udeonychophora > Euonychophora > Peripatidae > Epiperipatus > Epiperipatus broadwayi. The sequence continues at coordinate 221,201 of JAQFVV010012539.1, read as the reverse complement.
TAAATGCTGGCTTTGGGTTGGTGTTTTTAGATCTAGTATCTGAAGCTACCATAGCGCCTCTCTGAGGAGTGCCAAAAGCATGAAACCATGGTCAGGGATGGAGGTTGGTTTTCAGATAGAGATATTTTAAATGCTTTCTCTTGCTAAGCATTTATCTCAAAGCTTGTTTAGCAATTAGCAAAGCTCTGTGTTTATATCCCGCAAACTTAAAAAAGAAGTGGAATCATATGATATATGACTCTATTTTTTTATTTTTTATTAGATATTTTGAGTGTCTCATGGATCAAACAGCCAAAAATAGGACATTACAATTTTTGAGTAATAAGAACTAGATATCTTGAAAATATAACATACTATATTTATGTTAAACAAAATACCATTTTAATATTATTGAATTCATTTATTGATTAGACTTCAACAATAGTCTATAAAATTAAGATTATTAAAGCAAATAGATTTTAAGAATGAAAATAAGTACAGCTCTCTATTCTCACACCATCTATTGCAAGCTTGGGTAATTAATTTTAAGTCTCAGACTGATTGCTTAAGCTTACAATAGATGGCTCTAGATTAAAAGTTGCCTTTGCTTACATTATAATGTATTCATTAAAAAAATCAAGTGATATTACTTTGGTTTTAAAAAATGAAATCCTCAGTTCTGAACAAATTGCATTAAAAATACAAAGTGCAATCTTTAAAAATATATGAAAACTGATTTAATATCAGAGATATATAGCTATGCAAGTAAATTATTCTGGATTTGAAACTTCATTGTTTTGTTTTGTTTTTAAATTTCAGGTTATTAGCTTGAACAATATAAAAAAAATAAAAGATGGTTGCTAGATACTTAGGTATGCTAGTTTGAGTTTTGAATTCAAATCTTCACTGATGAAGAAAAAACAGAACTGATTGATTTGGAAATAAAAGTACATTATTAGATATCCATTGATTACTCAAGCTTACATTAAAAGTCTCTCAATAGGATAAAGATAACTGCTTTTATATAAATGTAAGATCATGTGATATGAAATAAACTTTCTTAAACAGAGGATAGAAAGAATCTACAGTTTTTATATAACTGAGATCTTGCAAATATATAGAAACTGATTTGAGATCTGTATAATCATATAATTGAGTTATCTTGCATTTAAAATCTTAGATTGTTTCTTTAAATTTCAAATATGTGGCTTGGATAGAATATAAAAAGTTGCTGCTAGATACATAAATGCATTAGTTCCAGGTAGTTTTCATTGATAAAAACAAAAGCTAGAAACTGGTCTATATAGAGATGAGAATTTTGTAGCATTATATTACTTGGTGTCCATTGATTATCAAACTTACAGTATATGACTCTAAAATAACAAGAAGATAACTGCTCTTGGAAATTGAAGAAAAAGCATATGAGAAGGCAACTGATATAAAGTTGTTTCTATTATGCATAGTCTATAGGCCAAGAAAACCTGTTGTTTAAGTTGAACACTTCCATTCTCCAAAATGATTATATGTTACAATAAATATGTCTACTTCTGATTTCTTATTACTCAATTGTTTTTTCAATCCTGATTCATTTCTTTATTTCCTCCTAAATCATTTTAATATGTGTTCCACTATCTTGTTTTCATTATTTTCCAATTTTTTTTATAAATATCTAAGCAAAAAACATAAAATCTTTCCACCATCATACAACTTATTCTATTCCTCTTTCAACATCTAATATTTTTCAAAAATAAGTACTCAATATTTTCTCTCCCATCTCCACATAAACCACATCTACAATCAAAACCTCATTCCATTTGTTTTTTTCCTTATATCTAAAGCTCCTACCCTTGTAAACAATAATAATTTTCCTTGTTTTGTATAATTCTCTTTTTCTACAATTCCAAACTAATTTAATTCATATTTAATAACTGTATGCCTTCATTTCTAACTAACTCATCTATTTTCTCCTCAATCCTCATAATTATGTGCCTCTAATACATTCTGTGCACATTTATCTCACTTTCTTATATAAAAATATAAAAATAAAGTGACTATTTATTAACATTGCACACTGTAAAACTTTTATTGCTCAAGCTATTTGTTGTCCCTTTCACATAATTCATTTAAACACTATTTTTACTCAACTATTTTTACTCATATCTTAAATGAGTGCACTTAAGTATATTCTCTATTACCTCAATATTTAAATAAGATACAAGTTTTTATCTAATGTGCTGGTCAAAATATGTTTATCCATCTAACATGAGCTGGAACTCACAAAATGTATTTCAAACCCAGTCAAGCCCAAGATTTAGGTCAGGGACCAGCCTGAATTCGAACCCACTCTCTAAGCCCCAGATAAAACACCTAATGGATAACATAATAGTGATGGCCCATGACAATTAATCTTAATCCGGCTGACTAGCAGAGCTGAGCAAAACAATGAGACATCTATTAACTATGACTATATTAAAACAATAGATAAGCATGGCTGTAATATGTGGAAGTAGAGGAAAAGAAATTCAAACTACTCAAATAAGTTAGACAATAAAAATATAATTTAATATACTGACAAATTATTATACATTTATAAATAAATTATATACATTAGTGTGTGCATGAATGAGCCAGCAGTAGATGATTACATAGTGTCATTCACGCTATTATTTTTCATATGCTCTTTATTAGATAAATAATATATTACAAATAAACATGCATCTTTGGTGGGTTCAATATTAAGATGCCAATCGAATATTAGAAAGAATTTTCTAATACTGCCATTAACGCTTTGATTTACGGTTCTGAAACGTGGTGACTAACATATATTTTTCTAGGAGCATTCCGAAATTCATTAGACATATGATATAAACTATTTTCACACCATTGAGGTCATGAAAATAAATAAGATACATTTGAAAAACATATTTGAAAATGACATTTGATTAGATGACAAAATATTTAATGGGAAATTATTTTAACGATAGTAAGACGAACGCTTTATTTTCCCCTAGGCATATAGATACTCTTAATTATAGATATATAAATTACGAAGGTGAGATTGTATATGATTGAAATAAACTTAATTAATAAATAGAAGTAATTGGCATTTATATATATATATATATATATATATATATATATTAAATATATATATATATATATATATATATATATATATATATATATCTTTTAAGCAAAGCTTAATTTTAATATTAGAGCATTAAAACTGGGTCATGAAGCAAAAGAAATAATAATAATATGAAGAAGTTTGTGGTGCTGACATAATAGCCTAAAAATAACCAAGAGGGAAAGATCATGCTTCTGGATGAAAAACAAAATGAATGGGCATAGCATGTGCCAAACTTAGGGGGCACCGCCAGAGGCATTTTTATACAAAGAAATGGATGGGCATAGCATGTGCCAGACTTATGGGTCACCACCAGTGGCCTTTTATATGAAGAAAGAATATGCATAGCATGTGTCAAACTTACAGGACACCGCTAGAGGCATTTTTATACAAAGACTTGAGAAGAAATCTATGGGTTCAAGCTTGTCGCAACCCCCAGATTAGAAGCCCATAATATATATATACGAAGATAGGCTAAATGACAGAAACGCAGTAATGATACATGTCTCTAACAACATTGAATAAATTTTACTGCTTTAAAAATAAATGACCCTTGTTTGAATACTATAATACACCATGCAATTATAATATATAGAAAGAAATTTAGATTTCATTTACTAAAATATACTTGAAGATTTTATTTAGCAAAGGAAACATTAAGATTTAGATTTCAAATTAATAAAATATACGTTAAGATTTGATTTAGTAAAAGAAACGTTAAGATTTTCCCCCATCCCTTTTTCTGCTAGTTAAAATAAATCAATCTCACCTTCATTGATTTTACAATAACTGAAATATTTAAATACAAGATTTGAAATTTTAACAGTATGGAAAATATAAGAAGACTGGCAGTTATAGAAAATAATTAATGGGTCACTCTTTCAGAATTGAATAAAAACAAAACATTTTAAAAGATTTCAAAGCGTTAATTAGCTTAAGTTCTGGATTTACACCGGTAGAAAATCCAGAGTTAAACAAATATATATATATATATTATATTAAAACATAAATAGAATGTTGGCTCAAAAAACAATCTGGCAAGTATATTAATTAATAATGCATTATTTTAAATGGACGTTTATAACTTGCTTCGTGAAGGTTTACTTAAAAAATGACAAAAAAGATTTTTATAAATTAAGCTCACCAGTTTGTTTGAGATTAGCAAATTAATAAAAAAACATATATATATATATATAAAATCAAGTAATAAATATCTGACCGCACCAAAATTAAAGAAAGGTTAAAAGCATATGAGATAGGATTAGATATAAAGAAATCATTTGAGAGCAAAATTACATTCACAGATTTATATATATATGAAAAACAAAGTTAAAGAATATATTTAGGCTAGATTTAGTTTGAGGTGATGGCTTGAAAAATTACCTTGCAGTTTTAAGAGTTCAATTTAAAATATTGCAAGTTTTCCTGTGGCAGCAAGCTTCTATTAGCACACTGAAGTTCTTAGGTCAGGCTTTGCACTCTTGGGCAGCAGGATGGTACGGCCATGAAAGATGATGACCCCAAAAGGGTCGAGAAGTGATGGATTTACTGCTACATTATTTAAGTTTCAAGCGACGTGTAATACGTTTATAATCAGTTCTCTCAATAGTAGCTAATCTCTTCTGTTCTCCAAAATTCCGTCATTTTATACTTTTTCTTTTATCAGTTGTTTTTGAAAGATGCAATTGTTAGATTACATCCAAAATAAATTCAAATCTATTTCCAGATTAGAAATAGATTTGACAACATGTTTTCAACAAAAGAAAATCTTTAATCTACTTAATCCCATTTATTTTAAGTCAAACTTTAATTAAAAAATACCTCCCTTTAATTATTTTTGTACAATTAACAACAGTCACATCTTCCATATTGGATTTTATAAAAAATATATAGTTTAATAGAAAAACAAGCAATTTAAAAGAAAAAGCTAAAAATGACATATAATAAATATTTAAAAACATCAATATTTTGTTAGTAAGTTTTGCTCCTATGTATATTTTTGAGCTACATCTATAATACTTTAATAAAAAAGAACTAATAATTAATGAAAAGAATTAATAATAATTTTAAAACATGTTATTGAAACATTAAATTTTATAATTTAGGCGTGCCAAACATATACATAAAAATATATATACGACAAAAGGAGCGGGATGGGAAATAGGTAGAAACATGAAGCACAATCTTAAGCTAAGATTGACTGCTTCACTAATAGGCAAAGTTTGAATTGACTAGCTTTATTATTCAATTTTTACAGAAGTGTAATAGAAATTAATATCAACATTTTTAAAGTAATATAATAATCTAGTACAAATTAAAATTCTATTAGTGCTTTATATTATTTTAAAAAAATTCTTAAAATTTAAGTTTACCTGACATTTAATGACTTGAGTTAAGCAAACATTTTTCAAATTTGAATCACTCAGTCATGACCTTACTTTACTTTTTAGCATTCAGAAATCAATATATCAAAATTAATGCTTAAATGTTTTGGACACGTTCTATAGATTGGTGATTCCTATAATAAAGAAGGCTTAAATGCATTTATTTATAATATTATAGGATATAGCTTTGCAATGGATAAATTATATAAATTATTATTTCTTTTAAGTTTAGTTGTAGTGCTGGTATTAATATAGTTATTCAAATAAAAGTTTATACAGCAATTACAAAACAAATTATATTTGAATCAAGTATTTAAACAAACGAGCATTAGAATAATATTAACAATAAATGGATAATAAAAATCACTGATACCAATACTTCACTTTACAATAGTTTATTCTAGTCAAGTGTTGGTGGTTGAGAGTTTAGCACAGCTGCCTTACAAGCAGTTGTCCCAGGTTAGCAGGTTCGCTTCCCGGCCGATGCTATGACACATGAAAAAAAAAGTTTATTCTAGATCCATGTATGCAACCATGAGTAATCATTAAATAGCAAGTGGTATTTATTCTTAATTAATCATGATTATGTAAACGATTCTAAAATAGTGTAATATAGATGAAATTATTATTAAATATAATGTTTGCAAGTGAAAAAAAGGAAGACTTTTCACATCATTTCATATTACAACATATATTATTCTTGATAATTTTAAGTGTAAACTATGGAAATCAAGTAATGCTTTATTGCTTTACATATAAATTTAACAATACTGCCATTAATCATGATTTATATAATTTATTATTAAAATAAATAAATAATAATATTAAGACCATAATAGCCAGAAAAAATATATACCAAGGAAAATTAAAAAGTAAAGCATTATTTTAGTGTGAAAGAATAGTTTTCAGCAACTGTTCTTTTCTTATGTTTCAAAATGTAGTTTTCAACTTCTTATAAGTAAAGCTGAATAAAATTTATATTGAAAAATATTATAAAATAATTTATATAAAAATATTTTCTAATAAATTCTTTTATTTACTGGGCACTAAAAAGCCAAAAATAATTGTTTTCTTCAACCCCACAATTGAGGTTTATATATTTAATTTGAAAACCTCACATTTTTATTTCAAATTAAATATAAAAACCTCAATAAAGAAAACAATATTTTTTGGACTTTTAGTGCACAATAAATAAAAGCATTTCATACCAGCATAGGTGTGGTGGCTTAATTAAAATTATTTATAACTAGTTTAGATCAAAACAAAATTCATAGTTGGTAAAAACTAATTGTTTTACTATATATGTAGGATGGTGGTAACTGGAATATAACTAATATATATATATATATATATATATATATGCATTTTAAGCTAAATAAAATATAAAATAGGCTAATAATTTAAATTAAATTGCTTTTTAAATAATGTGAATTTTAAAAATAAATTTATACCTGTAATATATATATATATCAATCTAATTACAGATTTAACATTCACATAAATGTGTGTGATCATACATATATATATATATCTGTTTCAAGCTGTTTATATAAGTACTCTAAGTGGTTTCCACCTGGCACAGATATAGGTTTGAGGAAAAAATAGGTGAAACCGGCAATCAATCAAAATTGACTGTTTCAATATATTATCCTTCCATGTGCATCACTGAAAAATTTTTCCACCAACAGCCTTGTATTATTTAAACTACTGGACAAACCTGAAATAATTCATTACCATATTGTATTGTTATCAATTTCTAACATATACAAAATTTGAAGAAAATCTATTTGATATAAATATGTTAAAAATTGATTATAAAATATAAAAATATTATTTTTGTATATATAAATTTAAAGTTTCCATTCCACTATATGTTCTTAAAAGTCATAAATAAATATATCTGCAAAAGACAAATAACTTTTAAGATGCATTTCATGCTGAACTAACACTCTTCATAATCTTTTACATATATTTTTATCATTTGATCAATATTTATTAATACCAAATTATTATATTTTTATTTTCATATGTCAAACTTTGTGCATTCACAACATTGACACCAAGCACTTTAGAAAAATATATGAATGTTTATTACTCATCATTTATCAAACTACAAATTATCTTTAGTCCAAGTAAAAACTTTAAACATCATTAAAAATTCACATAAGTGTGTGTTTTGAATTAAACATAAATACAGGGAATGTTTAACAAATAATTAATAATAATCAATAATGTATTTATCTGAAGTAGTTGGTGTCAAAATTATGAATGCAGAAAGATTGATATAATTCAAAATGTAATATACATATATATATCAGTGACGAAGTGCGACTTTTTAGGAACGGAAACACACTTCTGTTTTTTATAATGTTTTTATTTCACTTGCCACAACAATATTTACATAATAATTTCTAATATATATATTACAGCATCTAGAAAAATCTCAAACTCTCTTATCTGTAAATCAGAGATTATATTATCAATATATTTTTATCTTCCAAATCTTTTTAATTTTCTTAAAAGTTTTAATTGTAAATTAGATCTTAGCATTGTTTGAACTTATAATCTATGGGAATGCATTAGTCAAGTTCATTCTTTCTGTATATAAAAAAATTCAACTGTTAGTAAAAAAAAAACAATGAAAGTCAACAGTAATTCCATACAAAAAAATAATGAATGTGAATTGCTCATTATAATCAGATTATGATTAGTATAAATATAGATAATATATTATCAATATATTTTTATCTTCTAAATTCTTTTAACATTTTTAAAGTTTTAACTGTAATCTCAAATAAATTGCTTTCATTATCCACAAGGGACAAACTCTCTGGCAATTGTTACAGGTTTGTTAAAGCTATCATAACAAGAGAGAATTAGTAGGATTTTATTTTAAAAAAATTTAAGATATCCACTATATTGACTTTAATTAGTTTTTTTAATTATAACTAAGAACAGGATAATTTTCAATAATATTGGATAAAAAGATATGATCTTATATTAATAAATTAACAGATGATGATAAAACATTTTTGTTGGAATAAAATATATATCAGGGATTGTCTTTCTTCCCATCTTCCTGAATGAAATGTTCCACCTTCTTTGGCATTATATAAAATGTAGTGCATATTGTTTAAATCCATCCATTCTAAATGATGAAAAGTTCCTTAACCTTTATTTTTATATCTAAAAGTTATTAAAATATAGAAGGGGTAGGGAGATCTGAAAAATGAGGATAAAGTCAGTTTATGTTGGGGGGGGTATAAATATTGCATACATAAAATAATCTATCTAAATGATAATTGTAAGGTCAGTAGAAGTTGTTTGCTTTTCAAAATGGTCTGAAAAAAAGATGGTCATACCATAATTGAATTTATTTTATCAAGAATCAAGATCAATTCAGGAATTTAAAAAAAAATAAGCATTACTGGAAGAAAGATGAGTCTCCTGAAATGCAATTACCTTAAAGCTATACTGAATAAATAATTTATAGGGGATTTTCTTTAAACAATGTTATTGCATTTTCTAAGTGAAATGAAGACAGCTTCATAGAAGATATATCTGGCCCTTGAGGTGTCCTTGGTTTCCCAACATTTTGTAGTCATTTTATATTTCCAAGCCTAAAAACACTTCTGTAGTCTTGCTTTTATTATTTGTTGTTATTAAACAAAAGTTCATCAAAATAAATTGTGGTTTTCATATAGGTACAATAAGGGTATATTTGTAATGCATACTATTTGCAGAGTAATAGATGGAAAAGCTGTCTTGTCACTATCAAATGGATGGTATATTATTTGGAAGTTCATATGAAGTTTGAACACTAAAAAAGACAGACCAGCCACAAATCTGTGTACTTTGAACTTTATAGTCTATTACTTCAGCAAATCACACAGGGCAAAAAAATAATCAAATGGTTTATTGATCAACGGTTCACGGAAAGTTCAACACCAAAAATGATGGAACTGAAACCATGCCATATGGATCTAAAATCCATAACCCACCTCTCTTTACTGCAATAATCTATGCAGAAGCTATTCTTTTACAAGAATTAATTAATAACAGCAATATGCAATATTATATATATATATATATATGTGTGTGTGTGTGTGTGTGTGTGTGAAGCTATGTCAGTAATATACTTTTAGTCAATATATTTTAAAATAAAAGTTTTCCAGTAAGTGTAAGTTGCATTAGTTTTTGTAACTTTTTTTTTTCAAAACTCTCTTACTTTCATTTGCAATGAGTGCATTAAAAACAGTATCATTTATCTAATAATTCATCATAAACTTAAAATTAAATTATAGTCGCTAGAACATCTGCCAGAAAAACCTATGATTGGGACTTAAATCTAGTCTGAATAAACTTGATATAAGTTGACTTTGAATTTTTTTTTAGATAACTATTCTATAGTTGATGTATGTTACCGGTTAATTATAAAAAAAATAGTTATTGTTAGCTACTGCATAAAGATTCTAAATAAATCTGAGTTAACCAAATTAATATTCGATTGTAAAACCAAAATACAAAATGGCAATGTAATGTGACCTTTAGAGTGGTGAAAAAGAATTCACATACTCCTATGTTTTATCTTTAAATAACTTGTAGTATAATGATTAGTCTGTTAATATGAAACAAACTGTTATAGAGTGAAATCACTATCATAAAAATTATAGCACAAAAAATATAATTTTTTTTATCTTTTTGTTTTTAGCCAGTTCTGATAAGCAATCAACATTGTATGGAGAAAATATCACTGTTAAAGAGATAATCTGATCATTAAAAAAGCAATCTGCTTTGAAACCTCCTAAAGAAATAGTTAAGGATAAATAACTAACCCAAGTTGATCTAGGAAGCATCGCAAAATTGTATTCATATTACTTGAAATACTAATAAACAAAAAGAATTAGCTTCACCACGAATTACTAAAACTTAAGATTTATTTGTTTCAATAGTCTATTAAGCCTATCATGTAAAATAACAATTAATTTAAAACATCTTGAACCACTAAACATCACATGATGATCATGCAATGTTTAGTGATTTAATATCATTCCTGCCCATGAAATAATGGTGACTGTGGTTATTAAAGAAAAAACCCAAAAATGTATGAATACTGAACTGGATTCACATCCATATGCAAATAAATGAGTTTGGATTGAAAACTGTTTATTTTGGATTGTTACTTGCTGGAGGAGTTGTATTAATTCTAAGATTTAGGTGCAGTGCTCTCAGATCCAAGGTTCCTCACTGATAAAAGCCTCAAGCTAGAAAGTAGTTTAGGGATATTGGATGAGTGTACATTTATTTTGATGCACAAACCTTTTATCATCCATTGATTACTATGGCTTGCACTGGAACATGGTGAGTGTGTCACTTTTAAAAATGTCTTGGTTTTATATTTGTATATTTTAGTTTGACTTATTATAATTGCCTTATTAAGACCCAAAGAGATAATTTTTAAAAGTATTAACAATAAATAGAGTTCTACTGAATCCATTTTGTAGCTTCATAATTAAAAATAAAGTTGCATATTTTTTATCTTATTTAATAGAATAACATTTGCCTTCAAAAAGACTAGCCTGTACCAAAAATGTGTTAAGCTTATTTTTAATACTATTTATGTTTTATAAATGAATATACATCATTACATTTCAATTACAGGATAATTTAATAAACAATAATACTATTATGCTTTTGACTTAAACAAATTATTCTACATAAAATTTAGCAATTGATAAAAAAGTCTAGTATGCAGAAATTCAATTTTTATTATAAATACCTAATAAAATCATATTCAAATACTTAATAATGCACAACATTATTACTGAAGAAAAAGAATAAGAATTACAATAGAAGAATGTCTCTATCAAATCACAATAAATGATCTAAACTGTTTAATAGAATTAGACAGGCTAATTTGAGATACCAAAATGAAGCAGATATCTATTATCAACAATGAAATGTTTGAAATTTACCTTCATAAATATACCTAGTTTTGGTCTTCTAAAAATATTCTCTTTCAGTGTATAATTTCTGTAATTTTGATACATGAATCTTTGGTGATAAAAGAAAATACATAAAACTAATTTGGTTTTGGAGATTAAAATTTAAAAATTATATTTGTGACCCATAATCACAGAAAACTTTAATATTGCATAGATGATACTATAATACAGAAAGATGCTCTGAGAATCATATATTATTGGATTGATAATAACATTCCTAATTATAATATAAGTAAATAGCTATGTTGAGAATTTGAATCAGTAAAAGCAACATTTAATAATGATGAGCAAAATTAATGGTTCACTTCTGAATAAATGAAAAATAGAATAGTCTCATGCCAAACATTAAAAAAGGAACTTCTGTGCTATAATAACCATAATAACTAATACAAAGTAAGTCTAGTTTTATTATACATTTTACCAAGTTAGGCAGATTTCTAAATCAATTTTGAAACTATATTCGGTGAACAATCAATCATACTACAATTAATACACTGTTCCATATATTTTGGTGCAGCGATAGAATGGAGAACCCTGGAATTTAAAGTTCATGGATTACAGTTCCAGCTAGATCATTTTGATGCAAAAACTTCATTTACTCATTAGAAAAGTGACATTTGGATGCAGGAAGTGACTGAATGTGCTTCTACAACATTTAACCCTCAAATTAATCAATTTTTACTATTGCGCTAAAATATCTTAGCGTACTCAAATTGTTCAGAAATTAACACTCACAAGAATGTTTAAAAATACTATTTTCCAAGACATCTAATAATTATTCTAATACACTATTAAAAAAACAACTATAAAACAATCTTATTACACCTATAAAGATTAATACTGCAAATAACAGAGCATACACGTCTGTATGTTCACGTGTATTTAATGATGGAAAACAATGATGAAAAAAAAAGTTAAATATAAAATGAATCTGATGATAAATTATAACATCAGAGATTTTTTTTTTCTTTTGAATAAAGCAATAGCCATTTACCAATATTTTTTTTGAATTAGTGGATATGATCAGTAAAAAAATTTAAAATACAGTTGGACGCGTTTATATATATATATTATATTTGAATAATGTGTAATATAAATTTTAAAAATATTCTCACGTCTGTAAACATTCTGGACTATATATTATAACATACTGGCATCATTATATCAAAATCTTCTGTGCATAATTCTATGAGATTATAATTACCTAAGGAGCGTACAGCTCATGACAGAAGACTCTGCTAGCTAATCGTCCTAATTTCCTGTTTGGTAAGCGTAGGTAAATATGAAATAAAATAGATGAATCAGAATGCACACATACGCATAACTAGCAAGTGAGCGGAGATCGCCAGAGAATAAAAGATTAAGTTAAGAGATGGTATTGTTATACGTACTAGGAAAATCTCATTGATAAAATCGGGCTATTGCTGCTTCATTGAGTGTTAAGAAGGCTGCCTCTTGGGAGTAGAAATCTCTGCCTATAGTTACCAGCTGTTTCACCTTAGTGAGTTTTTTGATGAAGATGAGGCAGAATTCTTAACACCTGAAATAATCTAAAAGCAAGGATTGATTGTTCAAAGAATTTTATAATCAACTGTAGACTTAATAATTTTGGAAAGAAAATAATTCGTCTCACAAAACCATTCACTCTCTGCCTCTCTCTGACTTTTTTTTTAATTGATTATAAAAGAAAAGAGAAAAGAAAAAAAATGAGGGAATTAAATTTAAAACTAATATATTAAATTCAAATAAATCATTTTAATCCTCTCGTTTAAATGTAAACTGGTCAAATAATAAATGAAAAGTATTACTTTTTTTTTAGTTTTAAAATTGATATATAAAAATATAGTTAATAATAAGCTAAAAAATAATCAAAATCATACCATCAAGTGTGATCGGTTACTGAAAAATTTTGGTCTAATACAACATAGATGATTATTATTTACATCATTTTGAGAGAAAGAGAAAAAAGCTGAATTCGAAATGATGCAAATATTTTAAATCTTTTTCTCTTGTTTTAAGTTCGTCTTTCTCCAGGATAAATTGTTAAAAAGTAATGGTAAGCAATTATTTAGTTTTTCATCAGTTATGAAAGTCTTGTCATATTATAATCTAAGCTGCAAATTTTACTTATTAAGTTTGTCTCAGATACTGAAGTGTTTTTAAACCTGTATTCAAATAATCTGTCCTGCTTGTTTCATATTGCCACTGAAGGTAGTTATGATCCAATTGAGCATTACTATAGAATCTGTAGTTATATTATCAACATTGTGAAAATGCCTTTACTACATATACTTATATTTTTAATGATTAAAAATAATTTCTAGTATTGCTTGATTACATGGAGAAAACATTGATAATATTAAGTATAACCTTAATGCATTTTCAATGCTGAACATCTTTGTTCAAGTTTTTAAAGATTATATATATTATATTAAATTTCATTTAAAGATGTTCCATAAAATTTTTAAAAAATAATGGCTTGAATATGTTTTTCAAGTTACTAGATGTGGTATTAACTGATACACAGGCTTATTATATACCTTTATCAATATATATATAATATATAGGGTATATGTCACTGATTTTCACACGACCTATCATAACACTGATACATTTGAACACATAAATATTGAAAAGATAAATAATCACCAATATACATATTTCATGCTAAAACAGTAATCATCAGTTGGTCCAGATGATCATCTCTACACATATATGCAATAAGTACTCAGATATATATTAAAATAGCCAATCTTCATACTTTAATAGACATGCTTCAATCCACTCCACCCACTAACTCCTCAACTATCCATCCAATTGAAAATATGATGATGGAATGCTCAAATGCCATCCTGAGGTTGAGATTCTTGTCACACCCATATTAACCTAAAGTCAATCTTTGAGTGTTCCGTCATCAGATTTTTCAATTGGTTGAATGGTTGAAGTGTTGGAGTGTGGAATGGATTGAAGTCTGTCTGTTAAAGTATGAAGATTGGTTATCTTAATATATATCTGAGCACTTATTGCATATATGTGTAGAGATGATAATCTGGACCAACTGATGATTGCTGCTTTAACATGAAATATGTATATTGTGATTATTTATCTTTTCAACATATATGTGTTCAAGTGTATCAGTATTATAAGATAGAATGGAGAGTTGTGGGTCATGTGAAAGTCTGTGCTCATATACCGTAGATATGATATTATAAAGTTGACATTTTCAAAATCACATCTCCATTAGAATGAACATGCAAATGACCTACAATAGATTAGCTAAAAATTATTTTACAGTGATTTTGTTTATAGTTTCATAGAAAGAAGGTGTTGTTTTTGTTACAAAGATTATCTTATAGACATTAAAGAAGTGCAATTTTGTTTTATTACAAAGATATGGATGAAAATAAAATACAATGAAGTTTTACTATTGGAGAAAGTATTGGCCTTTTAGAAAAAAAGTTTGTAAAATTTTAAATAAACAAAAATATTGGACCACATGTTCAATGTACAGGTATATTTGTTATTCATAATGTGTTTTGTAGTCATTCCAAAACCATATTGTGCCGGTCGGATTTGTATGTTCACGTAACAAGATCTAGCATCTAGGCAAAAGTACCTCGAATCCAATCATGTGCAAGACACACAAGTCAGGAACACTCATGAATTCTGCCCTATTTGCCTATTTCCCAGATCTATAACATTATGAGCAACAATCCCGATGACATCGATTAATTTACTTCTCACCTGGCAGCATCAGTCATCGGAGACACAAAAAGACTCTAGGCTAAACTTATATGATAGAATAACTTAATAACTAGCTATATTTTATGAGCAATGAAGGCTCGTGACCTAGCATATTAATTATGTATTGAGCGGAGATCATTTAGTCATATTTGAGCTTAAGTAATAATTTAATATATTAACTTAACTAAAAGAAAGCAATGGTTCAAGTTGATATATATATATATATTTAAGATTTATTAATAACAAAATTATGTCGGGTTATTTACCTGACATGAGCCTCGTACGTATTATATATATGTGTTTGATTGATATTTAATGATAACATAAGATTTGTGGCTATGCCAATAATATATATGTGTCATTTACTGAATTAGCACTATTAGAATACATTACTGGAATACTATTACACCCCCAGAGACGAAAAGAGCATTTACTTAATTTAAAACAATAATAATTTTACAAGCAGATATTATATTTGGTTATATTCAATATTATTATTAATTGGAGTTATAGATAATTAATGCACGGGGTGGGTAATGAATAATTATATAAACGATACTAAATCTATCGCATTAAATACGTATATTAAACTACTGGAAATATATCTGTTTAAAGAAATCATCTCATTACGGCTTATGACTATTTCTGGGTGACTAATAAGACACTGAAAGGCGGTGCATGCATGACGGCTAGTTGGGTTGGTCCAATTATGGATCCTGGAGTGTGCTTCATGAACTTTAAGAATGAAGTTGACCGATTTCCTCTGCAATGTAGGCAGGGTCGGTATTGAGACGAATGATGGTCGGCTATGTCATTATTGGGCTGGATTTTCCAGAGCAATCCCCGTAAAAAGCATGCACATAAGACCAAGGATGTACCAAGGGTGGTTTTACAACCTGGTTTAAGGACATTGAGAACGACGATGGGGCTCGACAGAGCAAATACCTCCATGTGAGAAAGAAGCATGAACATATATATAATGAAATGGCCTTTATGCACATAATGCTTAATAATATAATATAACTCTAAAGGTTAAAGATTCTCTAAACATATTTATTGCCCATAAATTATGAAATATTTGGCATAATGATATGGCTTTCTTAAGCAAACATGGATAATAATTATACTTAAATATAAAACTAAGATCTTAAGATTCCCCTCCCCCTTACATTATGTTACTTAATATTATTCATTACTTCCCACACATTTAATAAATCTCAATTTTGGTTACTAAATGCCCTTGTGAAAATATATAAATTATTACAAAATAAGTGGGTGGTGGAAATAGCTAAGATGGGTTTTACATATATAATATAATTTAAGAATAAAAGATAGTGCATTATTTAGGAAGGAAAATGTGAAAAAAACAGATGTCAATCTGTTTTTCTACAGTAAACATAAAAATATAATTAGCTTATTTATCTAAAATCGCGAGCGCCTGGGCAAGTCGAATAAGACTTGTTTTGATCAAATAGTAAATTATTTACCCGGTAAATTATGGGCGTGGAAACGAAAATGAATTATATGCTTGCGATTTTAGAATACTATTGGCATTTATTTTAAAATATAAATACATAAATCTTAATGAAAATTATTTGCTGCTTGGAAATAAAAGAAAAGTGAGAAACATTTTATAGGAACCTTAATATAGATTAGTTATATAGAGTTATACGAATACATATTTTGAAGACATTTAAAATAGGTGATTAAAATATAAATATTACAGAGAAGGCAGGATTTAAGAATTGCAAGCGGTCAAAGTTCTTTTACCTTGCTTATTTAGAAGATTGATTTCACTAGGAGTCAGTCCATCGGTATTGTTTCACTAGATCTAGGGAAGCATTATTATTTGAGAATTAGCATTTCATTTTCACTGGAAAAATACATAAAGTTCATTGGTATGGGATGCAGAGCTTCGTTCATGGGAACAGCATATTAGAACGGAGGGAAAAGGTGAAATTTCCCCTACTCATGACACATTGTGTGAGAATTAAAACTGGCATGGAATATGTATAATGACATAGTTATTTAGTGGTCTCCTCCCCTTGTGGATTCAAATCCAGCAGTATATATACTTTTATTTTGGAGCTGTAACTTAGCAACTACTCCTGGACCTGAGGTGGTTTAAGAACTTAAGTTTCATCTGGAATAGTTTTGACCGGATACTCTTATCTAGTAAGATGTTTGAAACAATGCAAGTTTGTTATCAGTTTCTTGAACGATTGTTTTAAAATATATCTTATGATTTTAAAACAAGCTAGTGTGGACAATTTCCACTAATGGGTTTATTTTATTATTACCAATTCGTAATCTTTTACTTTAATCTAAGGGGTCTTCTGGGTAATTGTTTTCGAGTGACTTCTTAACAAGATTGCATCATTTCTGGCTACAAAATTATATATGAAAAAATAATAAGTTTCATATATAATATCTTATATATATATATATATATATAATATAACTATTAATTTATTTGCAATCTCCTACACTGAAATATATAGATATTTATTATTTACGCCTGTATATACATGAGAATATTATCAAATAAAGTATTTTTAAATTAAAATACATACGTGTTAATGTGATTTATGTTATAATACTAACCAAAAGAAATATATATATTATTAGCTATGTATATACATGCATAAAGGTGGGTTTGAATACAGTTAGGTGGTAGGAGATTGGATGTGGGCTGTGAAGCAGGATCTGAGCATTAGATCATCTGCTTCATTTTCCTGAACTTACTGAAAAAAATGAAAAAATGTTTAAAAAAAGAAAAAAAAACTTTTACTTGATGTCCAGGTAACTAAAGAACAACTTTGGATTGGCGATGTATTTAAAAGAAATTTTTATTTTACTCTGTCAGAGCACTACCTTGTTTTGACTCAACATTTATACTAAATATCCTAACTCTCTCTGCTATATTAGAAATTTTACGACTTTCATTTATGATAGAATACCCTCTCTGCTATATTAGGAATTTTATGACTTTCATTTATTATAGAATACCCTAACTCTCTGCTATATTAGAAATTTTATGACCATCATTTATGATAGACTACCCTCTCTGCTATATTACTGGAAATTTTTTTCACTGACTTCAAAAAAAACTGCTTAGTTAATAAAATAAAATATAAAAAACTATGGCATAATATATACAAATTATTATAGTCCTAAATCATTTACCATTGCCTATCCATGTTGTCATGTTCTATTTATCCAGCTCAGAGTTTCTCCCTCTATCTGGTGGTTCGTACTTTTTGATGCTATTTGGTTCACCTCGCCATGAGTTGTGTTGGTATCTGGATGGTTGCCCCACAGGTCTGGGGTGATATTTGGGTGGTTCCACTTGTATGGGCGAGTGATCGATAGATGTGAGAAATTGGGCCATCTCCTCTATCTTCCTAACTCGACATCCCACCATCATCTGCTGTACATAGGGTAGCATATTCTGCTGTATTGCCCTAATGATTTGAGTTTCCATGAATGGGAATGCTGTTAACGATCAGACACGTGCCACCTGCCTGATGAAAAATTGCATGTGTGTCTCCTGGTTAATAGAACCATAGGCCTCTTTTAAAATTGCATGGTAAATACCATCTTGGTGCTTCTCGCTCCAAAAAGGTCTCAATAAGGCACATGAATAACTTTCAAAGTCTGGTGGCTTATCTTCATAACAGTCCCACCATGACTTGGCGTATCCCTGTAAATAATGGACAGCGAGGGACACCTGGTCCACTGCCAGCACTTGTTGAAATTTGAATAATTCTTTCAGGCTATCTATGTGCATGCTCGGGTTTTCTCCAATGTCCCCTTTGAATGCCTTGACTTGGATGAATTTGGTTAGTGATATCGGTGAGTATACTATATGTTCCTTGGGCATAATGGGTGATGACCCCCCCACACAGGTTTCTAGCAGAATCTGGGGTCTGTTTGTCATTCTCTCCAGTCCTTCTTCCTCGAAGCTCACTTTCTCTTTGGTTCTTGCCATATCCTCCTTCATACAATTGATCTCTTCTTTAATTTTGTTAATGCATACATGAAAGGTGGCTTCTTGTTTGTCTTGCTTGGCTATAAGCTCTCCTTTTATTTCTTGGATGGCATCCAGAGTCTCATACTTGTGGTCCTCCAGAGACCCCTCAAATTTGTTATGGATATCCTTGCATTCCTGTTGGCACTCTATTCGTACCTTCTCTACCTTCGTTGATATGGTGCTATGTATGTTATCCCATGTGGTGGCCATCCACTCCTTTATCTTTCTGCTCTCGTCCTTGATCTTTGCCTCCAAATTCTCAAATCTCTTTCTGCTCGTCTTCAATTTCTGCCTTTAAATTCTCAAATCTTCTTTCCATTCTCTGCAACATCTGTATCACTGTTTCCATAGTTACAGGTGGATTCTCAGCCTCCTTGGGTGTGTCACCACTCTCCACAATTATTTTACCCGACCTCAATGTCTTTCCCTGATCCATATCCTCACTACTGTCCTCCATTTGTCTCTTAGATTTAAGATACAATACTTTAATTTTCTAACTACTCAGGTAAGTTTATGGTTATTTATTTTGATTTCAATATGGATGAACACCTCCTCCCCCCATTCTCACACTCTTCCCTTGCTCTACTCTCCCACTCCTGTACTTAATTTTTATTTATTTAAATGATTATTGCTATCTTACCTTTTATTTAATATTATTTATTTCTAGATCTAGTTTTTAATGTGAAATATATATATTTATACTGATTATTTACTATTTAGCTCTTTAATGCAAAGTATATCATAAAAATTTATTATAACTTTTACCTGGCTTTCTTTATGTCTTCTTTCGTGGTCTGTTTTTGGAGTTGTTCTTCAGCACCTGAAACATCTTAACAAAATGATTGATTAACGATTGCATTGATGCACTTGATACACATATTTTGGGGGGAAAAAAACTCTATATAACTTTTATTATGAATCATTGCTTTTAAACTCTTTTTATTCTAAATAACTCGATCACCTATTGGCAAATTTATAGTGGTATTGCTACCGGGTGCCAGCCAAAGGGATGGGGCTATATGTTCTGACCAGATGATCTGCTATTATTGGGTTGTATACTTTTCTAAGATCTATACTTAAATAGTTATACATTTACAGCTTTAACAGAAAAAACATTATTATGGCTTTAGCACATATTTATATAAGAGAATGAAAGTATAACAAAAACTGTCATTATTTTATTTCTTTTGTTGATTTACGACTGTTATATACGCATGAATATTATTAAAAACATTTCAAAAAAAATTGCACATTTGCGATTATTTAGAATCTCTATTTTATTTTTAACAGTGAAAGCATTTTAAAAGCTGTCACTTATTTAACTCTCTCATACTTGGAAATATTATAAATTTAAAATACTTATTTAACAGATGTATTAACAAGAAAAAAAAAATTTATATTTAACGTCATTATTTAAAATATTTACGAAAAAATTATTATATATTATCATTTAGTGCACACACTACTTTACCATCTTTTTATTTTTAGATGTGAAAGTCCCTTAAAAGCTATCACTATTTTAATTCTCTCAGACTTGGAAATATTATTTGAGACATTTATAAAAAATTATATAGAACATCATCATTTAAAGCATTTATAAAAAAATTATTATATATTATTATTATTTAGCGCATACTTCAAAACTTGGGGATATTATATTTATTTATAAAATATTTATTAAAACAGAAAAAAAATTATTATATATCTCAATATTATTATTCTATATCATACACACTTCTTTACTATCTTTTTATCTTTAAATGTGAAAAAACCACTTAAAAGCTATCATTATTTTATTACATTGTAAACTCGAAAATACTTTGTTATTTAAAATCATTTGTGGAAACTTTTATATATATAAACGCTACTATTTAGAACACATACTTTATTTTTATTATAAATGTGGAGGCCCCTTAAAAGCTTCCACTATTTTATCATACTGTAAACTCGAAAATACTTTTATGTTATTAAAATCATTTATGGAAACTTATATATATAAAAACACTATTTGAAACATACTTTTTACTTTATTATTATAACTGTGGAGGCCCCTTAAAACTACCACTATTTTATTTACGGGCATCCTGCATGTAATTTCACATTTATGACCAAGAAAAAAAAACATTATATGACATCTTATTCACTTCTTTAAAAAAAAAACACATTTTATTTTATAAAAATGAGAGCCCCTTAAAAGCTGTCACTCTTTTATATCCCTGGAAACTTACATGTATACAAAAACTATAAACATTATTTGGGAAAACACTTCTTTATCTCTAATTAATATGAAAGTAAAAGCCCCTTAAAAGCTGTTACTTCTGTTTATTTCTTTTTTAAAAAACTCGTGAGAATTATACATGTAATAAACATTTATGGACAAGGAATAAAACATTATATAACACTATCATTATTCAAATCATACACATGAGAGAAAACAAAACAAAACTGCCACTAATTTATTTTATAGGTTCATGAAAATGAAAAAACTTTTAAAACTCTTATGTGGAAAAAAAAATACTGAGTATATGACATACTATTTACTTGAAACTTTTTTATATATATACTGAGAGAAAATATTTATATTTATCTTAACAATGACTTGTAGAAAGTGTGTACAAATATTCAAAAAAAATTTTAAGCTGGGTGTCCAAAAAAAAATTTTCAAAAAAAATTTTCAAAAAAAAATTTTTTTTTTTTTAAACATGTTTTATATCAATCACTATCTACTACTATCTCAGGTATATCAGTGTTTGTATTCAAGGCTCTAAATTGACATGCCAAACCCGGAGAAAAGCAAAAAATCTGTGCCGATCGGATTTGTATGTTCACGTAACAAGATCTAGCATCTAGGCAAAAGTACCTCAAATCCAATCATGCACAAGATACACAGGTCAGGAACACTCATGAATTCTGCCCTATTTGCCTATTTCCCAGATCTATAACATTATGAGCAACAATCCCGATGACATCAATTAATTTACTTCTCACCCGCCGGCATTGGTCATCAGAGACACAAAAGACTCTAGGCTAAACTTATATGACAAAATAACTTAATAACTAGCTATATTTTATGAGCAATGAAGGCTCGTGACCTAGCATATTAATTATGTATTGAGAGGAGATCATCTAGTCATATTTGAGCTTAGTAATAACTTAATATATTAACTTAACTAAAAGAAAGCAATGGTTCGAGTTGATATATATATTTTTAAGATTTATTAATAACAAAATTGTCGGGTTATTTACCTGACATGAGCCTCATACATATTATATATATGTGTTTGATTCATATTTAATGATAACATAAGATTTGCGGCTATGCCAATAATATATATGTGTGATTTACTGAATTAGCGCTATTAGAATACATTACTGGAATACTATTACACCCCCAGAGACGAAAAGAGCATTTACTTAATTTAAAACGATAATAATTTTACAAGCAGATATTATATTTGGTTATATTCAATATTATTATTAATTGGAGTTATAGATAATTAATGCACGGGGTGGGTAATGAATAATTATATAAACGATACTAAATCTATCGCATTAATACGTATATTAAACTACTGGAAATATGTCTGTTTAAAGAAATCATCTCATTACAGCTTATGATTATTTCTGGGTGACTAATAAGACACTGAAAGGCAGTGTGTGCATGGCGGCTGATTGGGTTGGTCCAATTATGGATCCTGGAGTGTGCTTCATGAACTTTAAGAATGAAGTTGACCGATTTCCTCTGCAATGTAGGCAGGGTCAGTATTGAGATGAATGGTGGTCGGCTATGTCATTATCGGGTTGGATTTTTCAGAGCGATCCCCATATTAAGTATGCACATAAGACCAAGGATGTCCCCGGGTGGTTTTACAGCCTGGTTTAAGGACATTGAGAATGATGATGGGGCTCGACTGAGTGAATACCTCCATGTGAGAAAAAAGCATGAACATATATATAATGAAATGACCTTTATGCATGTAATGCTTAATAATATAATATAAATATAACTCTAAAGGTTAAAGATTCTTAAACATATTTATTGCCCTTAAATTATGAAATATTTGGCATAATGATATGACTTCATTAAGCAAACATGGATAATAATTATACTTAAATATAAAACTAAGATCTTAAGATCCCCCTCCCCCTTACATTATGTTACTTAATATTATTCATTACTTCCCACACATTTAATAAATCTCAATTTTGGTTACTAAATGCCCTTGTGAAAATATATAAATTATTACAAAATAAGTGGGTGGTGGTAATAGCTAAGATGGGTTTTACATATATAATATAATTTAAGAATAAAAGATAGCGCATTATTTAGGAAGGAAAATGTGAAAAAAACAGATTTCAATCTGTTTTTTTACAGTAAACATAAAAATATTATTAGTTTATTTTATCTAAAATCGCGAGCACCTGGGCAAGTCAAATAAGACTTGTTTTGATCAAATAGTAAATTATTTACCCGGTAAATGATGGGTGGAAAAACAAAAATGAATTATATGCTTGCGATTTTCGAATACTATTGGCATTTATTTTAAAATATAAATACATAAATCTTAATGAAAATTATTTGTCGCTTGGAAATAAAAGAAAAGAAAAAACATTTTATAGGAGGCTTAATATAGATTAGTTATATAGAGTTATACGAATACATATTTTGAAGACATTTAAAATAGGTGATTAAAATATAAATATTACAGAGAAGGCAGGATTTAAGAATTGAGAGTGGTCAAAGTTCTTTTACCTTGCTTATTTAGAAGAGTGATTTCACTAGGAGTCAGTCCATCGGTATTGTTTCACTAGATCTAGGGTAGCATTATTATTTGAAAATTAGCATTTCATTTTCACTGGAAAAATACATAAAATTCATTGGTACAGGATGCAGAGCTTCGTTCATGGGAACAGCATATTAGAATGGAGGGAAAAGGTGAAATTTCCCCTACTCATGACACATTGTGTGAGAATTAAAACTGGCATGGAATATGTATAACGACATAGTTTTTTAGTGGTCTCCTCCCCTTGTGGATTCAAATCCAGCAGTATATATACTTTTATTTTGAAGCTGTAACTTAGCAACTACTGCTGAACCTGAGGCGGTTTAAGCACTTAAGTTTCATCTGGAATAGTTTGACCGGATACTCTTATCTAGTAAGATGTTTGAAACAATGCAAGTTTGTTATCAGTTTCTCGAACGATTGTTTTAAAATATATCTTATGATTTTAAAACAAGCTAGCATGGACAATTTCCACTAATGGATTTATTTTATTATTACCAATTCATAATCTTTTACTTTAATCTAAGGGGTCTTCCGGGTAATTGTTTTTGAGTGACCTCTTAACAAGATTGCATCATTTCTGGCTACAAAATTATATATGAAAATAATAATAAGTTTCATATATAATACCTTATATATATAATATAACTATTAATTTATTCGCAATCTCCTACACTGAAATATATAGATATTTATTATTTACGCCCATATATACATGAGAATATTATCAAATAAAATATTTTTAAATTAAAATTCATATGTGTTAATGTGATTTATGTTATAATACTAACCAAAAGAAATATATATATATTATTAGCTATGTATATATGTGCGTAAAGGCGGGTTTGAATACAGTTAGGTGGTAGGAGATTGGATGTGGTCTGTGAAGCAGGATCTGAGCATCAGATCATTTGCTTCAATATATTATTATTATTATTATTATTATTATTATTATTATTATTATTATTATTATTATTATTATTATTATTATTATTATTATTATTATTATTATTATTATTATTATTATTATTATTATTATTATTATTATTATTATTATTATTATTATTATTATTATTATTATTATTATTATTATTATTATTATTATTATTATTATTATTATTATTATTATTATTACTGTTTTATACATTTTTTCTCCAGATGGATTTACCATTACTTATAATATTAACATTGATTGATATTGTAATAATTTGTTAATATTAACAAGCAATTATTTGTGATTTAATGTTACTAGTTTTACTTATTTACTTATTGTTTACTTGCTCTTTCCCACAAATACATATCACTTGAAAAGTCATTCATATTTCAATCACTATATAATACTATATATTTATTCATCTACTGAATAAAAATATCTTGTTTATGATATAGTATTATAGCACACAATAACCTAGTAATTCAAAACATACATAGAGTTTAAAAAGTTGATCATAGATGGGAAAAAGTTGAGAACCTTTAACTAAAGGTATAGAGTTTTTGCTTTTTTTCATTATTAGCCATCATAAATCCTGCCATTTTATATTATAGATTTGTTACATTGCTTTGTACATGTTACATAGTTCTGTCAACAAACAAAAACTTATATTGCTGTCTTTATAGTTATTCCAAATACTTTTATTTTCTTAATCAAAATCAAATAAGTATTATTTTTATGTTACTGTTTTTCTGAAGATTTGTGATGATGGTATTTTAGTTGTATTTATATATTGGACTACTTCCATAATCTAATATTAAGTATTGAATGTCTTAGACATTACAAAAAATTATGTCTCAAACTGGCTTCAGTAGAAAATCATTTAACTTTATTTAAATATTCCAATTACACAGGTTAGTGTATGCTCAACATTTTACCATTGTCATGTGATGCTGCTCACCTGATAATGGTGAATAAGTTAACTTACTGTGATTATATATAATGTATGGAAATCACTAATCAACTTTGGCCTTAGGAAAAAGTAGCTAAATCAGGAGGAACCTCATAGATAAGTATATAAAATTTCTATTGACTGTTGCCTTTGAAAGAATGGCTCAGTTGGTAAGAGCCTTATCTTAAAATTCAATATTCAAGAATCTAAGTATTCGGGTTCAATTTGTATGCTAATACTGTGACTGGTCATGCCAGAAACACCTGAAAAAGATAAAAGAATTCCTCTCAAAACATTGTCCATATACTAACCTGTCTGCTAATAGTAACAGTTGAATGTAATTGGAATTTTTAAGTAAAGTTAAATTTTTCTGAAGACATTCATTTCTTAATATTAGATGATGGAAATAGTTCAATATATAAATACAACTTATTATGTTATTGTCTTTTTTAATGATGCCATGTGTATATTTCATATTATTACATTTCAGTTTATAAATATTAATATTATACTTGATAAAATAAGCTCTTTAGTGCCATAATTATTGATTCTGTGATTTTACTATAAATATCAACTACAATGGAGAACTGCTCCTATTTTACTATACATTGTGAAGAAGAATTT
Source organism: Epiperipatus broadwayi (assembly GCA_028023455.1). Lineage (NCBI taxonomy): Eukaryota > Metazoa > Onychophora > Udeonychophora > Euonychophora > Peripatidae > Epiperipatus > Epiperipatus broadwayi. The sequence continues at coordinate 194,638 of JAQFVV010012539.1, read as the reverse complement.
TTTCAGATTAAAAAATTGCATCATATATTTTTATATTTGCTAATTGCAGACTACTGTAGTCTTGAAAAACAAAATCTACTATCCTCAGGAAAAAGAACCTAAGTATGCAGTGCTAAAAGCATTCCAAGATTAACCCTGGAGCTTGAAATTGTGCCATCATGAACATGTCCTAATTGCCTAGTTCAAAACTGATTCTGAAGATTGTCTTCATACTCCATGACCAGATAAATGAAGATCAAAAACCATCATAATGTACTCTCAACAGAACTAAAACCTTGCACACACTGCTGGAATCAATCAGACAGAAAAATTGTAACCCCAAAGGTAACTGAACATTTTTATATTTTAACCAGGCTTAAATCTCTAAAGTTTATACTCAAAGAAAAACAATATGAACATATGTTAAGCCTATGAGTAGAAATTTTGATAATATTAATAATTTATAATACCTATTTTTATTAGATGGTTTTTTTTTTTAAAAAAGCTATAAATTATAGCAAATTAGTTTAAGAGTTTATTTAACACTTTGTCGGAGAGTGTATTGTGAGTTAATATTTTATACTTGTTTTTTTGTTATTATTATTATTATTATTATTATTAATTGTTATTAAAAACATTGGAAGATAATGTAGTTTTTGTTTTAGATCATGCATTTCCTGCAGACCGTACATCTTTTGGCTAGCAATTTATTGATTATGTAATTCTATTTTTCTTGTAAGTCATAGAGATTTAGAGATTTCCTTTTATTTATTATATTAAAGATTAAGAAGTTATAATGTTTCTCTTTGCTTGTATGGAGGTAACCTTAAGGGTCGTATTGTAATATGACCTCTTATGAGTGTTTACAAGCATATGATATTCTTGTTTTGTCCTGATATTTTTATGGGGTTAAAGAAAACTCACTCCACACTGTTTGTTGACTTCTGTACAAGATTGCCTTTACTAAATCTCTAAAGAAAGAAAAATAGAAATCAATGTGTAGATAAATTTATGGCAGAAAGATCATTATAATCCCTTAAATGTTAGATGAGAAAGCAAAATTATCTGCTGAAATGTTTGATGCCACAATATAATCATCCACTCTCAGACAATTACGGAGTAGACTTTAGGTTAAACTTTTATATTTTTGTTTGATAATATATTTTGAATTATTATTCTACAAAGAGATTAAATGCCTGGATAAAATTTTCAGAAAGGACTGAAATAAACATTTTATCTTATGGGATGGTTAATATTTTCTATGGATTTTGTTAGCTTTTACTGGATTTTATTATTATTATCTGTACATTTTTTCAAATGGTGCCAAAACAAGAGTATGATTTATGCACAAAGCTGTCCAATCATAACTAAGCAATGGTGCAAGAATTCTGATAAGCAATTCAACTTACAAGCAGGGGAAGAGGAAAAAAATATTTTTGTAACTTTAAAACTAAAACTTTATCATTTTTTTATGTTAAGTATAATGTTAATGTTTAGAGTATTACTTTTTTTTTAATTTTTAAACTAATCTTTTATTATATTTTTAATCTTAAGATAGACTAATTTTATTATAATGTTAAATTTAAAAAATGGGTATTCAGAAATGTAGTTTTTTGAACAAGGTAAATTACAATCATAATTGATTTTTCTGAATGTATGGTCCAAGAAGCAGATCATTGTAATGATCTTTATAATGGTTGAGATTATTGGTAATTTCTTTTTATTATTTAGACTATATTTTGCTTAATAATTTGTCTTTTAAAACAAAAGATATATCTTAACTAGTATGTTAAATTAATAGTTCATATTGCTTGAATTTAATGTTAAACAGTGGAATGAACCATTGATAGAAATTATGATGTGTATTTTTATAAAAGAATTAATGAATGCAGATGAATGTTTTGAAAACATCCAAGAATATTTAAAATATTTATTTAATGGGAATGCTTGAATATGTATACATTAGAGAACATCTTTAATTTGTTAATGTTTTATCTTTGTGAATGTTGTCTGTTGAAATACAGAGAAAAACATAATACTGAAATCTAAATTATATAACAAATAAATAAATGTATAGTATTGATGTATGTTTTATCAAGATCATTTGTGCATGAAAATTTAAAACAAAAACCATCTTGACATGAATTTAGATCTTTGTTCTTTTTTTAATATTATATTTGGAAATTATTTTAGAATGTAGTTTTTATATTTTATGATGTTAAATGATTTATTCAGTGTGAAGATATGGGATGGTGGTCAGGACAGTAATATTCATATGAAATTCTAGGTGTTAAGGATATGTTGAAATAGTATGTGAATTATATTTTCATTTTTTAAATTTATTAAAATATACAGATAACATTGGTTTTTATAACATTTTCCATGGACAGTTGCATTTTCTTATGATCAATAAGTGCTATAATAGTCATGACTTAAATCTTGGGTGCCTGATGAATATGGACCTATTATGATTTTGCACTGTTTCCATGATGATATTATCTTACTCATTTGAGTTATTCTTATTATTATTCCATGCCCTATACTATAATCACTATCTATCCCTGCAGGAATCACCATAGAAGATAGTTTTATAAGTTTGTAAAGTAATGACTAAACCTTGTAAGAGAGAAAATGAAGTATATAGAAATTTCTTTCACAAATAATGTTGAGATGTTTGATGATTATCACAGTATATAACATAAGAGAAGAATAATTGATACTTATACAAATATTACAGATTACTTAGCTTAAACAGATGCATATTCAACTCAGAATGAAGTGAGAATAGTGAAAATGATTTTTGTATGATATGATGAATTTAAGAGTGTAAAAATGAAAGAAATGCAAACATCAAACAGTATAATTTATGAATAGTTCTTTAAATTTTATTATAAATAATTTAAACCCATTTAAGTTACAAAAATTTATGAAATTATCTCTTAAGTATTTTGCATTAAATATTAATTTTTTTTATAGAGAGAAGTATTCAAATTTTTTATTTAAAATTTTCTGATATCCAAATATCAGGATGATACTTTGCTAAACTGCAAAGAAAGTCTTTAATAATTTTTTTTAATATTTTATTTGTTGGACTGTGTATTTTAAAATATAAACTTATATTGATGTATTTACATCATAAGAAATATATTTTATAGTAGTATAAGTATAATATTAACTTTTCTTAGAAATTGTGCAATTTATTGTAATTGTTCTCAGTACACATAATAGAATACTATTTTACTAAATGAAGATTACATATTGTCATTACTCTTATAAGTTTTTATTTTATTTTGAAATGACCAGAGAGAAGGCTATCTTATTTTATTTCTTGTATTTATTGGGAAGATTTACCGTAAATATATATATATATAGTTTGCTAAATAATGTTAATTCTTATTTTACTTTGGTAAATATATATATTTTATATTATGTTGTTATTATATTGTAATAGTATGATATTGTTAATTTATAAATAAATTTGTTAACTATTTTTTGAAACATATGCTAATCAAGTTGTGATTTATCTGCTTGTTGCTTATTTGATTTTTCATTTTACATGCATGATTCACAGAAATTATTAATTTGAAATATTACTTATTTGGCACATGATCCTTAAAGATTACTTAGATATTATTTGTATTATATTTGACTAAGTAACAAAGTATATTATTATTATTATTATTATTATTATTATTATTATTATTATTATTATTATTATTATTATTATTATTATTATTATTATTATTATTATTATTATTATTATTATTATTATTATTATTATTATTATTATTATTATTATTATTATTATTATTATTATTATTATTATTATTATTATTATTATTATTATTATTATTATTATTATTATTATTATTATTATTATTATTATTGTTGTTGTTGTTGTTGTTGTTGTTGTTGTTGACTGCAAAAATTAAGCAATTCTTCAGTTCTGAAAATTTTGATATTGTTTTTATTTCAGAAACTTGGCTTACTCAACACATTTCAGATGATATTTTTATGGACAATAGATATAAAGTACTTCGAACAGATAGATCTTCTGATGTTGCTTCCAAAGGTGGAGGCATGCTCATTGGTTTTAAATGTAATTTCATACATAAGTATATTCCTATTTCATCATCATCTTGTGAAGCTACATGGTGTGAAATATGTTTGAAAAATAATGTCAAGGTTCTTTTGGGTACTATCTACATAAAGCCAACATTATCCTATTTAGAGTTTAATGAGTTTCTTTCTATTCTTGAAGATTTTTTAATCAAATACGAATCATATATAGTTATTACTGGTGATTTTAATATTCCTGATTTATATTCAGGTACTACTATCATAGATTCAGTCTCTTTTTCACCTAAAGCATTGAGAATGATTCGTTTTTGCAATTTGTTAAATCTACAGCAATTTAATCCATACATCAATTTTAATGATCACACATTGGATTATATTCTTAGTAATTTTCCTACAATTGAATGTTTAACCACTTCTTCTCTTCCTTTTTCCATTGATTTGCATCATCCTCCCTTAGAATTTTATATTAATATTAAATTTAATAGACTTTGTCCCTTTAAAATTATGAAAAGAAACTACAAAAAAGGAAATTATTTGGGTCTTTGTTTACAATTATCTAATTTTAACTGGAAAAATTTGTATTCTTCATCTGATGAAGATTTTTGTATGAAGTTTTTTGAACAATCATTTAGTGAACTAATTGACAAATACATTCCTAAGAAAAAAATTTTAACTAACCATTTTCCTCTCTGGTTTTCAGTCTCTCTTAAAGAAATTATTAAAAGGAAATCATTTCATCATCGTAAAAATTGGAAAACTAAGAACTTAAATTATTATAACAATTTTATTAATTATAGAAGATTGTCAAAGATTATATATCATAGAGATTTTCAAAAATTTATACAAAACACTGAAAGTCATATTTCTGATAATCCTTTGCAATTTTGGTCTCTAGTTAAGGATTTGGGTATTACAGAAAAAATTACAGAGTAATAATTCTAATCTAGCCGCAGATGATTTTTCTCATTATTTTTCAGAGCTTTTTAAACAATCTCAGTCTTTTACTAATTTAACTGCAAATAATAATCTAGTTGAAGAAAGAATAACATTTGATTCATTTATTGAATCTGATGTTATTTTTGCTATTAAGCAGCTTAAATTACATTCTAGTGTGGGCCTTGACAATATTCTGGCTTTCATTTATAAAGGATGTGCTGAATACATTGCTTCTCTTCTTTTGCATATTTTTAATTGCTCTTTAGCAAATGGTACTTTTCCTACATCCCTTAAAATTGCTAAAGTTGTTCCTATTTTTAAGAAAGGATCTAGAGATTTGGTAAGTGACTATAGGCCTATTTCAATTCTACACACTGTTGCTCGAATATTTGAAAGATGTTTATATAATAAAATTATCTTGGATGTCTCTAAGGTTTTAGCACCAGAGCAGCATGGATTTTTGCTTAATAGGTCCATTGAAACAAATTTGCTAACTATTTTGGATCAAATTTCAAACTCAATTGAGAATCAATCTAGGTTAGATGTTGTTTGTTTTGATATGTCCAAGATTCTTGATAGAGTTAATCATAAAATTCTTCTTCAGAAGTTTTGTAGGTTAGGTTTTTCCAAATTATTAATTAATTGGTTTAATTCTTTTCTTAAGGATAGAATGTCTTGTGTGAGGTTTAATAATAAATTGTCATTACCATATTATTGCTTCACTGGGGTGCTTCAAGGCAGTGTTCTTGCACCTTTATTATTTAAGGTTTACATTGATGACCTAAGAACATGCATTAAATTTTCACATCTTCTATGTTATGCAGATGATTGCAAAATTTTTAGGCATATTTATTCTATTAATGACTGTTTTTTACTTCAAAGTAATATAGATAATTTCTTGAATTGGTGTGAATGTAATTATATAGATATAAATATGGATAAGTACTTTATTGTCTTTTACTCTAGAAAATCTGAAATCTTAAGGTTTTCCTACTATATTGGTGATTCTAAAATTATAACAAATGATCATCAAAGAGATCTAGGAATAATATTTTCCAATAATGGGTCTTTTCATAATCACATTAATTTTATGGTGAATAAATCTCTTAAAATTGTAGGAGCTATTTACAGATATGGAAAAGCATTTAATACATTTACAAAGATTAAACTTTTTATATTCTTAGTTCTTCCCATCTTGGAGTATGGTTTAATTATATGGAGTCCTCATAACAGGATAGATATCATAACAATTAGGTCTGTTTTTGACAAATTTGCAAAATTGAATAGTTTAGGTAATGAACACTATATTGATTTACTACTGAGACGAAAAACAAGAGATCTCAAGCTTCTTTATAAATTTATTTCCCAGAATATTTCTGTATCTAATTTGCTTTCTAGTTTAAGTATTAAGAAACAGAATTATAATACTCGTACTCACAATATTTTTGAATTGAAAATTTGTAAATCTGATGTATTAAGATTTTCCCCTTTATTTCGTTTACCTAGAACTTATAACAAAGATTTTGGTAATGATGATCTTTTTAATCTGGATTTTAAACAATTCACTAAAGTCCTCATAAAAAAATATTATCCATAATTTCATTTGATATATTGCCTTTTTATTTATTTGTGCATTTTATTGTTTTTCTATTTTATTGGTATTATTTTTTTGTTTTGTTTTTTAATGCTTATTTAGATTTCTATATATGATAATGACATTACTGTGCAATCTATAATTGGCTAAATGCTATTGATATGTACATTAAATAAATAAAGAATTGAATTATTATTATTATTATTATTATTATTATTATTATTATTATTATTATTATTATTATTATTATTATTATTATTATTATTATTATTATTATTATTATTATTATTATTATTATTATTATTATTATTATTATTATTATTATTATTATTATTATTATTATTATTATTATTATTATTATTATTATTATTTCTGTTGTTGTTGTAGAAGATATGATCATTGGTAATTATTTTTAAACTGATACAATACCAATGAGAGATACTTGATATTGCCACAATATTCAAACACATTATATTTTTAACAATGCTACATTAAACAAAGAAAGATTGTACAATGTTTATCTAAAATCTTATTATATTATTTAGGTATTATTGCTAAACTTTAATCATTAAATAGATTTAATGTTAAGAGTCATTAAGTTATTTTAGTTGCTTATTATTGTTATTATTTTGTAAGAATAGTTAGATATTATGTAAAAGCCCTCATCATATTTAACTATAGGGTGTTAATTAATTAATTCATTTCAGTAGTTTGTTAGAAATTAATCTGAGATTATTATTATTATTTTGGAGAATTGTAAAATTTTCTATTGAAAGATGATAAGAAATTATTAGTTAATGTTCAATGTCTAATTAGCATTTTATTAAAAGAATATTAAGTAATTAATTTGTTATTTCTGTAATAAATTTATAAATCATATTTTAGGATTATTAGATGTGTGTTTTTTAAAAACATAGGTGAATTTGTTGGGGTAATATTCTTATGCCATTGGGAATATATCTTTTGGGATATATTCTTAATGTTTAGATCAGTGTATCTTAATGAATGCCTCATGTTAAGAGTTTCATAATTTTATTTGTTATTTTAATAGAACTATATTTAATTTATAATCTTGAGCAAGTTTATAAGTTAAATTTATTATTGAAATGAATTGATTATTATAGTTGGAACCCTAATTATTTATGTTAAATTTTTTATTTACTACATTTTCTTATATTTAATTATTGAAAAATATTGTGTATTAGATAATGTATGTTAGCAGTGCATCTTAAACTAGTCATATTAATATTATTTTTTAAATAATCATTGTTTGTGCAACTTGACTGTAGTTCAATATTGTTATATTTCAATAAGCCAGATTTTTTTATTCAGTAGTTTTTCCCTTAAGGAAAGGGTAAAATAAAAAATATAAAGGGTATCATTGAGAAAAGATTTACTCCAATCAATAAGCTTAAAGAAAATATCATTTTGCATAATTTGTGAAGAAAAATGATGTGACCAACTTTATCAAAACCGTCTGATTTTGAATACAAATAAATTTATAATAATAAAACATATGTTAAGTATGCATTACCAAATTAATATATAATGTAATGCTTATCAAAAGAAGAAAAAAAATATAGCAATGATGACAAAAAAATAAAATGGATTAAAATAGCACACTCCAAAATAGGATTTTAGAAGGTAAGTTGCCAAGTGAAAGGAGACTGTTTGATTGCTTTATGAGGCCTAAAAGAAACCAAGGAGAGGAAATTCCTAATGACTGTTCTATACATTCTTGTCATTGGGGCTATTATTACTACATGATCATTCATCTAATAAACAAACATGTATGAACTACTGATTAACATCCAGTGTGGTGTGTCTATTGACTTTTTACTTCTGAGTTTATCATCAACATATATCATAGTCTTTCTTCACAATTGACTTATAGTTCGTAACTGAAATTTGGGAGCAGGATGAATGTGTATGTGAATAACTCTTTTTAATACATATTTACAAATATTACAAAGTAAATTAAAGAAAACCTATTTCCAGGTGAGTGTAAAATGATCAGTCAAAGGCAATAGTGCAGAGAGTGTTGAGAAATTGTTAATTGCATATTCAGGCTAGGATTTCTGGACCTTTTAGTTAGGCAACATAACTGCATATCACTTGTAAGTGAAGAAATATTGAATGAATTGTAAGAACTGTCTAATATTGAATGGGATATTATTACATCTTGTGAAGTTGTAAGAGAAGGTGAACAACTATTAATTTAGAAAGTGAACATGTATTTTTTAAATTTACTTTTCTACAAAGACACAAATACTTGAAGCACAAGTAGAATAGGATTTATTACAAATAAAAAATGAAAGAACATCATTCTGAAGCTTGATGATATGTTGATATATCAGATATACTGGCAAGATGAATTATTAAATTAATAGAAAATACGAAATGCAGATAATTTAGTTTTATGACTGAACAAATTTTCATTGTTGCAAAAAAGTATTTTTATGTGGTTCTACAAAATGCTTTTCATAAGACCCAAAAACATTTTTAAATTGTCAAGGAACATTTTAATTGCTAGAATTTATAAATGATTAAAATATGAAGAACTGTGGGGAGATTTGATTATGCTGATAGAAATGAGAGAGAACAGAAACTTTTGGAACTTTTAGGGGAAAAAACATGTTTAATATAAATTCTTTTTTAAAAAAAAATTAAAAGAAAATTGACATGGAAGCATGTAAATAAAGGTACATCAGGAAATAATAATCTTTTAGTGAGATGTAATATTAACACAAAATTAATGAGAGTACTCCAGTAAATTTAATACAGAATATACATGCAACCGTATTTAGAGAAAAGCTTTAAAATATATAATTAGCAAGGTATACCTAGCATGCTTTCAACTACTTAACAATAATAGTCAAAATCATGGCATTAACCATGAAAAGAAATTGTGATGTTTATTAGAGAAGAAATCATAATAGAAACATATTTGAATGGCAAATGAATTATTTTTATTGGCTGTTTTTTTTAAAGTGGAACACGGGTAATCTGTCTTGCAGATTGTGTGTAACTTCCAAATCATTTTAAATATTAACAGATTTTGAAATGGTTCACATTTAACAGAAATGAATATAAGAAAATAATTGATATTTTAATTAAAATGGCAAGAAATATAGCTGTTACTAAAAGCAGCATTTTTTTGGTAATTTTTCTACTGAAATAACAATATATTAAGAAAATAAGGGATATGATCATTTTTTAAAGTCCATTAAAAGAAATTGAATATCTAGAGTTTTGTAAGATAATATAAAAATAATTAATAATAATATAGGAAAGCTACAAAAAAGAATAAGTCTCAATTTTTTAAAACAACATTTTGGTTTCAGCGATAAGAAGAAAAAATGGAATGATTACTAAAAGGAAAGATGACATCATGAAATGTATTTAAAAAAGCTTTATAAGAATTGCATAGTAATAAATAACAATAAAACAGTATTCTGTAACAATTACTACATATTTTTAATTGCTAAGTATTTTAAATAAAGAAGTGCGCTGTGTAATTATATCTATAATGAAGGAAAAATCTCAAGAAAATAAGGGATTTGCAATTCATATTTTATGATAGCATGTGAAAATATATATATATATATTGGAAAAGCTATATATCAAACATTCCAATATATATATATGATAGCATGTGAAAATATATATATATATATTGGAAAAGCTATATATCAAACATCTAAATATGGAGATATACCGGGTGAATGAAAGAATTAAACAATAATGTTAATATCTAAGAAATGAAAAACCTACCAGTTTTACATCAGCTATATACAAAATCTTTACCAAAATAATTAGAAATTATGGCTGCTTCTAAGTAGTGAGAGAATAGAAGACACCAATGAATATGATTTGCTATTATGTTTTGGATTTGTAAATTATAAAAAGGCATTTGACTTAATAACCATTGTACAGTAAATAAAGCTTGATTAAATCAAGATGTCAATCCAGAATATTGTCATATTCTGAAAACCATGGTGATATTAAAATGATTAAAATTAAATTGAGTGTATGACAGGGTGATTTCCTTTCTGAAAATTTTCTACAACAGTCTTACAAAAATATTCAATGAAATCATATAAGAGGATAATAGAGGAAAATTAAATGAAATGTTTCAAGAGTTATCAGATGAAAGTAAGAAAGTCAAATTAAAATAAAAAAACAGGCTAAAAGTAATCTTTAATGGATTTTCTCAGGAGAAGATAAACATTAATAATCTAAACTAGATGAAGTTAACAATTATATCTTGGTGAGATTAATAATAAAGATGAGAACATAATAAATAAAATTAATCATGGAATTAAACTTGGAAAAAGTACTTTTGGTAGAAATATCTTTGCATTAACAAAATTATGCCTATGTGTTTGGGAATGAATGTTTTTAATAAATGTGTTTTACTAATTTTTATTTATGGAGCTGAAATTTATTTACTTAATAGAAAAACTATATTAATTTCAAAATATTAATGACATACAGAGAAATATATGTTAGGAGTAAAGAAGAGATTGAAAATTAAATACATGGATGAAAGGACAAACAGGTATCACTAATATCATTTATAAACTAAGATTGAAATGGAATTGAGCTGGATATGTAGATAGAAAAAATAATAATAGATGGACAGTTGAAGTTTTAAATTGAATCCCAAGAGATTGTTAAGACCTAGAACAATATTACATGTGAGATAGTTAGTTGAAATAAGAATATTTTTGGCAAGTGGTTAAAAAGAGATGTTATGAAAAGGAGAAAACAGAGCAAGTTTGAAGAGACCATCTTACAATAGACTGATAATTGTTGAAAATGAATGACTTTAACACATATATAGTAAAAAACAAAAATGCATAAGCAAATAGTAAAAAACTTGATAATTCGATAAATAACAGTAAAAAAATTGATAATAAATAAAAATTGGTGTAGCATATAAAATAAAAGGTCCTAAATGTGAAATAACATACATTGGTATTATAGCAAGGTCTATGGACAAAAAAGGAAAACACAACATAATTTCATCATATCATTATACAAAATCATTGTCATATATAGATTGTACAGGATATAAAATAAACTGTAATAAAATATTATGATTATTTATAAAAGCAAATTCCTCAAATTATTTTAATATCATGATATATTTGTATATTTACTTTGAAAATGATTTTTACATAAAGATGATAATGTATTATTTGTTTTTAATTTTTGACTTTCATTCATATATGGTTGTATAATATGACTATATTTTATTGAACATTTTAATTTATATATTATAAATAGTAAGTTTACTATAATAACTGTCTATATTAATTAATGTATATATGTCATTTATATTACATGTATATAGACAATTAATTTATCATTATTCTTGTACTAAATAAATGTGAAAGTTTGTTTGTTGGTTGGTTTATCTTGCATGATTTTCTTTTATGTGAAGAATTATACAGGCTATGAATTTTTTCTTTATGATACTTGTTTTGAAAATATTAGTAATTTTCAATAAAAGTGTGTCAAAGTCATAACCCATTTTGAATGGATTTATAAAAACATGAAAAGAGAACAGCACTGATTAAAATATTATAAACATAGGATATTTTTTTAATGGGTACAAAGTATATTACAGTCTCATATTAAATACATATTACAGAAATGAAGAGAATTATAGTTTTTGGTAAAGCAAGATAAAATTTGATTTCATACTATATATTTTAAATTAATTAAATTTCATTTGTACTATGTATTTAATTTTTCACTTGTAAATAGCCATTTTTAAAAATTAGTTTTTCACATTATAAATATAAGGGAGCTTGAAAATTTGAGTTCAAATTCCTTCTAATTAAACTACAATCCTAAAATTTGATCAAATTTGATAGTATAACTGATTGTAAAGAGATATATTTTTAAAATAAAAATCTTCCATTATGTTGATTTTACAATACATACATTTATCAAACAAATTTATTGTATATATTCAGCTAATTGGGAGTGTTATCATACTATATATGCTATAGTTTTCTGTTAGTATTTATTTTTATAAATTGCATAACAAGTATAAATTTTGGTAGTACCGAATCTTCTACTAATCCCCCCCCATAAAAGTAACATTTATATAACAATATGGTCATCATTATTATTTCCAAACACTACTGAATCATTGCAAGACAAACATTTTTCCAGGTTTAATCCAGTTTCTTTAATCTATATCCTCTCTTTCATATCACACCAACAAACTTTCTTTTTATCTAATCATGTCACATGTGGTCTCTGACTAAGTCTTTTGCAATGTCTTGGAACCCATTTTAAAATTTCAATTGCTGATCTATCATCATCACTTCTAGCAACCTCTCTTACACAAATATTTTATTTTTTGTCCCTTCTTTATATTCCTAGTATAACCTTTATGTACTTCATTAAGTGATACAAAGTTCTTGTATTACTTCTGTTTAGTGTCTAAGTCCTAGATCCATAAAGAAAAAGTGGTAAAAGACATTATTAATTGCACCTATTATATTTCCATCTATATTAGTAAACTGACCAGAATATTTATAGTTGTCAACATTATTTTGTTGAGAAAATCCTTTGAACATTAATTTTCATTTACTATTTTTAGTACTTATCTTTAGTCCTACTTCTTCATTTCCATCTGATAACTCTTGCAACATTTATTGATGCTTTAAATCAGTACTTGCAAAGAACAGTCACATTATCACTAAAATCTAGATAACCGCTAAACATCACATGATCACCATCTCTTATATTAGCACATTATTGTTATTAACAAGGCAAAACTCTCCTTACAGTAGTGCCACCCTGTACTCTGGTTGGTACAGGGTGGCACTACTGTAAGGAGAGTTTTGTCTTGTTTAAAATCTAGATGGCTTAAAAAAAAATTCATATATATTTTTTATTTCCTTAGATTTCTATTTGAATTCACAAAATATTTTTTATATTACTGCCAAAAAAGTTTTAAAAAAGTAGGATCATTCTGTTGTATACACTTATTGGTGTTAATCTTTTTAGGATCACCACATAATCCAATCACCACTGTTGCATTTTAATAAATATTCTTTAGAATGAAGGTTGATGGTTCATAGCTTCAATCACTATGGAAATGCTTATAAATGAAATAAATTATCGAAAGTATAATGGCAACTTATATTTATTGGTACTTTCTCTAACTTTTCTTAACACTTAGATATAATCAACTGCACTAAAACCATTTTTAAACCCAACAATTTCTTTTGACTGGTTTGAATTTAAAGTTCACTATAGATGAGTTATAATTATCTTGGTAAAGATTTTATGTGGAACTAATAGAAGAGTGATAAGTCTATAATTTCTAATATCTTTATTACGTTGTCATTGCACTATTGCTACTATATTCCTTCCAATTATCTGTTACATCTTTGCAACTTACACATTTAGTATAAAGAGTAATAATCAATTTTCCTATTTTTTCATAAGTTTCTTTTTTAAGATATCAATAATAATTCATTTCCTAGAGTTTTTTATTCATAGATTTAAATGCATGCCTCACCTCTTCATTTAAAGTGCTCAAATTCAGAAGTAATATTTATAATGATTATTTCATTTTCTTATTCTTTATTATTGTATAATTTTTTGCAGAACTGTTTCACATTTTCACAATGTTGTCACTCTTTTTAGTCTTTCTTTTTTAGTATTGAAATAATTTTTCTTTCAATATCAAGAAATTGTTCTGTATTTTTAAAATTTTTATAGTTTTCCAATTATAGTTATAATTTTTATATCATTAACTCTTTTTCATAGCACATTATAGAACAGATAATCAATTTTTTTAATGATTCATTTGTAAATATTTCCATATTCTTTCTTTTCTTCATATAGTCTCTAAATTAAAAGTTTATTAGAAATTTACTTTTCTTTTTGGTAAAAACTGTCTTTGTTGTAGTTCTTAACAGATATAGGGGTCTTTATATTAATCTTAGTTAAATATCTTCACAATTTATTAATGTTTTAAAATTAGAAAATTCTAATTTAAATTCAAATTGCATTGTTATTGAAGGTTTAAAATATTAACTAAAAATGCTGTCTTTTTAATTACTTTTTATCTTTAGCTTTGCACTAACATATTCTTATATCTAATAAAGTGATGATCAATTTTTATAAAATATAATCTAATTCTGCTGTACCTTTATTTGGCTAGTCCATAACTATTTAGCTTTTTTGTCAAAAAAATAATTCATATTATATATATATTTTTTCTTTCTGCAAATTCTCATTTTTGTCACCTTTTCAAAATTTATTCATAACACATTCATTTTTCAATTGTTTTCAATTCTACCATTAATGTCTCCCATAATAATTAAAATATTATTTGGTGTGATCAAAAGCATTTTGAAAATCTTAATAAAACTGTCTGATTTTTTATTACGAGATGGTTGGAGTAAAATCTGAGTTATCTGCATTTAGTATCTTTCATTAAAACAAATAATTAATTTTGCGTTTTTGGTTGAAATTCCAAAAATCTCATTAGTGTTGTTTTATTTATAATGAATTCCATTACATAATATTGTAGTAAAGTATACATTCATCTTTCAAATCAATTGTTTCTTCAAGTTTTTTTTTTACTTCACAAAGTTTAACAATGTCTCATTTAATAGTAAACAGTTTTTTTAAATAAATGTAATTTTCCTGCATTTAAAATTATATGCAGGTATAGGTAGCTAATTAAAAGATCACTATTTAATGGCAGCCTGGATATGCAATCAAAAGATTTTCAGTGTCTTCTGCCTTCAGACACCAACCACTGTTTTGGATGATGAGATGACTTTAGAGACTTCTGGAAATAAGAATCATAATTTAATTTTGCTATCATGACTGTAAATATTTAAAAATAATCTTTCACACACCCATCCATACTGCATTAAAACAACATTTATGCGTAAATCAATAATATTAACAATCGATAATCTAAAGTAAAATATAATGTTATATAAACCTAGCTGTATCCAAGATTTTACTTGTGTTAGCAGATTGAAAAAGTATAACATGTTATGTGGCTGTTACTATGGTTTATATATTTATGCATTAAATTCAACATAAATAATTAAGGTTCCAACTGTAATACTCAATCTATTCATTTCAATAATAAATTTAACTTATAAACTTGTTCAAGATTACAAATAAAATATTGTTCTATCAAAATAACAAATATAATTATGAAACTCTTAAAATGAGACATTCAGTAAGGTACACTAGCCTAAACATTGAGAATACATCCCAAAAGATATACTCTCAATGGCATAAGAATATTACCCCACCAAATTCACCTATGTTTTTAAAAAACACATATCTAATAATCCTAAAATTTAGCAACTTCTGAATAATCACTTAATATCAGGTGTAAGTAAAGTGAATTGAGGATGCTACAATTGAAACCCAGTATAATTGGATTTATGAGATCTATTAATGAATGATATAGAAATTAATATTTATTTTATGGACTTTAAAAAAGGCATTTGATATAATGAAATATATTGTTTGGTCATGTGTGTTAAAATAGAGTATATGCTAGTGAAAAAATATTTTTAAGAAGCTTCTATAGATTCTAAAGATATCTGTAAGATCATAATATTTTTTATAATAGACATAGAAAAAGACATAAAGTGGTGATGTTGTCCATATCATGTTTATTTGATAAATATTTAGCCAAATTGTTAATAAATCATTTTGATAAGGATTAAAATAGTACTACAGGATTAAATCATCTATGGCATTAATATTGCATATGATATAACAGTTTTTTCATATGATGAGGATAGTCTTTTCCAAATGTTATTTAGAATTAATGCAGCTTATCAAAAGTTTGAAATGAATATGAAATAGTTAAAATATATCACAAAATAAAAATATTGTGGAATAGATCAGTATTATTGGAAAGTTGTTTAACTGGTAATAAAAATAACAGTTAAAAAATACAGTAACATAGTAATCACTAAGTAGGTTTTAAGCAATCACATTTAACAAAGTAGATTGTTACATGTATTGTTAGAAGTTTTTCTTTGAATTATTGCAATTTATCCAAAGTTACTGCACACTCAACTATGATACTATTCTCTACAGATAATTAAATAATGATTAAAAACCTAAACAATTATAAAAAATGAAAATGAAAACTTGGAGATGTGAATTTGAGGAAGCATGGAAAGTTAAAAAAAGCAATTGAAAAGAAGTCTTTTTTTAAAAAAAAGTTATGACAAGTAATGCTCAGTTGGTAGAGCATTTGCCTTAAATTTGATATTCAAGAATCTAAAGGTGTGAGTTCAACTTCTAAGCAAATATTATCACAGTGCATATAGGCCAGCAACACCTGAAGAAGAGTGGAGAATAATACTACTTGAAACATTGTGTAATTACTAACCTGTATTGTCTATTTGTGTGTTATTACTAACAAGTTGTTTGTATTTGAAAAGTTTAAATAAAGTTTAAAACATTGGTCATATCTTTAGAAACAGAGTAATTATAATAGACATCCTGAAAACTGATTATAATGAACTTAATGGTAAAAAATGTTTAGGAATAAAGAATTTGATTATAATCTTTTAAAAAAAATTGATAATTTTTTTAGTAGTAAAGCAGAAAATGGAAATGCTTGAATAAAAAGGGCTTAAATGGTTCACTGCTTAGAATCTCATAAGATAGAATTGCAATACTCACATCTTTAGCTTTACAGTCAAGTAAGGAAAAACCTGTAAAAATGCTGGGCATAGGCATTGGGATTTGTTATCATATAGCTAGTGATGCACAATTGTTCTCACAGCCCATAGGGTTATGTCAACTCTTTCAGAAGTGATAAAAATATCTCCATAAATCAATTATTATAAAGTTCATTTCATCTCACTGAGGCAAATTGTCCTAAAATTTATTTACCTATCAACTAAAAAAAGTTAAATGTATATTTTCTTGCTAACATTCGATACAAATATAAAGAGACCATATGATCAAAATTTTTTAACCTGCTTAAAATTTTTTTAGCTTATTAAAAAAAAATCAGTTTTACTCCATATTTAAAACCAATCCTTTAATTAGAAAGAATATTCTACTAATTATCAGGTTACATAACTTATCAAAGATTTTAGAATTTATTTAGAATTACTCTAAATTCATGATTACATTTTTGTTTAACATTGTATAGTGGATTTTTTTTAAATTATTTACATTTATATAGTGTCCAAATATTTGTTTTTCAATCTTTTTTTATCAATTAAACTATTTTAGCAGTAAGTTTTGTTCTAAAAACAAATAAAAGCACTTTTAACATAAGTGTTCCAGCCAAACCAACATTTGCCACCCTGTCCCAGAACTTTTGAAAAAATTAGTGATATTTTAGAGTGCAATGATAGATTTTTATAGTATTATCATAAAATCAAACTCTGCTGAAAATATAAATAAACATTAATTTATTATAATACATAAAATTAAAAATGTGTGTAGCACTTGAAAGAGAAGCTATAGAGAGTGCAAAAAATTTTAAATGCTAAGCACTTTTGAGACCGTTTGCTTCATATTCACAGTGATAATGCAAACTGCAGAACAGAGAAATAAAGGTGATATGCAAAGTATATACAAATGATTTAGATAACCCAATCTTTGGAAATGTCAAAGCAGGCATCACATCTATTGATAGAGTTACTGTTGCCATTAATAAAGTATGCTTCTCTAATTTTCCATTTGATGTTGTTATTCTCTATGTAAACTATTTTGGGGTTGGAGGGTTTAAATATATGGCCTGTCTTCTTGAAATGTTTTAGGAATGTTGAAGAATTATCGTTATTTTTCTTTGCTCTATTGTAGGTGTATCTATGCTAAGCAGTCCTGTTGGTTATGCCAGTTTTGATATCATCATAATAAATGGGGTGGCATTTGGGTTGGGGGCATGAGATGCTACAAATGACATGGGGTGTCTGAGAATGGTCAATTTTGTCTTTAGAATTATTGATTAGATGATTGGTGCAGGGTGTGTGTGTGAAAACTGATTTTAAATTTGTTGGCCAAGACTTTAATTAGTTGGTTGGAGATTTTAGGTATATGTGGGAAGATAATATATAGAAGTTTAATATCATTATTATTGTTTGTGATTTTCTTATAAAATTGTTTAATTTTGTGATTACTGATGTTGAGTTTGTAGCCTGTTTGTAGTAGGTCTTTGGTGTAGAGATGTTTATTATTTATATTATTTATAATTTTTTTATACATAAACTTCCTGCAAACTTTCAAATGCATGCTATTTTTGCAATCAGTACAAAACTTTTTTATAATAGTAATTAAAAGAAGAAAAATAGTAATTTATTTTTATTAATTAATTCTTGCTGCTTGTTTTTTTTTTTTAAATTTGTTTAAAATGCAGGTTAATGTTCCATTTTGAAATTCAATATAATATTTTTGGTTCTTTAGTATTATTCCTGCTATGACATATTACTCTGGAGACTTATTATTCTAAGCTTGTGATATGTTTAAAATAACACCTCCAAGAAATGTGGGGACAAACTTAATTGATAAAATTTGTCTTATTTTAAAGATATTGCAAACTGAGCATAATACATCACCGGGAGTAATATATCATACTACGTGTAATATGAAAGTTTAAATCTAAAAAAATATATGAAAAGAGATGTTTGGTATGAAAAAAGAGAAAAACACATTATGATAATAAATAACAACAGGTAGTTGTGACTTTTTAATATGGCCCTTTTTGTGAATTTTTATTATGACACTTCATGTCTTCAAAGCCACCCTTCCCCATTCTGGCATAATATGGCACTTCACATTGTCATAAGCAACCAGCATGTGTAATAAATACCAAACTTCAAATCTAAAAAACCCACACATTTTAGTTCCAATGATAGATATATTCATTATAAAAAAAAATATGATAAAGAATCCTGAAACATTTTTTAAATGGTGAGCTGTAACAAAGTTTTAACTATAAGTTTAATGTTATATATTTATATATAAAGTTTTAGTAAAGAAAAAAAACACAGATATATAAAGTTTTAGTTTTAAATGTATATTTTTAAATATAAACAGTATTTCTTGCAAATGATGCAAGAGATGTATTATATTTTGGAGGAAGAAAAAAGTCATTGTGGCAGATTGATCTATTTAATATCTTCTAAAATGGAAAGAAAAGGATGTTTTTTTTTTGACATGGATTACTCATGCCAGAATTTGTGATTGCCATGATATCATAAATGGAAACTTTGAATAAATATTACTGAATGCAAATGTCACAGAATAATACATCATAGCTGGAATAATACCAAAGTACCATTTTTTTTAAAATATTAATTTTAGCATTGATCATAAACTAAACAGAGTTATTGGAGTGAAAAAAAAAAGGAAGTTCATGATATTAAACTTATTAATTTATAGGTATTTATTTATGTATTGTAAATATGTGACAAACTAATTTATTTATTGCAAAAAATTATAGATCTCTTTTGAAAATTTTGAATAATAGTTATTTGGATTTAATGATATTCTACTTGTGTTTTAAATTGATTACTTAAAAGCTGGCTGCTTTCCTGACAAAAAAAAAAAAGATCCTACTCATAAATACCATAACTTCTTTTAAATATATCTGTCTATTAATCTAATCTTGTGACCCTTACAATTGCTTTTTTTTTCATAAAATCAATTTACTTTTTTCTTCTCTTACTATTCTCTTTCTTTCTCAAATTTTTTTCTGTCCTCTTCTACCATAAGTTTAATAGTTTATCTGCATCTTCAAACATACTCAATAACTATGCTTTTTGTGCTTTTTAATCTCTTCAATAAATAATCTCTTTTTTATTTAGTCTCATTAATAATTTGCAAATTCTATCTTTTCAGCTTATTTTTTATTTTTTCCAAATAGACTAGCTTAAAAATTCCAATCTTTCACATTTTTTAAAAATTTGTATATAATTCAAATATACATACAACAAAATTGAAATAAGTATGTAAATTAATTCAAATATACATTCAACAAAATTGAAATAAGTATGTAAATTAATTTACAACAATCGTTAACTAAACAGAAAATCAAATTAAATTTATATTAAAATGCAACCAAATATATTATTTTAAGATTGCAATATCAGTCATCAATTGGCAATGTAATATAATGTTCAAGACCTAATTTGTATAAATACCAAGTCCAAGACTGATGGATTGTTTTAATGTCAGGTCAAAGGTTGTGAGTGAATATTACAGGAAATTCATTTCGCTAGATAATTATATTAATAAAGATTATTTTCATTGGAGAGATATGGCAGAGTCAATAAACATCACATGATCAATACGCATAGAGAGTTTTGCCTGATATATGGCAAAGAATAGAATAAATAGAATTACATTTAGATCTTGTATTGGACTATATTAGAAAAACGTTTTCGGCGAATATTAAAAGACAGCATAGAAAAATATCAATTAAAACAAATGGACCAGTGTACTCTAAATGAGGACATATTTGTGATTCACAAATTGGTTTGTATAGTCATAGCAAAACTTATCTCAAATATATTATTATAATTGGTTTTGCCTTTATTTTTTCGCTTGGAGTTGCAATAGTCACATTTATTTGCTACGGACTGATGCTGCTGATGATGAGTAAGTTAAGTAGTACACAGATTGGAAACTGATTGTTTGGTTTTTTTTTTACTTTGCAAAGAATTGTATATTTTTTATGGTCTACATATTCGTTTAAGTACTGACAGCGACACCTAGAGTGAAGGACAGAAATACAAATTGTGTTAATATAATTAAATGTAAATATAAAAGTAATTTATTTCTGATATATCTTCTTTTGTTATGACCACATCTAATATCCAAGATTGAAGAGCGTAATATTAATAAACAGTTCTCTTCCATACAATAATATTCTAAGATTTCTAAACTCTTTCTGAGCATATGGTTTCACCAGACAAGATAAAAAGTGCAGTCATTTGGCTAATTTAATTAGTTTACTTAAACTGATTAATTTTTTTTGACAATATTCTGTATTAATTTTGTGTTTTCAATTTTTAGGAAAGAGGTAAGAAATTGAAATATTATTCAACATTATCTTTTATGACATCTTTTTTTTCTAATTTTTCCGAGAATAAAGGCTTTTCATTCTGCAGGCTGAAAAATCTTTTTTCTTTCCTTTAACTTGTATGGTTTTGTGGGGAGAAGAGGTCCATGTGTCTGCAGATGACGAGTTGTCCCTCTGGCAACGTTTTAATCCTTGTTTACCAAAGGTTTTCTAATGAGAAGCTTTTCAATACTGCTATCCCAAGTGAGAGATATTGATCAGAGATGCCCACTTTCTCACAAGAATATTGGTAGATCCCTAGTCTAGTATAGCAGAAAATAAACAAGAAATTGATTACCAGACTCTGAAAAGAATGAAATTATAAGACCATGAACAGCTATAAAGCACACTTTACAGTCGCATCTCAAAAATGCCCTTCGTTCAGTTTCTATTGTCTATTTTTTAAATAGGAAGTCGTCTTGACCTACTTAGAAAAATTTTGATTTATATGACTTAACTGTATAAAGTTATTTTCAAAATACTTTATAGATTTTTTTTATTTATTTCGGAATCGAAAATGAGTATTGAAACTTTAAAATGTTATACCGCTAAAATGAAAGATATTTGGAAGAGGAGGCAGAGAAAGGTAAAGTAGATCAATAAGAGAAAAAAAACCATACTATGTTTAATATCATATTAAAGTTTTAATAATAAACCTAATCAGTGTTGATGTTGAATTAAACCTATACATTGGATTAATAACAGATGTGATTTTTGTAAATATTATAAATCTTAAATTTAAGCTTCTGTTTAAATAAATTGTTAGAAAATTCATGAAAAAAAAATCAATAGAATCAAGTTAAAAATATCCGAAGTTAGAAACAGATTGTTCCCTACCCAGAGAGCAACTGAAGAGCATTAATTATTCAGTAATAAAATATCCTCAAAGATTAAATTACGAATACACACATTTTGCTGATAGATGACGGTTTAAAGCTTGGGCAGTTGCTTAGCAACTAGCTAAAAAGAAATTAATAGCTAAAGGTAACTTGGATTAATAAATCAATGACCATTAAGCTTTTTATTTAACGTAGTTATAAAATTCTGTTTATGTCTTAGTAATCAATATAGATGTATATAATTTTCATGGAATATTTAAGATTGGAATTCTCATTTCCCGTGTATATGCATATGTTACGTTTGTTCTGCCAGACAGGTTTTTTGATCCCCAAATAGTCATTAAATTCTAATAATGCATTTGTAGTAATTTTAATATACAATCAAATAGTTTGTTGCTTGGGATGTTATACGACGTTCGTATTACTGGAAATGACAAATCGAGCTATGGGGTAAAGATCTGTATTTCTCCAGCCATCCATTGTTCAGGCTGACTAAAAAGTCTTTCAAGAGCATTAAAACGATTAATTAATTATATAAAAGAACATAAATTGCAAATAAATATGCATATCTAAACTTCCCCTCCCCCCACAAATATTGTTTATTTATTATATATATATGTGGTTTGTTCTCTACTATCATTTTGATTCTTGAATATCATTAAATATCCAGTTTTAAAAATATTACTCAGAGTATCTAATTACGTTTAACATCAAAGTGTAAATACAGATCTATCCATTTATTTAACAGATATTTTTTCTTTTTATTTGTTTGTTTCATTTTTCACAGTCACAATCTTATCCATGAAACTTTGTCTTTTTATCTTTATTTTGAAACAATTCCTGAAACAAAATTTAAATCCTGATATATACTCTGGATTATTTGATAAAAATTAGTATTATACTGTGTTTAACTATTTTGATAAGAACCACTAGTTTTGGAAGTATAATGAAAAGACCATAAGATTAATTAATATGTTTTATAGTTTATTGAGATGTGATATTATAAAGATTACTCTGGTGAAATTACATCTTCATTGGATTGGCTACATAAAAGATATGTGACACAAGACTTTCAAATAAAAAAGGATTTTATGGTAAAGTTGAATGTGGTTTATATGGCAAAGACAGTTATCTTTTATGTTATAAGGATTATCTCAAAGAAGTGCAATATTGATTGCTTTCATTAATAAAATATGGTTGAAGATAAAATACAGAAGAGAGCTGCAATTAGTGTTGAAGTCACTCAGAATGAAAAGTTTGCTGCAGAAGAAATTAAAGATAGCTTCCTAAAACATCAAATGGATTGAATAATGGATTAGCATATTCTGTATAAAGATATATTTTTTGATCATATACTGGTTTGTATATTCTTCACAAATCTTATTTCTAGAGTATTATTATTACAAGGAAATCTGCATCAATTTGGCTGTGAGACTTGCTCAATATAGTTACATGTACAAACATGCTAAGAAAAGCACTGACTACTCTTCCTAGACAAAGAGCTGATTTCTGCCGTTGCTTTGATCTTTCCACAACCAATGTTATCCTTTCAGAGTATGATGATAGGAAAGAGAAAGGTTAAGGAGAGTGTATCAATCACCAGGAATGGCAATGCCATCAATAAAAAGGAATTCAGCACCCCATATTCTAAGAAATAGCATCTATAGCTCCTCCCATCTCATTAACATGTAAATTTTCTCAGTATTTATTCATTCTGACCTCCTTAATATTCATATTCAACATTATCTATGGATCACAATTCCTTACATTCTTTATTCGGCTATGATTATAATATCTGCTTGTATCAAAAGTACTTATCAACAATAAATCTTTCTTTTTATAGTCATAACATGTTTTGTTATTTATTGTCATAACACTTACCTTTCAATTACATTATAAAAACTCTACAGGTGGTAATATTTAGAATTATGTTTTATTTTATTTTTCAAATCAATAATGGAACAAGACGGCCGATACCACACTATGTTTGACATCTGTATCAATCTTATTAAAAAACAAGAACATCTCACTTTTCTCATGAATTGTATCCAGTTTAATGTTTTTCCTAATTGCTATAATATCAACATTTGCATCTCCACTTTTTAACATAATAGGATTATGGTTACTTCAAAGTTACCCTCTTAAAATTGATTATAGCAAACCTTGTCAATGCATACAAAGCTGATTAAAGAAGAAAAAATCATATGGCTCATTAATTTTTTATCCCTGTCTCTATCATCACAAAGTGCAATAATGTAGCATTTGGCTTGAAGAAAAAAATTTCCAAAAAATTTAATTTTTTGGCTGGCAAACAAAAGCATGCTTGTTTTGATTTTAATCTCTCCCAAAACTGGGCCAACCTCTCAAGCTTTGAATTCCCCAGCAATGCTGCCAAAATTTTAAACTATAGTTCTAGGTTCATTGGAGGTTAGTGGTGTTTTTTCTGAAAGGGAAGTGATTTCAATTTTGAGTTTAAATTTGAAACTGATTCTTAAAAAGATACATTTATTGAGAAGCCATTGAACTTTCTAAAACATCTCCCCCCAACATTATAATAACCAAAGGCATTGTAACACCCATTGCACTAGACAGTTTATTACCCAGAAAGACCTGGTCAGCCCCAAGAGAGACAAAAGTCCCAGACTGCTTATATTAATCAACAAAGAGTTTTACTATAAAATTAATCACCTAATTAACCAGTCTTCATTTCTCTGAGATATATAATTACAACCTGAAAGAAAAAAAAATAATCATTTTGTGTCTTTTACTTTAAGAAAACACCATGGCAAAGCACTTTCTGGCCATGAGTACTTTAGAATATGGCCTTCAGCCACTGGAAATTCTCAAACTTTTTCAAATATCAAACTACTAAACATCACATGATCACTA
Source organism: Epiperipatus broadwayi (assembly GCA_028023455.1). NCBI lineage: Eukaryota > Metazoa > Onychophora > Udeonychophora > Euonychophora > Peripatidae > Epiperipatus > Epiperipatus broadwayi. Next base: position 169,215 of record JAQFVV010012539.1, on the reverse strand, counting down.
TCTCATACCAGCACACAACTGCCATCAAACAATTCAAAACAAACCAAGCAAAACTCTCCACACAGTAGTGCCATCCTGTGCTAACAAGCAATCAATGGATTCCAGAAGGCTTGTGCATAAAATCCCTATCTAGTGCCTACTCATCCAATATCCCCAGACTAGTTTCTGGTTTGTGGTCTTCATCAGTGAGGAGCCTTGGATCTGAGAGCACTGCACCTAGATCTTAAATAGAGTTAAAAGGTGGGTGCTGGAGGGTTGCATTAGATCCTATGATCAAGGTGCAGTGCTCTCAGATCCAAGGCTCCTCACTGATAAAGGCCACAAGCCAGAAACTAGTCTGGGGATATTGGATGAGTAGGCACTAGATAGGGATTTTATGAACAAGCCTTCTGGAATCCATTGATTGCTTGTTAGCACAGGATGGCACTACTGTGTGGAGAGTTTTGCTTTGTTTGTTTTGAATTGTTAAATATCAAACTACATAAGGATAATTGCCCACTTCATCTTATCAATTTCAGTGGATCCTACTATTAGCATATCACTAAGATCATTGCTTCATGGTTCAATAATGAGCTCAGCTTCAACATATATAGCTTGAAATGTTCATATGCCTTTGTTGAGAAATTCTATAATGTTTACCATGACTACAAAATTGCATCTCTTGATGTTAAAACACTATACATCTCTATTTCTCATGCTCAATCTATTAACATCATTGAAATATTATTTCAGCAAGTGAATTATAATATCCATAAAACTAATTTTATTAGTGAAACCTTGAATTGGATCAGTGATGAAATCATCACATTTATCAATCACAAAACATTAAAAATGAACCACATCTGGCCTATGCTTGATCATTCCCAGAGTATCATATTATACCAATATATGCTTATATATTTTAGATATGTTGATGATACCTTCATATGTGTTAGTGAGGATACTATTCACCAAATACATTCCAAATTAACCTCTCTCACATGAACTATCAAATGCAAAGATGGCCATCATCATAATTAAATTTTTTGATTTAGATATTAAAAGACAGCAACTTCCTGGACTACAAAATGAAATCTTTCAGCATCAGAGGCATCATACTTCCAAATCCCAATGCTCCATGTACTCATAAAGTTGCAGGCCTAAAAAACTTTCTACATAGAAACCTTAAACTCTGTACTTTGGAAACAAAATATCCAAATTATTCATTAATGACCTTGCCAATATCAGATACAATTTCAAATACATCCATGCTACTATCACTAATGTCTCTAACCCTACACCATTTTCCCCCAATGACAAAAAATTTGTCCAGTCTTCCCATCATTTCAAAGATCGTGAATAAATTAAGAAACATATGCTTCAATAAATACAATATTTTTTCTTATCACCTCTTTCACTTAACAAACTGTTAAACAACTCTAAAAACAAAATCCCCAAAGAGGCTTCTCACCAAATTGTTCTAATCCCTCCTGCTTGAAGGCATATTACAGGGAAACCCATGCCAACTTTGTTAAGAGACATGCTCAATATAGTTACATGTACAAACATGCTTAAAAAGCACCACCTACTCTTCAGTCTTCTTAGATAACAAGCTGATCTCTGGTCTTGCTTTAATCTTTCCATAGCCAATGTTATCTTTTCAGAGTGCAATGAATGAAAGAGAAAGATTAAGGAGGCATTATCATTCACCAGGAATGCCAATGCCATCAATAAAAAGGAATCCAGCACCCTGATCTCTAAGAAATGGCATTGATAGCACCTCCTTTCTCGTTAATATGCAAATTTTCTAAGTATTTATTCATTTTGATCTCTTTGATATTCATATTCAACATTACTTAAGGATCACAAATCCTTACATTCTTTATTCTGCAATGATTATGATACCTGGTTGTATCTGGAAGTATTTAGTATCAATAAATCTTTCTTTTTATAATCATAACCTGTTTTGTTGTTGAATGTTGGAACATTCACCTTTCATCATCATAATTATTATTAGTATTATTTTTATGATGATGATTTAATAGCAATCTTTGTGAATCTTTTGCGTTACATAATGTTACATAACAATGATTGTATGGACAACAGGTGTAATCATGTTATACAGATTTTTTATGAATTAATTTCAAAGATTACAATAATCAGGTTTCAAGGTATATTTTTTACAAATGCTGCTACTAGTTTTGATAGAGAGATGGATATCAATTTTAATCATTTATAAAACTCAATTTCATAGATAGATAGATATGACCTAAGATTATAAGTCATATTAAAAGTTATTTGCAGTCACTAAATCTTGATTATCGTTCTTTTAATTGTTAATCTTGTAGTATACTAGGAAGGTAACTTATAATTCATGTAGCATAAAGTCAAGCTATGGGTGCTGTACAAAGAACAAAGTCAGTTCAGAGTAGAATTAACATATGGTGATAACTGATAGATTGTGATAGATGGGGAGTAAATTCTGTAGTCTTATGGTGGATAAAGATAAAGGCAGTTAGGGAAGGTGAGTTTTGTTGAGAGTAATAGGTGGACCATTGAATGCTATTCAATGTGGTTATCTTTGGATTATGGCCTATTATAGATTGGACGATTGTTTTAGTAGTGACCAGGTGGTGGAAAAAATATTTGGGGGTGCAATATTGTTGTCCCAGGCTTTGATTTGTTGAAACGTGTTGATGAATGTAGCTGGATGTCTTTTGGTGTTGTTGCTAATGGTGAAGATACAGCAAGTTCACCAGAAGACATACAGGATAAAAGTTTCTGCACATGCTGTGGAAGCATTATCTGCTGATAGAAGTGAATAAGCTGCTGTAGAGGTGCGACTGGTCATCTGTATGTATTTAGCATGATAGTTCTGATTTGGTTGAGGGCTTGAACCTGGTGAAAGAGCTGTTATTGAACTTCCTCTGCCACATTACATAAAGTGTATAATGGATTTATATGTTTATATAGAGGGTGATACTGGAGAAAATGTGATTTTGGCCATGCATGTAGGTTAAGATCTGAACTAGAAAATCAAAAACTTTAGGCTCCAGGGATTACCTTTTGAAGGAGCAAGGTAGCTGGTGGTTATTGATACCAAGCATGGAAGAATAATAATCTTTGTTGACCTTTGGATATAGTATAGCATATTTTTGACAGTATGTGTATTTATTAGTCATGGGAAATGTTGATTGGTTGAATGCTTATAGAATTGATTGGTAAAGTATGGTGAAAAATGAATCTGATTTAGGAAGAGGTCTATTAGTAGGGATTTCTTGTAACAGTGATCATAGAACATTTGATGCAATTGAATTTATGGCTTTTTGGATATAGAACTCTTGGGTGTTGTGGAGGCTCAGACCATTTTTAATGAGTGGGCAATTAAGTCTCTTAGCTGAAATTGACACTGTCTTCCTGCCCCATAGTAGCTTATTGCAGAGGGAGGAAATGACAGAATTAAATGATTTTGAAAATTTAACAATAGGCAAATAATATGTAATCTTAGTTATTATGAGTATATTAAATAGCTGAATTTTAGCATAGAGAAAGAGGTAAGCTTTGGAGAGGGAGTTGGTAATCCCTATGGCATTTTGTTTAAGCTTGTTTTATAAGGTGTTATTCATTATAAATGAGTCCATGTAAAATGGGAAACCTAAGAAAGAGGTTGCCTTGAGTGTATGGTTTGCTGGTGCATATAAATCATGCTGATGTTTTACTCATGTTAAGTCTGGGTTTATGTCACAGTATATTGATTGAGGATGCTTAATGTGGTGAGATGGTTACAAGATAGCAGGAAAACAGTGACATTATCCATGTAAGCTATGTATGGAATGTATTGGTGGGTATGTATAATTTGGATGCCTGAAAATGTATATGTTTTAATAGAGGATTTATATAGAAAATAAAGAGTACAGTAAGAGGTGAGCATTGGAAAATGGATTGCATAGGGGTGAATGATGGTGAAATTTTCCCATTAAAAGTGATATGGATCTCTCTGCTCTACATTAAGTTGGTAATTAAGTAAAACAGGGTACTTGGAATGATAATATTAGATAGTATATCAATCAGACTGGGAATAGACACAGAGTCAAATGCAGACTATATATAGCTAAACTGCAATTGGAGTATATTTTTTTAGTCTTGAACTGAGTTCAAGATTGCTTTAAACATCAGAGCAGCCTGTATGCAGAAAAACCTTTTTTGCAATCTGCATATTATAAAACTAGAGGAAATAGGTGTGGCTCTAGATGATCCTTTGCAACTTTTTCCAGTATCTTAATTCCAAGTGGCCCCATAGAAATTGGACAAAGCTTAATTAGAGTAGAGATTAAGCCTGTTTTTTTGGTAAATGGTACAATTGTGATTGGATATAATCTTTTGTTATCATATATCCTTTGGGATAGATAATTTTCCAGATCACAGAGATATAATGCAGTAAAGTACCTAAGGTGGGCAAAAACAAGGATTCCATTGGAACCTAAGTAAAATGAGTTATTTATGGTGGCAAGCTTGTCAGAAAATTGTATGACTTGTAATGGGGTATTGATATCAGGTGGCCCAAATAAATAAGATGGTGTAAATGCATTGTGGATTTGTAATTTCTGTTTGAAATATTGGTATTTATGATTAATCATATTATAATCTGCACACATATTACCATCAACTTAAAGTGTCATAGGAACTTTTAGAGTAGATGGGTGGCCCATGGCCTAGTGAATATATTCTCAGTTCATGTATGTTAATGAGTAAGACAAATTTTTATTTTCTTAATAATATTCTTTAAGTGTTTTTTTTTTGATTGGTAATTTTTTGATAAGCCTGGGAAAGTGCATGTAAATATGATGTGCAAGATTCTTTAATATAATCTGTATATGAAATTCATTGACTAATGCTCGAAGTCGAGAAGTGGAGGGTAAAAATGACATGTTGGATATTGAATGATATTATTAGTTGTAGTATTAATATAATCATCATCATTATTATTGTCTTTCTAATTTTTTTTTCTTAAAATTAAAAGGCATGGGTGTCTGTAGCTAATGATGATAAAGTTATTATAATTCATCAGATAATTGAATAGGTGCTAAAGTATTTTATAAATACTGATTATGCCATTCTTATGGCAAATTTGAAACTATAACTGTACATAATTTAAAAATGGCTTTAATAAATTATTAAAGTATTTGTAAAATTTGGATAGTTTTAACATTTAATTATCCATGATGCAAATATTTAAATTAAAACTATGTTCACTATGCCGGTGTGTGTTAATATTTTTTATTGAATTACTAAGCATGAAAGTGCTAAACTGAAAATAGTAATTCTAGTCATATGTCCATACATAAATATCTGGGTTTTATTTTGTGTAAATGATATCCAAAAAACATTTGATTTTTTTAAGCTTATAACAACTATTATTTTACTCCAGAGCTATCTATTATAATTTCGAATAATCCGTAAATATTAACAGATAAATATTTTCACGTATTGATTATTAAATATATAGTTAATAAAAATTGAAATATTTATCATATTCAAATTTTTGGGTTTGCAATGAATGTATTGATTATTTTCTAAAGTAAAGTTTCAAGTGAATAATTATTAATCTTAATATGTCTAATTTCAAAACTTCTATTATCTAAGCATAATTACAAAATATTGGTTTGATTTATTGTTTTAATTTCTGTTAAGTAAAAGCTTTGTGATAATACAAATATAAGCATATTCTGTATTTTATAATGTCATATTAGTATTAATAAAATACGTTATATGATATATAAAAACTTTTATATTTATACAAATCTATAGATAGTAAAATTAATGATTATTTAATTTTTAACAGAATTTTAATTCATGTGAGGGAAAGAGGAAAGGAGGAATAAAGTTTGTTATCAAAATATATAATTCACAAATGCAAGAAAACCTTGGAACCAGGAATTTTGGATTCTTGATAATCTACATACATTTATAAATGTCTTGTTTAGGTTTAAAAGAATCTTTGTTGATATGGTTCTATAAAAAAAATCAACCACACTGCTGAAATTGCATTTATCAAGATATTTCACTCATTAAATATGCATATATAAATGATATATAATTCAGTTGTTAGTGATCTAAAAAAAATGTAAAGATAGGCTATAATTTTAATGTCTGTATAATTATGATACTCCCTCACTAATCCTTTAATCATTTTTTTATGGTCAGCACATTGAATCTTTCCATATAGCTTTTCAACTTATGCACATATTTTCACTTCCTGTTTATTTTTTGATTTATATTCTGAAAGCAAAGACATATTATTTTTTAAATTTTTTAACAACATGTTCACATTTTTCATGATAAAGAAAATTTTTTTAGATATAAATATATTTTTAAAAGAAGCTCTAAAATTATTAAAAGATTTAGATTTTCAGTTTTTATTACATAAGTCTATCAGAGCCTTGGTTGAGTTAATTTTATTTGCCAAGATTTTAAAAATTAATTAATTGTTAATAATTTTTATTAATCATTTATTAGATGAAAGATTTCATTTAATAAATGATATTTCTCTAGTGTAATCTTTACTACATCATTCTTAGGCAAGGTCTGGACTGATTTCTTTAAGGTAGGAGCTGGTTCTAAAGTAGGGACTGGTTTCTATCCACTTTTAATACCTTGAGAAAGGGTTTACTAATAAACATATTACCAAAGACATATGAGGAATGCACAGCTTTATCCTATGTCTTTGGTCATATGTTTGAAATTATAATTTCTTTGTTTTCATTTTAAAATTTCAAGAAAACTTAAAGGATTATACTCTGTGGTTTAATTTCCTTTTTCAAATGATGTATACCATGTTTAACTGAATAAAAAGTAGATTATTATTATTTTTTATTAATAAATCTATTTATTTATTTTTGCTTACTTTATTAGACTGTACAGAGAAAACAAAGTGTACATTTTGATATAAAAAGTTTAATTTTTTTTCTCATGTGTCATAGCATCAACCAGGAAGCGAACCCACTAACCAGGACAACTGCTTGTAAAGCTGCTGTCAACAACCTCTTGACCACCAATGCTTGACAAAGTTTAATTTGTAAATCGATTCAATATGCATTGATGATTTTGCAATTTCAAGGTGTTCATCTTGAAAACAAACATAACATTATAATGCAAATATTCAATTTTATATTTTTTATTATTCAATTATTATTTTAAAAAAGTATTATTAGATAAAAGTAATTGTCAGAAATAAATATAATTTATTAATGTGTTTGCATAAGCACATCAGTGTTTGTATAACAAGTAATGATTTTGACTATATCTATAAAATTAAGCTACTATAGAGCAGTACAAAATAAATTTAAGGCTGATTATCAAATGCACAGAAAGGTTGCAGTTGATGAAGCAATGACAAAATTTACTACACATAGTACCATGTAAAAATATAAACTTGTAAAATCAATAAAGAGAGCTTTCAAATGGTGAATGGGTTGTGATAGTATGCAGGCAAGAAATCAAATATACATAAATATAAATATTAATAATGAGATTCAAACAACTGGATTAAGTTTAAAATATAAATATTTATTTTGAACACAATTGATGATGAATTTTAGATATATAATTGACTCTACGCTTATAAAACTTTGTTTCATTATAAACATTAAAGAATATTATTAAGATTATGTTGATTTTTACCAATATTAAGTTAGTGCAGTGGTTACAAGAGACGGATTTATCGGAGTGGTTTGGTGGCCGTTTATACATAATACATTTTATCAAGATATAATCAAGTTTCACTGATTAACGATTTCAATACATAAGTTTCTTTTATCCAGATATTTGATTTATAATAATAACAATGAGGATACATTTTGATTGGCAGCATAAAACATTATTTCTTTTACATTTTCAACATTTGATAATGGGATATAGCGAAAACTCAATATTTGCCGGAAAGGTTTATTTCAGTAAGGAGGGATGGCAGCTTCATGAGAAGTTGGGTTTAAACACCAACAAATAAAGAGAAAACAAAATGTTTTATTACTGCATATCATTACAATTTACTTTGCTAAACAGGCTAGAAACTAATGGTAAGAAATGGCGGTGCTAGCATACTATCAGCGAGAGGAAATGGCACATTTGCCAGGACAAGGACACTCTCCAATTTTATATAACCATGGTACATGCCAGCTTCATGCTAAAGTGGTACAAGAAGAAAAGGTTGGTAGGAAGATTCTATAGGCTGGACCATGGCACATCTATACATTGCTTCATCTACTCTAACCTGCATGATCTAAAAGTAAACGTAGACTTCTTTTATGATGAGGATACGAACAATGAGGCTTTGAATCCCTGGAATGAGGTACAGGTGATTCAAAGCAGTATATAATATATATACTTAGAGGAGAAGAATGACTAGCAAAATGATCATGACTCCCTGGAGTGAGGTACAGGCAAATCAGATCGAAGCCGTATGTGGTTTATAAATAATTGGATATATGCTAGCAACGCTATCGGAATAATATAAAATCAATAAATTTAACTATTAAAGAAAAGCCTTAAATGGTTTAGCAAATACGTAATGACATGCTATGATAATGACCTACATAATCTAAAGTCATTGATTATAAATTAACTATCATTAGTGAAGCTTGCAGTGCTCCCCCTTCCTGAATCAATATTTTAATATAGGAAATATAAAAAAAAAAACTAAAATGGTGCAAATTACAAAATAAATTTAAGTCACCAATCTTTGTGGCAATGATGATCAATAAGAAATTTTATAAAACTAACGTTAAACCAATAGCCACCCCGGATTGCAAAAATATTTATATATTTCGTATAAATTTATGATAAAACATTTAGATAAAAATATTTATTTAAAGTATAACCTAATCTTACGAAGCATTTAAAATAATTAACAAGAACTCATTAATTCCTCACCCCTTCCCTTTTTAATAGAAGTTCGTAAGATTAAGTTTTTTTAGTGGCATTTATAAATAAAGTGAGAAAATATAAAAATATTATTAAACTTAAATCATAACTGCACTAACTGATAAAAATAATAAGAAGCACGAGTTGGATTACAGAATAATTAGGTAGCAAAGAATTGATATGAGGTTAACAAAACTCAAGAAACATTAAATATAACAAAATTATTAGTTTATAAATTACATTACATAGTTAAAATTGGATAAGGCGGTTATACAGTCTTTTGGCTGGTTACCTCAGGATTCTTTGGAAGTACTGGCAAATCTTCTGCAGCAGGCAGCATTCTTTGGGGCTATATTATGGCAAGGATCAGCTGAAGATGCTAGATGGCAATTTGGCTCTCCAAAATTTCAAACGGATGTGAAGTCCCCTAGCAATGACTGACCAAACTCTAACATAATAGATTTTTAGCTCTATTTATATCAGTTTTTGACCCCTCAAAGAATATTTATTTTAAACTAGATTTCCTGCCTCTAATGGATCTCTATTTTAGGAAAATCTTTACTCTATTGTTAGTAGAGATTCAGTTTTAAAATAACTGTCTAAAATCAATTCAAATCAATTTCCTATTTGGAAATGGATTTGACATTACAATGTTGATAGCTAACTAAAATCCATTAGCTTTGTTTTAGCTTTTACTTTTTAATTTTAATTTACAATTTCCCTTTTTTTTAAATCATGAGACAAACTCCCCACCCCTTTAATTATTTTAGACAGTTATCTTGAATTTATATATTGTTTTATGGAAAAAAAATTATAACGTATTAAAATAAAAAAATACAATTTTAGAAGATACAAAATTACCTAATATTTTTAATTACGTATATACGCTCCTATAATATACATTTTACATCAACAAAAAAAAAAAAAAGAAATGGAGCACGATGACATGTGGACAGTGGTAAAAGCATGAAATTCAACCTCGAACTAAGGTCGACTGTTTCAATATATATATATATGAAGATTTTCACAGGTTACAGATATAAATGATATACTTTGCAGCTTCATCATATAAGATGTATATAATTAATATATCAATGTTTCAGCTTGATTATACAAACCAAAAATTGTGTGATAAATAGAATTATATATATATATTATGATCTTCAGTTTTTGCAGTAGAACTAAATGTCAATTCTTGTGATGGTACATTATTTAAAAAAATAAAAATTTTAAATGATTTATTTTCTAGTGAATAAATTTTATTGTTAAATAATAAATAAAGTGCATCTAAAAATTATTGTCAATTTATAATGGATATTATAAGATGATAACAACATGAAAACAATCTTATAACATTGTTTATAATGTTTAAACGTAATAAGTTAATTGTTGTATAATTATAAGTACTTAAATATAAAGTTATTACTGGTTTAAGACATAAATGAGGTTAATCTGTTAAAAAGGAGTTTGTCTGTATTATTTCTATATTGTCATTAAAGAACTTTAAAATAAGTTTTAAAACTTTAAAGAATGTCCTAAATATTTAGGCTAGTTTCAAATAAAGAGTATTATTTAATTTTAATAGCATAAGTCATCTATTTTACAGATTAATTAAAGCATAGTGATAAATGCTGATTTAATAGCATTGTAATCTAGTTTTGGTTAGAAAATCTTATAGTTTATATAATTAAAAAGTTTTTTATTTTAAACAAATAGCTAGCTCATGAATATAAATTATTATTTCTGGATAAAGAATTTAATAATACTATGTGTGATTGTGCATGCCTGAAAATTTCTAATTATTTAAACTTTACTTCCTGCTAAAAAAAAAAAAAAAATGTTTAGAATTGAATTTAAGCATATTATACTTTATATGTATTTATTTTAAAAGATATAACATAAAATAATGTTCTGAGATCTTATAATAAAATATTTGAATAAATATTCTCATTATTTTGTTAATATAATTTTTTTATTAAATAATGTAAGTCTTTAATATATTTAGAGAATGTATTTTTTTACTGTAATAGATTTCAGTTTACTAAATAACATATTAAATAATTATTTAGAAATTGGTGTAATCCTTAATTATTGTTTTGATTTTCTGTCTGGACTAAATTATAATTAGACAAAATTATTTTTAGAATTTTTTTGAACTTTCAATTAATTGAGTTATCTGGGATGTTCTGCACACCTGTCAGTTATCCAGTCAATGACCATCACATGCTTTATTCTATAAAAGTCTGATGTTGCTAAACCAACACACACACTTATCTTTAAACATTTAATTTGTCTATAGTACTAATTTCTTATAATTTTATTTGTTAGTTAATCCAATTATATGTCAGGGAGACAGAAATTTATCTTTTGACCAATTTGCCCTGGTAAATTTTTTTATAAGTTTTATACATTAAAATGCATGTAAAACAGTATATTTTATTATATTAAATTTTTGCTAAAAAATTTAAGGTAGAAGGTGGAAAATTCAAAATTCCCACTCTTACAATAGACATAAGCTCTACCCTTCATGTTCAGCCATTGTCTGTTGCCAAGGCTGTAAAACATTTAGCATTTTACAACATTGTTTAAAGAAAATAGTTCCAATGACCAAATTTATTTGTAAATTTATTACAGTTTTAGATTTTTTTAAAAAATAATTTACACTATATTTATTAGATATGAAGAAATATAAATTATTAAAAACTTATTTTTACTTGAAATATTTTATTTTCAAAAATATAATGTTATATTAGCAGCAAATGTAAGCATTGCCTGAAGCAATTTACAAGCTTAGTTTTTACATAAGCAATCTATTTATACTTACAAGTATGAAAATATTGCAATTTTGCAATAAATATTTACAATTTTAAACTTTTAAAGCATAATTTGTTACATATAAGAGAAATAAATAAATATTAGTTTGGATGTTTAAAAATAATAAGAATTAAGAAATATTTTGTTGATTTTATAAACTGAAAATAATATTTCTAGAAACAATGTCGCCTAAACTCTTTGTTTTGTTTATGATCTCATTTTTTTAATATTTACAGAAATAAAATATGAACATTTAAAATTTATTTCAGTAGTAAACAAAAATATCTAGCAAATGAAGTGAAATTTATTATTTTTAGATAAGTAATAATCATTTTAGCATATATTTTACATTGATGTATGAGACAAATAAAAACATTAGAAAATGCAGACCTACAAGAGGGTTAAGTAAAGTATGCATTGTTAAATAGTAAATATCTATTCAGATATCTTTTATAACTGAAAACTCTTTAATACTTTAAAATTCTACAAGATTGCATTATAAAAAATTCTACAGCATATATTTCAGGAAGTAAATTGTTGTCTTTGTCAATTTATCACAATAATGGAATTCAATCAAAAGTATTATTTCTGCATTGCAAAAACATTATTGTATTCAAATGTCACACTGAAAAGGATAATGTCTAAGTTATATGCTAGAACTTTTAAGATATTTTGGTAGTGTTCGATAATGGGTACCATGGCCACTAAGTGATGCTGCAACACTACCAAGAAACCTGCAAGTGATAAATTTATATCCAAAAATGGCTGAAATTGCTGGAAAATTAAAACTAAAATGCCTAAGGCAAGAGATCAAAGACAGTAAAAAATTTAGCCTAAGGCAAGAAATCAGAAGTAAGTCAAAAATCAAGTGAAATAATATATAAATTTTAAAAAAGTACACACAAAAAAAAATGCTATGAAATCAAAAATAAGTAAATGCAAATAACATTACATGAGAGCTTCTGTCTCCCAAAAATGTATTAAATTAATTATTCTTTACTTTGAAATTATTGCATATCATTTAAATTCATTAATAATTAAAAAATATAAAGCAATAGGAACATTACACAAAAAATATTACTAATTTATTTTCAGGCATTTGTAGTAGGCACTTGGATGTTTGCAGCATAAAAATCCATTAAAAAGAACATTGTTATTTTGATTTAGAGAACATATTGCAGCACACAATTATTTGATGGTTTAAAAAATAGGACAAAGATGGCAAAAATGAACAGCAGGCTTCAGCAAACAATTATTGTTCTGCAAAAATCAGCAAAAAGAAGGTTCAAATTTTTAGGCTTTCGATGGAAAATTATTTAGAGAAACATCCAAATTTTGAAGCTTATTGGAGCAAAATTATTTAGATAAGCTTTTTGTCAAACAGATTGCAGGACACTTAAATAATAACTGCACATTTTTAAAGAACACCTTTTAACAGACTTAAATATTAACAGCAGAATAAATAATGATGGTTTAAAAAAATACAACAAAGATGGCACAAATTAACAGTGCGGGATTTTGGAATGTTTCCTGAAAGTTTGTGCATGTTTATTGGCATATTCATCTGTATAAAAAAAATTCATATTAACCCTGTCAAAAAATAAAAATTATCCTAACAACTTCTATTTCTATCAGTACAAAAATAAATAATATGTCATACTAAAACTAAGCAGTTATTTCACAAGACTAGTTCAGTTACATTTTGATTAAATTTGTCGGCTTTGGAAATTGTATTTTTCATGTGAAAAATCTATTATGTCACATTTCATTTTAAAAATACAAACTGTGACATATATTATATTACTGTAAGATTATATTTCTCTTTTTAAATCTTCAATTGGTATATGTGTATAGATTTAATTCAGTATTTCATAAAAATCTTATATAACATACTTATATAATGAAATGTTTGCATGTCTATTTTGAAGAAGAGTTATAAAAGCTAATGTATTTTTAATTAATTTTATTTTTTGATAGCTAATGGATTTTTATGGTGCAAATAACCTTTTTCTATTGTTAAACTTCTTAACTTAGCTCAACAAAGGAAATTCATGTGAATGGAAAATGGTGCTGCAAAGATTGTATTTACTTTCACTCTAAATACCCAAAATTTATTTTTAAAATTAACATTTAACCTACATGCAAAAGAGAGAAACTGGCAGAATGTACTTAAAAGCTAATTTCTTAAAAAATTTTAAATTGAGATAAATATAAGTACTATAATTGTCATAATAATGTTTATAGAGACTTAAAATTTTGTTGATATGAATTTATAAGTGGTTAAAGAATATTTAAAAGCTATTCTAAATTTTGAAATTATAAAAATATAAGTATAATAAGTTAATATTGAATGGTATGAATAAATGGTGATAGTTACAAGTTAAAAATGTATTGAATATCTTGTTAAATAAACATTAAAAAACCTTTGAAACCACTAATTTTTAATATAATGTTTAATATTCAAATAAGTTAAATTTATCTTCTAAAATTAAGTTTAAATTATATAAAATTATTTATTGTTTTAATTCTTATAATGTATTACATATTTTAATTTTAGTAATATTTAAAAATGTCAAAATTTGTTATTCCAAATTTTTATTATTGTATTTAATATTTTTCTTTAATATAATATTTTTTGTAATTAAATATTTATTTAGTTGTTTGCAGACAGTCAATTCAAAAAATTGCTACATTTGTCTGGAAAAGTAGATCATATGATTGATGAGTGTGTAATGCATGCATGAATTTAAAAAAAGTTTTTAATTACTTTATAGATTTGTTACTAGAATTGAGGCATTTGTACATGATAAAAATAAATATAGATTATTTATTTAATTAATTTTTAAAGATATTTGAAATTAGTAAAGATAAACTAAAAAATGGATACATTTTTATTAAATGCTTGTTCAATTGGTAAATAATTATTAAAATGTTATTTTAAAATGTTTGGTTAGCTTAAATATAATTATAAAATTAATTGAGAATTAAATATTTCTTGTATTATTAAATAAAAATGATGCCTCATAATTTATTTTTGATTTTTAAAAGTACATAAATGGCAAATATGTAAATGAATTTACAATTAGGTGATGTATTAGCCAATCAAAATTGTTTTAAAAAAAGCAGGTATAAAAACTCTGTGTAATTAAAATTATTGTTTACTATTGTTATTATCTAGTTAATCTTACTGTTATTTATTTATTTTTTAAATAGTATCAGTTTGTTAATAATCAATTATTTTAAAATTAAATATAATTTTTAAAAAGTTGAAATGATTTTTTAAAACTATTATTTTGTTTAACTAAAAAGGATGAAATAATTTTTAATATATTTCCTACTAATGGAGGATTATGAAGACTAGTTAAAGATTCATTGGTAAATTATGGAATATAATCCTCTAGTTTTATGCATGGAGAATAGGTATTGAAGGACCCAAAAGTTTGGGGAAGTATAATTTTTCCTATACTATAACATTTTTATATTTATTTATGTAAAGAACTTTGGAATTGCAGTGGAATATTATCCAGAAATATGATATATATATATAATAACTCTGTATTGATAAAGTTAAGAACTTTAAAAAGAATATTATTTAAAAAAAATAATTGGAAAAGTTTAAAAGGCAGTTGATTTTTAAACCTTATAAAAAATATTCGAGATCAAGTTATAGAATACATTGCTCTCTCTCAATTTTATAATATGGATTTTATTTTAAAAGATTTTAATATTTTAAAAGAAATAATTGTCTTTGAAGCAAGTGATATTTTAAACTTTTTAGAAGTAAAAGTATCATAAAGAGATAGCTGTTATAATGAAAATGAATTGTTCATAAAGTTATATTAAAAATACATGAATATTTTGGTATAATAAAACCTGTTATTTTAATTGTGATAATTAAATTATAAAGAAGAAAAAATGGATAATAAAAAGAATATCATTATTGTAGAAAGAAATTATTTTTTTATATTTTAAAATGGATTTATCTGCTATATTATATGTGCTTAATTGGAATATAATTTCTAAAAAAATGAAAAGACATCTGTTTGTATTAATTTGCATACTTATGAAAAGTGACTGAAAATGATGCATGTCTCAATCAATGAGAAATTTCACATGCATGGAAAGAATAGAATTTACCTAAATTTAATGTTTTTTTTAAATGATATATTAATTATTGTATCCTGCAAGAAAGTGATAGAAAATAGACTGTTTGAATAACTTTTGGAAGCAGGATGAATAATTATTTTCCAGATTTGCTTAAATATTAAAAGTCGGCATTATTATTATTATTATTTTATTTGTGAATTTATGCACCGAGGAGAGGAGAGCTGGAAGAAAAAAGCTTTCGACAATGTTCATCACTTAGTAACAGTAACTCCTTAGATTATTAACTGAACTTGTTATATGGAAGAACATTTATATAAGGAATACGTAAAAAAATTATTATTATTTATTTTAAAATATACTAACAATTAGAATTACAATTTAGTTATAAGATGCAATAAAGGTTACATTTTTAGATGTTTTTAAAAATCATAATATTAATATTTGTTTAAAAAAATCTTTTTAATAATTTTTACTAAATTTTTTGAAAACATTTTTATTACAGTGCATTAGTTTACCCTGAGTGTAGTATGAATGATATTTTAATTATTATATTTTATGTAAAACTGGACCGGAAAACATCAAAGATGTGATTTTGCAAATAGTAAAATCATATTAGGTAATTTAAATGATTATAATTATTATATGATTTTTTTTACTTAAAGTTGATTGGAGTTTTAAAAATATTTATCTTATGTTATATGAATAAATGAACATATGGATGTGTGAGTTAATAACACATATAGTTTTTTATTAAGAGATATAAACTATGAGAAATATGCATATATTTATTTTTTTATTTATTATATTATAAAGTTAGTTATGATTTTATAGAATGATCATAATTTGATATGATTCTTTGCTAGATAAACCATATGGTATTTATTTTCAAGATATGAATATTGAACAAATATTTTAAAATCAAATCTCATTTGTATTTGTAGGTAAGTTTATGTGTGAAGCCTTTTCTTATAGTAGTTATGGTTTGATAAAGAGATATATAACTTTGTTTATTATTGGGAAAATTGCTTAGTTATTTTATGATGTTGAATATCTAAATCTTTTTGAAATAACAAATGGTAGTGATAGGGGAGTAGAATAATGAAACTCTCAATGCTTATATGGTAGGGAGTTAAGAAAATATGATAATTAACCTATATTATATCTAAGAAGTTATTATGCAAGAACAGTTAACGTATCTCTGCACTTTGTATTTATTTCCATGGACAGTGTTCTGATTTTTATATTTAATTAGTCTGTAAGTGCTCAAAAGAAAGCCTAGACATTATTTCCAAGGACAGTGTTCTGATTTTTATATTTAATTAGTCTGTAAGTGCTCAAAAGAAAGCCTAGACATTATTTTTAAAGGTATTAGATGAAGTCATACCTGCTGTTTCTCTACACTGATTTCCTTGAGATTTTATTGAATTTTGTATTATTAAGTCTTTACTCTTGTTATTCCTTCATATCGTATGTATTGTATCACTATCTGAATTTCATTAGCAAAACATTGTATAGACTAGTATTTTTGAAAGATGAATAATCGATCATTTTAGAAAAGATGATTTATTTTACAAGTATGCAAGATAGGTTTTTGGTATTGTGAAGAAATACAAATGATGTTGAATGCATAATGTTGATGGTGAATATAAGAAAGGGATCATAATTTTTCCTAAATATTTTTGATGATAAAAGAATCATAGCTATTCCTAATTTATACTTTGATACATTCGATTTTTTATAAATTGACATTTTGGTAAAGCAATACATATTTTTACAGTGAAACATTAAATGAAGAATATGAGTATGACGAATGCTTATACTTTATTTTAATTTTTATTGTTGTGTTTTTGAACATGAAACACACATCATAAAATAGAATGGTGCCAGGCAAAATTATTATTATTTAGTACATAAATAAACATATTTTATTAATTTGCTTTACATTAACCTAAAATAAACATAATAATGTTTTGGTTTATAAAATTTATGCTAGATATTTTTTTTATTTATTATTTTTACTGAAAGTAAAAAATGATATTGATTATTCATTAATCTAGAATTAAGTTTAATATAATATTGTAGGATGAATAATAGAATGTTTTTGAATAACTAAATACATGATATGTATTTTTAAATAAAAAAATTCTTAAGCCAGAATGAAGGCTTATACATTAATAATTTTTGAGATCAAAAATTTGTAAATTCAATCTTTCTTTTATTTGAATTTTGTATTTTATTTTTATTTTAATATAGTATTTGTCAGTTTTTTTTTATTATAAAAATTGTAAATATTTTTGTATATAATTGTTTTCTAGTATGAAATAAGTTTGTTAAAGTTGTTGTTATAAACTTATTGTCCGTGTACCTCCACAGGATTCGATTTTACAAAATTCAGAACTAAACATATTACATCTGTATTTTTATATTGGATTACTTCCATCATCTAATGTGTATGTTGAATGTCTTTAGAGAAGTTTAATTTTATTTAAATATTCCAAATGCATTCAACTGTTAATAATATCACAGCAAATAGGTTAGTTTATACACCAACCTGTTTGCTGTGATATTACTAACAGTTGGTGCATATACTAACCTGTTTGCTGTCATATTATTAACAGTTGAATGCATTTGGAATATTTAAATAAAATTAAACTTTTCTAAAGACATTCAACACACATATTAGATGATGGAAATAGTCCAATATAAAAATACAGCAAGAACACCATAATCACAAACCTTCAGAAAAACATATTACATGTTTTGCACATTATAATTTTAAAAGATATTATTTATTTAAACAATATTGATTATTATTCAGAATATGACACAGCAAAATCATATAATATAAGATTATTTTAGTCATGATTTATTATTAAAAATACTGCCATATAATTAAGTATATTTTTGTTGCCACATGATAAATGAGAAATGAAAAATGAGAGAATAGGATTATTATTATTATTATTATTATTATTATTATTATTATTATTATTATTATTATTATTATTATTATTATTATTATTATTATTATTATTATTATTATTATTATTATTATTATTATTATTATTATTATTATTATTATTATTATTATTATTATTATTATTATTATTATTATTATTATTATTATTATTATTATTATTATTATTATTATTATTATTATTATTATTATTATTATTATTATTATTATTATTATTATTATTATTATTATTATTATTATTATTATTATTATTATTATTATTATTATTATTATTATTATTATTATTATTATTATTATTATTATTATTATTATTATTATTATTATTATTATTATTATTATTATTATTATTATTATTATTATTATTAGTGACTAGATTATTAAGTAGTAAATATTGTATCAAATGATAGTTAGATCAAGTGTAGGAGTATTGTTTATTACTATTCTTATTATTGTTTAGGTGTAGTTAGGAGATTATAAATTAATTAGATTTTTATTTAAAGAACCGGAGATAATTATATTTTAATAACAGAATTTTAGAATTTATTTATTAATATTATATTTGATTATTTATAATATTCTTAAAAGTCTTAAGAATGCTATGGTTTTATACTATTACTTAAAATAAAAGAGGGGATAGTATTCTTATGCCATTGAGATTGTATCTTTCGGGATATATGCTCAATGTAATCCTACTACTTTACCTTTCACATATATCTCATGATGATTATTATTATTTATTTAAATCGAACCATATTTTTATTATCAATTTGAGCTAGTCTAGTGGTCAAAATTATCGTAAGATATTATTTGTACTTGATTTTATTATATTAAGATTGAAAATTTTAGCCGGATTTTTTTTTTTTTCGTATATTGCAAAGCGTTGACCGGGAAGCAAATCCGGGCCAGCTGCTTGGAAGGCAGCTGTGCTAACCGCTAGGCCACCGACGCTTTAACTCTATTTTGAGTTTTTGGAAAGTATGATTTACTTAGCTTTTTATACATTTTCTGCGAGCCAATTTTTTTTTTTAATAGACCTGTCTGAGGAATATATGCAAGAACAGGAAATCATTATAAAAAAAATTGATTTGAGTGCACATACCATTTAAAGGATATTTTTGTTTGTTAAAAAAGTAATTGTTAGAGTATCAGCAATTAATTGCAATCCTGACGATTTTTGCTTCTAAAACAAATTAAAAAAAATTTACAATTAAAAAAAAAACTCACAACACTTTAATCAGCTAAAGATTGATTTTTGTAGCAATTATATATCTTAACTGAAATAACTACTATTAATGTGTATACTACAACACCTTGATTTATTGTTCTGTGAGATCATTAAAGTATAAACCCTCTCTCTCTTATTATTTTTAAATGATCAAACCTTCATCACTTCGTGCCCTATTTTTTTTTTGTCCAAATATTATTCGTTGCCGTAATTATATAATTAGAAGATAGCGTTTTAATATTTTTGCCAGACTCAATTTATTTCAGATTGCCCTTGTTCCTATCTTCTTAAAATGACATTGTCATGGTTACACGTAAATAGTTAGTAAAATATTTGTGAAGAAACTTGCTAGAGAAATAAAATTCAGAAAGATAATAATATTTGATCATGCAATCCTATTTTAATTATTTTTAGAAAAAAAAATAAACAAATAGAACCCTATCTAAATTAATTGATTGAATTATTTCTAGACTCTAATAAATTGAAAGATCGGTTATTTGATTGTTAGTAGTTTTTTTACGAGAATTTATTTATCCATTGACTAGGGAATAACTTGCAAGTTAATGAAAACCTTGTTGTTGAATAATAAAATAACAGTTGTTAGTCTTATTAGATTTAATAGTATAGTAAGTTATATATAAAAAAAATAGTATTTATTTTTTTATATAGATAGTAAATTATCTCAAAAGTCAAGGATCATTAGAGTATCAAATAAAATAAATACAGTAATAGAATGGTTTCCTGCTTGGGAGTTCATAAGAAGTTCGCGCATAGGTGGAGACGCAACATAGGGATCTTGAATTCAAGGAGAAATGGGATGGTCAAGTTTTTATATGACAGATGCAAAAAGTAAAATGAAAATGTTTGATAGGTTGCAGTTTATGGATAGTAAAAGAATAGCAAAAATAGTGTTCAATTGGGTTATGAGTAAAGGGCAGGTAACAAGATGGGTGAGAAAGGTAATGCGGTATGTGAAAGATTTGGATAAAGAATTTATACCAGTATACTTGTATAAAAGGTGGGATGATTGTGTTAGGAGGATTGTGGAGTGTTATAGTGGTAAGGAATGGGATAAAAGAATAGAAGCATTAATAAAAAATAGGGAGTTGGAGAGATGGAGAACTAGTATGGAGAGTAAGAAGAGTTTAAATATATATAGAAGTAAACGGAATATTGGATGCAAGTTAATTTATGATAATAGTAAGGAAAGTAGTTTATTATTTAAGGCTCAAATGGGATCTTTACCAACAAGAGAATATACATGTAAAACCCTGGATAATTTAGTGTGCAAATTGTGTAAGGAAGGTATAGAAAATATTAGGCACCTGTTGATTGAATGTAAATGCTTGAAAGCAGAAAGGGTACAGATAATGATGTTATGGGAGAATAGACATGAACAAAGTGACTATACAGAAAGTGAGTTATTAGTTTTTATGTTGGGTTTGCAAAGAGATAAGGGGGATTTAGATATAAAGGCCATAGAGTTGACAAAGATTATGTTGTGGAAATGGGATGGGCAGAATATGGGAAGACTTAAGAGTGGGGAATGGAGAATAAAATGGCTAACAGGTTTTTCTGGGCATAATTGCTGAGATATTTTTGACTTCGTTTAAGGAGAAGCCAAATGCATCACATCCGTATTCAGCTACTCAATCACTCACTAAACAGGGAATGGAATATCAATGAATGAACAGATCATTTCCATTTCCTTTAGTAAATAAATAATCATATGGATTACTGCTAGGCAGTTAATAAGAAATTCAAGTGTTAGATGTTTGGTACCAGAATGTACTATTGTATCAAACAATTTTAAAATACTTGATTGAGATCCTCTGCTCTGAAGATTGGTTTAGAATTATTGGGAAAAATAAATCACTTTGCTTTGTGATTAAGGAAGAACATGGCATCATAGCATTTAAAATAAATCTCGATACATCTTGTTTGCATTTGGAGTAACTTTTATTTATACATATAGATAAGTGTTAAACAATAAATAAAATATATTACATAGTAAATATGTTAAGATCTTTGCCTGTTGATAGGTTGAAATATTAGGCAATTGTCTATTACCTAGTTAATTTGTAGCATTTAAACAGCTCTTTCCAGCATGGCTTAATGTAGTGGTAGAGTGGTTAATTCTGAAATTCAAGGCCCATGAATCAGATTTCAGCTCTGACACTTTTGGTATTCTACTTGCTCTATCAATTTGCTATTATTTTTCTTGTATCATTTTTTTGATTATCAGCTTTATTCTATTACTTTGATTCATTTTTGTATTATCTTCTAGTTATCAGTTTTCATTTCTTGTATTATCTTTTGATTAATTTCTTGTATCATTTTCTGATTCAGGTTTTTTATTTGTTATTTATGTGATGGTAACATTTGATAAGTAAATGTTTTAATCTATCTGTGATTCTTGTTGACTTTGATTTGCAATCTTGACTTTTGGTCTTGTAAAAATTTATAGTTTTTACTTATTACATTTTCTTCTCTCTTTCTTGTTTTAAAAAATGTTATCTTTATATATTTTATTGAATTTGGATTGCCAACTCCTTTTCTTCGTCACAATTTTTTTTTATCTGTCTATAAATATTCAAGATTTTTTCCTCAATACCTGAATTTAATTTGTCATTCATAGTTTAATTTAACTCATCATATTATAACTATTCCCCTTTTTTTATTGTCAATTTTAACACTGTTCATACAATTTCAACTATTTGTTTTCTATTAATTATTTAAATTATGGATATCAACAATATTTTTCTCAAGTGATTTTATTTTTTTGCATTCAGTGAGGAATTCCATTTTCTTTTTATTTTAGGGCTAGTCTATAGTTTAGTTACAAATCATACCATTGAGTCAACATTTTTATAGAACAGGGTGCATTACCACATTTTCATTGATCTCTATCTAAATGCCATATGTTTGGTGCACTATTTTATATAATGTCAAGATGGTTCTGGATATAAAATGACTAAAGTTTATACTAGTATGTCAATTTTGTATACTGCCATATAAAAGATTAAGAATCCAGCTTTTAACTTTTTTTTTCAGAATAATCAAAGTTATTCTATATAAGAAAAACATTTCCTAAATAGACTGGACTCATCACACCAATGTATTTTCTGACTCCAATCTCCTACTTATAATCTCTTGGTGACCAACATGGTTTCTAGATGTAGCATTCAAACTCAAATAACCAAAATAGGTAATAAATATTATATATCAAACTGTGAGCCATATTACAAAAAAAAGAAACAATTAAAAACTGAAAAGGAAGATTTTTATTATTAACATTGCAATTACATATAAGATATAAGATATGTATAACATGCAATCATTTTACAAAAAAATATATGAAGTACAGAAGTTGTTGTTCTTTTTTTCTTCAAATTTACATTATTTAAATAAAGTTATATATTTTTTAAAACAAAAAACTTCACAATATTTTTAATAACCAAATTTTTTACAATTTGATTGAATTTTTTGAGCTATAGTTATTTTTAAATTTGATTGCATATACTGATTTGTTAATCTTAATTTTTTCTCAGTTTTAATATTTTTTAAAGTTGAAAATAGTTTTTTGCCCAAATATATTGAAACAGACAGATCGAAGAATCGATCTTAGTTTCATGGTTGTCATTTAAGAACGGTAATTCTAAACCACTATTTACCCGCAATGAGACTTTTTCTATTCCAAGCCACATAAATTTTAAGTTATTTATTTTGTGTTTGTTTAAAAAGAATTTAATGTAAAGAGTATGAGTATAAATGTCACAAATCATGATGAATAATATTCGTGTGTGTGGGTTTGTGGATTTATATTAGCTCAATTTAAAAGTTTCAATTGCGTGTATATTTTCTTTAAATTTTAATTTTGCAAATTATACAAAGTCATTTAAAAATGCTGATCAAAAGTCACATTCCTTTGATCAGTATTTTTAATCAAAATCTTACTTGTACAAAATGTATAGAATAATTAATTTGTACTTTGATAAATTAAGATAATGAATTTATATTTTTGTATTCACGAATTCCGATGTAATTGTTTTGTCAATTTAGAATCATGTATTAAATTTAAAAATAAATGAAAACCGAACAATGGAAATGAGAAACGTAGAACTCTTATCAAGAAAGGCAAATGCTATTGTATAGTCAAAAAATTAGATATTGCTGGAGGCCGGAAAATCAAAGGAGGCGGAGTCATGAACAAAAACTAGGCAGAAAGGTCAACCGTAGCCATCTTAGATATAAGATAGACACTCTAACTTTTGACTTGGCTGTGCTTAGATCGTCTCAAGCTACAGCAAAGTAGTTGTTCCAGAGAAATCACTTCAACCGTTATTAAGAAGTTGCCCGGTAAACTGCAATAATGATGGGCTAAGTCCAAGAAGCTGATCCCTGTTCTGCCAATTTAAATCTTTCGTACCGCTGATCTGTAATGTTTTCCGTGCTTCCAGTCTTCCAAATTCCAACATTTAAATTAACCATGCCGTTCTAAGAAATTCAAAATGCGCGCCTACGTTCTTCATACATATCACCGCAAGAAGAAAAGCCGGACGAAGAAAGAATGGTAACTTTTGTTACATGAACTTTTTAACTTTCCTCTCAGTAATAATTTTAAATTTAATCTGTTAACCTAATTAATTGCATGTAAATTTCTTGTTTTCCATTTGAAAATGTTACACAAAAACCTGTCAGTAAATTTCTTCTCTAATATTTCTGTGCTCTAGTCTTTAGATGATAATTATTAATATTTGTGCCTACTAATAATCCATTTGTGAACACATTTATATTTTTACTATTGCTTATTTTACAAACAAAACGATGCCAATAATAATATTTCTCAACTCTAATTAAAGTCAGTAAAGTTTATCTCATAATATTTATTATATTCATTTTAAAAGTAATTTTCTTTTATCGAACTAAAAATTGTTTCATTTATGTTGAGTTGAGAAATATTCAAGTATTTTATTGTTTCCTTTACTTTGTCATGATATTTTAATCTATACTCCAAATCTCAAATACTTAAAATAGTCTAAAATTTTATTATATTTTTTTTATATATTATTACGGAGTAATAATAATAAGTGAATATTTTATTGCTATTATTACCTTCCGAACAATCTGGGGAGTTATGGGTTTCAGAGTGAAATTAATTAATTGTTACTTTTGCGATCGTTTGATTTCGCCCTGTTATTATTGAATAGTTATATCAGGCTGTTGCGTAGAACATGTTACGGATAGATAAAAGGGTTTATATAATTTCGTTGTAAAATCCACTTCCGATCACTCTTCCTCGATGTTACGGTGGCAATGCCTTTACCTTCGCCTAAGTTGGCGTCTCGTTTTACTACCATATGGAGAGAAAGAAATTCTTCTCCAGGTAATCTCTTGGATCACCGGGGTTCGAAAATGATCCCGGCTGGTTGTAGTGTCTCGGATCTACTTGGGGGCATTAAGACTTGTCAAAGTACAAGCCGCCCGGTATTCCGTTCATGCACCGCAAGTTATTATTGTAGTGTACCTTAATCCTTGCAACCATCAGTACATCAGTATTATATATTATATTTTTATATAAAACCGCCTCCCATTTATCCGTATACGCAATGGTTTGAATCTATTAAATAAAACAACTTAATATAAACTAGTAGTTAAATATTTTAAGTGCTCCAATTACTCTGATTCTCATATCAACCTGTACAACCATTTAAACACATAAATATTGGCATGAGTTTGTTAATCAGTACAAACCGATTATTGATGACTAGCAGCAATTTATTATAAAATACATATGAGAGTTTTACCGTACCTGTAAATAATATTATTCAATGCTTCAATAATTTATTAAAAATTTATCTAACCTAATTTTGTCTCTCTTGCATTATTACTCTCGACATCTAGTCAATCACCTGCTGTCTGTATCGACAACTTAAATATATACATTAAATTATTAGCCGTACCAATATCCCGACTATAAGGTATCTATGAAATAGCTGATTGTAGGTAATTTAGTCTGTGTTTTTCGATGAGCTAGTAAAGGGAAAACCCCGTACCGTTGTAATATTGTCATCGGTGGGTCATGCCAGGGTTTTGGGTTTGGATTTAGTTTGCATTTTGGAATTTATTCCTAGACGTGGACTGGGTTTGAATTCGGATTACTGTGTGTGATTAAGCATGGTGATTTTTACCGGTACAATATGTCTGAATATACTAAATTACACATAACAGAAAAGGAAATTGGTTAATTGATAAATACTTATAGAAATGTGAAATCCCAATATCCATATATATTTGTTACAATAAGAATTCATACCAAATTTTAATTAATTTCAGTTGTAAATGGTCATCAACCACTTGAATATCAATAGGTGGAGAAGTAAATTGGTAAAATTTGATTTTCACATTTCTTGAAGTTCAAAAATTCTTTAAATATATAATTAAATTTGATTAGCATATTCTATAAATCTTAATTCTAATGATTTTTATAATAATAATTTGCAATATTCAAAATGGGATAAATTTTCTTTTTGAACTTATTTTTATCAGATTAATAATTTCTCTTTGACAACATTGATATTATGAAATAATGTGGTAATCATATGATGTTTGCCTTGTAGATTAAGATGAAGATTGACTAAATTGATATCTAATGTCAAAGTTATCCATTGATCACCTTTTAATATTTCACATTCATAATTTTTCAATTCTATAAAAAAAAAAAAAATTATCTAGCAATTGAAAGAATTATTTTGAAACTTTATGCTTAGAAAGCAATTGAATTTCTGTATAATAAGGCAGATCAAAGCATTCATTTCCTATATCTTTTAAAAATGTGCTAAACTGGTGATAAATAAGTCCATGTACATAAATATAATTTACAATTTTAGTGACATTTTTATGATATATTCAATATTTACAATTTTGGAGTATAATGTTTGCTGAAGAATAATACAATGAAAATGTTAAAAAAAAAAGTATTATTTATCCTCTACATTTTTATTTTAGTTGTGTGCTAACTTCTTTAATAACGCCAGTCATGATATGAGTGCCATCTGTTGCAAGAGAAACTATCTTTTTTAATAATGCATTGTATTTCTTCAAAATTCCCTTAAGTGCATAAAAAAATCTCAACTCCAGTGTTTGTATCATGCATAAAAATAATTTCCAAAAGTTACTTCATATCTGTAAATAAAAACAGCCCACTGAATTTTATTTTGTATATCTGTACTTTCATCAATTACAATGGAATAAGTCTCAAACGTTATAATTATTGAATTCCTTAAATTCTCAGCTATATTATCAATTCTACTGGCTATATTTAGAGCCACATTTATATTTTTGAATTTCATTAATTGTTCTGGACACAACATTTTCACTGCATTAATAATATATTCATGAAAAAAATCCCCTTCAGTGAATGATTTTGACTTGCTTGCAATTAAATGTGATGTCAAATAACTAGTTTAGCAGCTGTATTATCTTAAATAGGTTTAGTAAATATACTTGTTGTTTTTGAAATGTCAATTTTAACTCTAACAATATATTTTCATGAAATTTTCCAAAATTTTTGTTCTAGTTTTTTTTTTTTTTATGAATTGTATTATACTGTCTTTTAATATTATATTCTTTGCAAACTGCAATAGAGGTTTTACATATCAGACATAAAATTATTATTTTTTTTTGGATACAAATACTTTTTCCATTTTTTTTTAAAAAGTATAATATTCTTCAAATTCACCATTTTTTACTCAAATTCATAGAAGACTCTGGTATTATTTTAATACATTTCTTAATTAATCACAAAGAAAACTACACTTACTAATTTAGGAATACTTTGAATGAAGTGATTAGAATCAATAATAAATAATAATTTGTTTAAAATAATAGTAACAACAATAGATGGATAAAATAATAATACCTAATTCCTGACTATCTTTAACTTATTGGTTATGCCATATTATTGTTCACTGTGTTCACTACATGTGCATAAAAATTGTGTAACAAATTGATATATATTATAAGACAATAAAAAAAATATTTTTTTAAAATGTGTTTATATTTATTTCATTCATGTATATATATTTTTGTTAGGCCATAGACTACTTGTTCCCCAGCCACAAGCAGTCTGAGGGCCTTATAGCTTAAATAAGATATGGATAACTATACATTTGTGAATATAGATACAATAGGTGACTCAATATATAATGCATATCAAAGAATAAACATTTTACATATTCCAAAATGCAATTAAATAATAATTTAATAAGATAACTATAAAAGTATGTTACATGCCAGTACTTGAATTATTATCAAATCACTCAAACATGTATAATAATCTAATAATTTAATAAGATAACTATAAAAGTGTGTTATATGCTAATACTTGAATTATTACCAGAAAATTCAAACATTTATGATAACTAAAGAAATTAAACTATTTCTTCACATATGTAAAAAAAAAAAAAAAAGTGTAAAAACAAATAATATTTTTATTACAATATTGACAAAAAAATAATATTTTTTGTGTTATTGAATTTTTTGTAAAATTATTAAATATTTATTTTTTAACAAACATTGATGTTTTCATAACACTGTTGTTTAAATATAAATCATTCTTAGCAGAAAATTAATCTATTAACTTATGTAACATCAAACAGAAAATATCTATTGGCAATAGTTTTTTTATTATTCTTTAATTGGAAAATTGACTTTTAATATCTCAAATAATATTTTCATGATTTGAATTTTATACATGATTAAAATTTATCTTAAATAACTACATTTAATGAAAAAATTTTTTTTCATTACATATATTATTTTAGACTGAAAGGTTATATAAAATTTTTTGTGTTGATAACATTATTGCTACTTTTTTATTCACAAAGTTAATATTTTTAAAAATATTTTAATTATTTGAACTTATGTTTTTAATGAAATTTTTCAAAATAGAAAGATTTGATTATAAATAAGATTTTTCTTGAAAAATGAAACTAAATAAAAAATATGATGAAAAAATTAGTAAAAAGGCTCATGTGGGTGATTTAAAATAACACTCTCAATAGATTAATTTTAAGTGACCATGATGATGTATTGAGAATTATTACTTTTATTCAAAAAATTAAATCAATATTTAATTGTTAATGTCATATAAATAAAATATTAAAATAAAAATAAGAATATTAAAATTAATTGATTAAAGTTGTAATAAAGGAAAAAATAATATGATAGATACGTTTCTTTAGGTAATGAATGATATTGTGAAGGAATAAAACTCAAACTAATTTGAAAATACGATTAAAAAGAAGAAAGTAGTAAAATAAAAAAGAATTTAAGTATAAAGTATGCATTTTATTGTTAAATACAATATATTTTATGTCCTGCATATTTTTAAAATATAGAAAAACTTAAAAATTCAAAACATATACTATTTAATTTTATAACAAAAATTTAAAAAGGAAAGTGTTGTTAAGCAACATTATTAAATTGAAAACATAAAACAAATGTAACAAATGGTGGCTCAGGAATAATTATAATTGCAGATTAAAATCTAAATTTAACTTCTTTAAATAAAAGTTCAAATTAAAAGAAAATAAATACTGTTTGTTGAAAAACAATGGTGACATATTATATAGCATATATAAGAATAAGTTGAGCAGATTTTTTTTCTCTTTCAATTCTCTGCTATGCAAGAAACTAATCATTAGCAGGATAAACAACAACCTGGGTCTATCAGGATAGTGTAAGCCACAAAACCAATAACCTGTAAAGTAGCTGATACTAACCATAAAAAGCTGATTCCTATTTACTAACAACCATAAAATTATTAAAATGCAGTTTGAAAAATGTTCCCTATAGTTTGCTAAAGCCCCTAGTACATCTGTAATCATTATGGGCTGCACTTTATACTGAATACTTGAAGGATGTTACTCTGGCCAGTTAAATATGCCTATCCCTAGTCTGTTAAATAATGACCCATGAACTGAATAGAAACTATGCTCTTCTATAAATTATCTTCTGACAAATCGCAATAAGCTTTTTCCCAACTCAAGAAAAATACTGAAGATCAAATAAAAACTAATAAAATGTCCTAAGAAGTCAAGACAAAGAAAAGTAAAAATAAAAAAATAAAAAATCTAGAAGTAAATTGAGGTGATAAATACTGATATCTTATTCATTTAATATTAATTAATAAAAGCCTTTCTAAAATATTTTACCTTACATTTTAATAATTTTATAATTTCAAAATGGATTTTGTGGTTAGAATAATTTCTTTCTTCTCTATCTTTAACCTTTTCAGTATCTAATTCCACTTCCCATATTTACATAAAATATTTTTAATAAAAATTATCCTTTTCTACTTCATATATAATATATAAATTTATAAATATAACTTATAATCCTTTAGACATATTATTTTATCATATTATTAATTTGCACATTTATTTAACTAAAGATTTGGTTTAAACAAAGATCTAAGTAATTTAATACCTCTTTACTAACATATAATGCATCATTACTATATGTTATCCCTGCTACTGCAACTCCTTTCCATATAATTCTAACTACAACATATTTATTATATGTAAACACTTAATTTCTTTATCAATCCCTTTCTTTTCTTTGCTTCATTTATCAATTTTTTTCTCCCATTCATCCAAATAATTTTTCTGATTACTTAAAATAATTCCCAAATAACTATATCTATTCACCACACTTAACTTAATATCTCTCAATAAAAATTCTACATCTTCTCTTTCCCCAATATTAACCATCATTATATTTGATTTTTCTTCACTAAATTTAATCCCCATCTCTTTACCAATCCTTGCACATGTTCTCAACATAACTTCCATATCTTCTCTTCTTTCTGCACACAAAAATATATCATCCACAAAAAAAGACCTGACAAAATATATAGTCCATTACTACCTATTAATGGTATCTCTATCCCTCTTCCTAATCTTTCTATTGCTTTTTCCATTTCACTCAAATACAACACAAACAAAATAGGTGACATAGAGCATCCTTGCCTTAGCCCCACCCCATTTTTAACTTTAACTGATTCTATATTCCCTAATTGATATATATAATAATTATTTTCATATAATTTCTTAATAATATCTATTAAAGCTTCATCAATTCCCAAATTTGCTAAACTTGTCCATAATCTATTTCTATCTACTCTATCATATGCATTCTCTATATCTATAAAACTCATATATAACTGTTTATCTAAATTCCTACTCATATCCATAAGTTGTGTAAGTACAAATAAACTATCTTTTATATGCCTATCTAATCTAAAACCTCCTTGCATTTCCCCCACTACATTATTCCCTTCCATCCATTTTACAAGTCTTCTAGCCACCATATATGCGAAAACTTTATATAAAACTGATGTTACCACTATTGGTCTATAATTATTCAACTTTCTATGATCCTTACCCTTTCCTTTAAATAATAATCTTACTCTTGTATTACTTCAACTACTTGGGAAAACTCTATTCTGTGCCATTTTATTAAAACGAGATAATAACTTTACTTTTGCCCTATATCCTAAATTCATTACCATCTATGCTGTCGATCCATCTAAACCTCTTGCCTTTCCACTTTCCAATTTCTTCTCTACCTCAATCAGTTCATTTTTTGAAAACCTAATATTCCCATTACTATATGCTTTCATGTTTTCTATCACTCTATCATTCACATCTAATATCTTTTCTATATTCATTACATATCTATTTAAGATTATCTCTAAATCTTCTCTAGAGCTACACTCTATTCCCTCATCATCTAGTAATACTAGCTCTCTCTCCCCTACATTTCTCCTTTTAATGTAATTCCAAAATTTCTTACTCCCATCTCTTCCACTTTTATTAATATCTTCCAACAATTTACTATTCAATTTCATTCTCTCTTTATAATTATCTATTTTAGCTAACTTCTTCTTTCCTAAATACTTTTCCCATTTAGCATTAATATCTTTTTCACTTTCCTTATTCTTAATAGCACACTTATATTCTCTACATGCTTCTTTCCTCTCTTTTACACTTTTATTATTTCTCATTTTTTATTACTTTTATTCTTCTGAATATTCTCACCTAAAATGCTATTTGCCACTTTTTCTACTTCTTTACACCAATCCTTATACTCATCCCTAACCCATTCTTTCATAATTTCTTCAACTTGTACTTTATACTCTTCCAACTTATTCTTATCATTCATTCTCCATCCACATCTTTCACTATTATTTCTACTTTTACTTCTATTCTCCATCACATTACTAACCATTTCAATTACAATAAAGTTATTATTACTAGTGCATACTTTTTCTTCATTATCAAACACCTTAATTTTTCTTATTTTATTTATTCCCTCTTTCTCTACCAATACATAATCTATTGTATGAAATATATTATTTCTAGACCATGTGTATTGTCCCTCATAAATATTTAATAAATTTCCAATACTCAAATTCACTTTCTGATAGAATTCCTTCAAAAGCTGTCCATTTTTAGTATCTACATCATCAATTTCTTCAATATTCCCATTCATATCCCTTATAACCATTATTTTCTTCCCCTATTCTTTAAAACTTTGTATATCTTTAACTAGACATTCATATATATTACTATTCCATTACATTATAATTTGACTATCTCCTGAGGCTATATAAACTATAGCCACCACCCATTCTTGACTACCCAACCTTATTTCAAACTACAAATGTTCTCGACATTTAACAATATTTAAATATTTTTTTGATATAACACCTATACCACCACCCCTTTTTTCTTTTTCTTTTCTATTTATACCCTGCCATACCAACTGTTTCAAAATAGATTCTTCTTCTCTTAGATATGTTTTTACTACTGCTAATACCTCAAGCTCTTCATTTTCAATTGTTTTATTTAATTCCATCCACTTTTCTGGTCTCCTACCACCTTGAATATTTAAAAACCCAATTTTAACAATTTCTTCTTTCCTAACTACTCTTTTATAAATTCTTTTATTTATTTCTTCTCCATTACATTTATAAATTACTTTCTTACCATTAGTTTTACAAACCCATTCCTTCTCCATATCTATATTTATATTTAAATCAAATTCATTTTGTTTATTTCTTATATTCCATCCATTCTTTTTCTTTTTAATAATATTACAATTTAAAAACCCACCCCCTTTATAAGTTTCCTGAAAAAAAAAAAATTTATAAATCAAACTTCCTAAAACTTCACTTCCTTGTTTTTCTAAATGCAATCTGTCTTTACTATATAACTCCCTCTTTCCAATAAAACAATCACACACATCCACAAACATAACATTATTTTTCTCACACAATTTTTTCAATCTCTCATTTATAAAACATGCCCTATCTAACAAATATCTCTTATAAAATCTTGGTAATAATCCAACTACTCCTACTTTTCCTTTAATCATAGTCAAGTTCCTAATCAAATCTACATACTCATCCATTATTTTCTCCATACACTAGTGCCATCTAGTGCAACCCATAATAAATCAATGGATGCTAGAAGGTTTATGAAACAAAATATCTATTATTGCATACCTCATCCAATGTTCCCAGACTGCTCATGACTTTCATATCAGTGAGAAGCCTTGGATCTGAGAGCACTGCACCTAGATTTTTGGATCTAATGCAACCCTCTACAAATCATTTTACATTTTTAATTAACTATAAAGTTATGAACCCAAAATAAAAACACAAAAACATTTTCAATCCATTGTTTGTATAGTCATACAGATAAGAAATGAGTTCAGTATCTCTATATTTTTATGTCTTTTGTTAAAATACCATAGTCAACAACATCATTTGGCCAGAATTAGTGTCAAACCACTAAAATATCACATGAGCACTATTTCTTATGTACATACAATCTGTTAAAACAATAGTAACAATGGTGATTATATAATGTTTCAGTGCTTTAATACCAATTCTAGCAAACAATGTTGGTGACTATGTGATTATTAAAAAAACCTAAGATACCAAAATATATAGATACTGAATTGGGTTCAGATTTATGTGACTATACAAATGAATTAGTATGGATTAAAAACATTATGTTTTTAGTTGGGTTCATATGTTTAGAGTCAGCTAAAAAGATAAAATGTGGCTGCTGGGTGGGGGGGTACATTAGATCCAAAAATCTAGGTGCATTGCTCTCAGATCCAATATTTAAAGCCATAAAATAAAAACTAATCTGGAGATATTAAATGAATAGATACTAGATAAGGAT
The DNA here is from genome assembly GCA_028023455.1 of Epiperipatus broadwayi. Taxonomy (NCBI): domain Eukaryota; kingdom Metazoa; phylum Onychophora; class Udeonychophora; order Euonychophora; family Peripatidae; genus Epiperipatus; species Epiperipatus broadwayi. Next base: position 134,933 of record JAQFVV010012539.1, on the reverse strand, counting down.
TTTGTTGCACAAACCTTCAAACATCCATTGATTACTATGGCTTGCACTAAGTGGCGCTATTAATGGAGAGAGTTGCTATGCTTTTATATCTTATATTTGTTATATATGAATCAGAGTTTTAAAATGATATCTTTTAAAGTTTTTATGAATTAAGATTTTATGAATTAAGATTTTATATATGTGCATAACAACTCTCTCGTAAATTGTGAATTAATAATATTCATTACACTAGCAAAGTAAACAGAGATCATTTAAATATTTAGATTTTGAAGATGATGTAATTATTTGTGCAAATAATGCTTCAGACCTTCAGGAAATGTTGCAAAAGTTATCATATGTATGTAAAAAAAAACAGGACTAAAGGTGAATGCTAAAAAAACTGAAATAATGTTCAATGAATTTTTTCCAAAATAAAAAAATTAAAATTGAAAATGACAAGTAATTACAAAAAGTAAACAAGTACCAATATCTTAGTCAGATGGTTAATACAGATAGAAATACAATGGATGAAATTAATCATAGAATTAAATTTGGATTGAGTGCTTTTTATAAAAACAACTTAATATTAAAAAAAAATATGTCTATGTATTTAGAAAGCAAGATTTGTAATAAATATATTTTATAAATTCTTATTTATGAATGTGAGATTTGGATACTTAACAGAAGAGCAATATAGCGACAATGAAATATGGAGAGATGTGTGTTATGAGCAACAAGAAAGGATTGAAAACAAAATAGATGGATGAGAAAACAAGAAGGTGATAATGATACCATTGAAAAAATTAAGAGACTGGTGAGGAATTAGACTAAACATATTGCTAGAAGAGATGATAATATATGAACAATTGATATGTTAATTTGGATTCCAAGAGATTGTAAAAGACATAGGAGACAACACTATGGATAAGGAAGTATTATGAAGTGATGTGGAAAAGAGAATCTAGACATCACTGAAACTGGATTAAACTTAGAGAGACCTTAATCCTGCAATAGATCAGTAGTGTTTGAAAATGATGAGAATAATGATGTTAGCAAATGATAGAAAAAGTAGAATGGAATCACCTATTCTTTAAATTTTCTGTTCTAACAATTTTTTATTAGCCAGCAGTGTTGAAAACTCAAATAAAAATATGATATAAATAATTATGAACTTTTTATAAATTATATGAAAAATAAAGACAGACTTTTATTTTTAATCTTTTCTAATAATAATTAAAGAGAAGTTAGCATAGCTTAATATATATATATATATATATATATATATATATATATATATATATATATATATATATATATATATATATATATATATATATATATAATTGACTTAATTGTAACACATGAAAATCTCCTAAGGGCAATCTTCATATGCATTTCACATCCTGACATCATAGGATAAAAAAAACTTTTCCTTTTTATAGCCTGCTAATATCAGCTAGATACATGGAACTATATCATACTCCAATTAATTTACTGATTACCAAATAATAAGAAATGCCAATAATAAAGAGACATAGACAATTTATTTATATATACACATTAGTATAACCCACATGATAGCATAAATTGACTGCTCTGTTAATTTATAAACAAGTTAATGTGATTAATTATTTATGGATTCAATAATTAAACTTATAAACAGATCATATAAAGTATAAAACATTTTTAATTGTTTCTGAACAGATATAAACTTTCCACATAGACCAATCATCATAACCACTGATAATTACAGTTTTAAGATTTAATAAACCTACAGTTTGAGAATATACTGAATTTATTGACTATTTAAAGAACTGCACTACCATAAATACTTCACAGGTAAATAAGTAAATGTAAGATGCAAGAAAGAACATCAGAGTTATATTATTTATGAATAAATAAATACATGTGAGATAGGAACATACTATATGATAGGAATTTGCATTTGTCACACACTATTGTTAAGGGTATTAAGTGAAAGAGAGACCAGTAGTTGAAAACGGTATCCTTCAAGACATACAAAAAAAAAAATAAAGCCAATGATATATAATGGAAATGTTTGTCTACTGCATACCACTGCTCTAAGTAAAATAATGACTGCAAGTGACCAGAAATCACAATGGTATCACAATCATTTATGAATATAAAAAAACACAAATGAATCTCATATATAAACAAAACAGCCCAAAATAAAGTTACAGCAGTTTATTTACATCAATACACCTAATTATATTTCCCCAAATTTGGAGGATAGTTTGCTTAAAACTGTAAACTATTAAAATATAATAAAAAACAATTTTAATTTATTTTGTCAATGAAGCCTGTTTTGATATCCATTAGAGTTCATCAAGCTATAATTAAATTAATATTTTGATAACTTTTTATACTTACAGGTGGTGAAAATGACTGGTTTTAAAATACTAAGTTTTTAAAAGTATGTCCAAGGATTTTGATAAAGAAGAAAAACTAATTACTCTATATAAAATATTATTCTACTTTTAGATTTATGGTGATTGATTTGTTGGATGATTAAATAAAACAAAATAGTAATACCCCTTCATACTAGTTTATAAACAGATTTACAAAATCAATAATAACAATAATTTATAAAATATTTTAAGGATAATGAAGATAAATACTTAATGTTAGTAATAGACATTTATAATAAAATATTTTAAAAGTTCTTACCCATTTCCTTTCATCACTATCAGTTTGAGCTTGGACTTCAGGAACTGATATACTTCTAGGGGACTTTGGTTTGTTTAATGATAGTTATGATACCAGTAGGTTTTAATGAGGCAGTATCAGAAGGTAGTTTATTTTTTGATTGACAGATGGTTTTTCTCCAAAGCAGTAGACATTTGATGTTTAAGCATATAATGGATACAATGCTCCTTAAGATGTTTCTATATTAGCTGATGTTTACTTTCCTTACTTCTTTATGGACTTTCATACTGCATTCTTCCAGCTGATAAGAGTGGAACAGATGATAACTTCTTTACTTCTGCATGATTATTCAACACCAATCATAATAAATATAATGGAATCACAATCAAATACTAATCAGCAGCATAAACTTTAATTAAAGGATTTTTGTAAGCAAAATCTAATGCATTGTCTGTTATTTCAATCCATTGATCTATTAATGGGATATAACTCCTGAAATTCACTTTGGTCCATGGCTTATATGTTCAATTATGAAATTTACATAATTTTACCTTTGAAAGTGATTACCAGACTAAATTACAACAGATATTTATGTCTTTAATTAATTGATCTATTACATTTTCTAAGATAATGCAATTTCTACCCACCTAATTATAAAATACCTGTACAAATGTTAATAAAAGAAATATTTTGCTTTCTTTTAAAAATAAACTTAAAATTAATAATACCATATACATTTATCTGTGCATATATATATAATTTTCATTTTTAAAATTGTTGAAAATATTGAATTTAAAACTTTCTTTAAATTTTTAAATTCCAAGCATACAGTATATATAATTATTGCTTCAATATATATAATATTTGTCTTCCACAAAATTATGATGTTGATAATTAAACCTTAGTTATAATGCTTAATAATAATCAATAATGTATTTGTTTGAGGGGTGTAATATCAAAGTAGTGAGTGCAAAAGTTTGTTCTTGTAAATCAAAATTATAATTGATAAATACTGAATAAATGAAAACAGATTGTAACTTGAACCAAATAAAGAATGCAGGTTCAGCACGAAATGCACATTGAGGTTTGCTTATTTGTTTAAAAATTGTTCTTCAGATTTTTCAAGAATGTGTGGTGGAATGGAAGTTTTAATTATGCATATCTCTAAAAATAATGTGAAATGTATATTTCTACATGAATATGAAACTTGGAGAAATAACTTAATGGCTAATAGAAAGTTCATAAATTTGTCAAAAAATATTTTTGTGGAATTTTGGTTGTGTATATAGTAATATCAAATAAAAAATTATTGAAAAACTAATCCTATCTTATTATAAGTCAATTACCAAAGGTAGCCACAAATAAGCTATACTGTATAATATAAATAACATGGATTCCAGTATATAGGCAGATATAGAATAACTTGAAGAAATATAGATAAAAAAGTTGATAAACATGAAAAATTATGATATGATAAGATAGCAAAAGCTTGAACTATATGAAAAAAAATTGTTGCAACCATGTTATGAAAAGTTAAAAAACATCACCAATGTGGATACACATACCTAAAGAGATCAAGCTGGTTTTTTCATGTGTTAAAGTATAATTAAATATTTATATATAAATTTAGAACAGGTTATATTTAATGGTTTAAGGTTTATTTAAACTTCTTTATATCAATAATTTCAATCTTTGCGGTAGGTAATCTCTACGATCAAATTGCAGTCTTTAGTACCTATATAAATGTATTAGATCATGGATGGGATTCCTCCTTTATGTTAAAAGGGTGTTGCCTTGACAACAGTTTGAGTTGTCGATTGTTATTGATATTTGGATTGTCTAAATGTTGACTGGTTCTAATGATTATATATATATAACTGAGGGACAGATTTATTTCTAGGATAAAGATAATCTCTATTTTTAATAAATAATTGGTATCAAAGTATTGAAAATAGAAAGTTTGTTACTTGTACATCCAATGGTAATAGTTCAATATTGATATTTGCTGAACAAACAATAATAACAGATATGACATGTTGTAACTTGGACTAACTAAAGAGTACCGATTCAGTATGAAATGCATTTTGATTTTTTTTTTAGGTGTTTTTATTCATATTATTAATTACACTTGGAAAAAGAGAGATGAAATTGAATAATTATCTTATGAGTTTATATATAATTAAGATAAATTTTATTTTTAAATGAGATTTTAAAGTTTATATCTGGGTTACAGATGTATGTTGGAGTGGAAATTTCAAACATATCTTAAAAACTTATGCAACTTATACACATATATATGTTATTATTACACATTATTTAATATAATTGTTAATATAAAAAGTTACATTATTTTTAAACAGTCGTTTTTATTTTTAATAAAAAATAGTTGATGGAAGAAATTTTTTAAATATTAAATTAATTTGTTAATAAAATGATTTGTAGAGGACGCCACGTAGTTAATTCCCAGCAGGGGAAAATAGAAGCAAGTATGTTAGAGTATGTTTGCCTGGAGCAAAAATTAGGGATGTGACAGATAAAGTAAGAAAGCAAGGTAGTAAAGATGTATATGTAATGGTAGGGACTAATAATTTGTTAGAACCATCAGAGAAAGTAATGGATGAGTATGTAGAATTGATTAGGAATTTGAGAGAGATTAAAGGAAGAGTAGGAGTAGTGGGACTATTACCAAGATTTGATAAGAGGCATTTGTTAGATAGGGCATGTTCTATAAATGAGAGAGTGAAAAAATTGTGTGAGAGAAATAATGTTGTGTTTGTGGATGTATGGGATTGGTTTATTGGAAAGAGGGAGTTGTATAGTAAAGATGGTTTGCACTTAGGAAAACAAGGAAGTGAAGTTTTAGGGAGTCTGATATTTAAAGAATATAATTCGGAAAACCTTTAAAGGGGGGTGGGCTTTTAAATTGTAATATTATCAAGAAGAAGAAGAATGGAGGGGATATAAGAAATAAGCAAAAGATGGTTGATTTAGATATAAGTGTAGATGTGGAGAGGGAATGGTTTTGTAAGATTAGTGGTAAGAAAGTTTGTTATAAACGTAATGGAGAAGAAGGAAGCAAAAGAATTTATAAAAGAGTAGTTAGGAAAGAAGAAATTGTTAAAATTGGGTTTTTGAATATGCAAGGTGGTAGGAGACCAGAAAAATGGCTGGAATTAAATAAAGCAATTGAAAATGAAGGGCTTGAGATATTAGCAGTAGTGGAAACTCATCTAAGAGAAGAAGAAGAAGAACCTATTTTGGAAGAGGTAGTATGGCAGGGTATAAACAGAAAATAAAAAGAAAAAAGGGTGGTGGTATAGGTGTTATATCAAAAAAAAATTTAAATACTGTTAAATGTCAAAAACATTTGTGGTTTGAAATAAGGTTGGGTAGACAAGAATGGATGGTGGCTGTAGTGTATATCACCACTGGAGATAGTCAAACTGTAATGGAGTGGAACAATAGTATATATGAATGCCTAGTTAAAAATATACAGAGTTTTAAAGAAAAGGGGAAAAGAATAATGGTTCAGGGGATATGAATGGGCATATTGAAGAAATTGATGATGTAGATAATAAGAATGGTTAGTTTTTGAAGGAATTTTGTCAAAGAGTAAATTTGAGCATTGGGAATTTATCAAATGTATATGATGGACAATACACATGGTCTAGAAATAATATATTTCACACAATAGATTATGTATTGGTAGAGAAAGAGGGAATGAATAAAATATGAAAAATTAAGGTGTTTTATAATGAAGAGAGAGTATGTAATAGTGATCATAACTTTATTGTAATAGAAATGGTTAGTAATGTGATGGAGGATAGAAACAAAGGTAGAAATAATAGTGAAAGATGTGGATGGAGATTGAATGATAAGAATAAGTTGGAAGAGTATAAAATAAAAGTTGAAGAAACCATGAAGCAGTTGGTTGGGGGTGAGTATAAGGACTGGTGTGGTGAAGTAGAAAAAGTGGCAAATAGGGTTTTAGTTGAGAATATGAAGAAGAATAAAAGTAATAAAAAAATGAGAGTTAGTAAAAGTGTAAAAGAGAGGAAAAAAGCATGCAGAGAATATAAGTGTGCTATTAAGAATAAAGAAAGTGAAAATGATATTAATGCTAAATGGGGAAAGTATTTAGAAAAGAAGAAGTTAACTAAAATAGATAATTATAGAGAGAGAATGAAATTAAATAGTAAATTGTTGGAGGATATTAATAAAAGTGGAAGAGATGGGAGTAAAAAATTTTGGAATTACATTAAAAGGAGAAATGTAGGGGAAAGAGAGATAGTATTAATAGATGATGAGGGAATAGAATGTAGCTCTAGAGGTGAGCTAGAGAAAATCTTAAATAGATATGTAATGGATATAGAAAAGATGTTAGATGTGAAGGAATTAGTGATAGAAAACATGAAAGCAGTTAGTAGTGGGAATATTAGGTTCACAAACAATGAATTGAATGAGGCAGGAAAGAGATTGAAAAGTGGAAAGGCGAGAGGTTTAGGTGGATGTGCAGCAGAGATGGTAATGAATTTAGGGCATAGAGCAAAGGCAAAGTTATTATCATGTTTTAATAAGATAGCGCAGAAGACAGTTTTTCTGGGTAGTTGGAGTAATACAAGAATAAGATTATTATTTAAAGCAGCGTTTCCCAACCTGTGGTACGCGTACCACTGGTGGTACGCGAGTTGCTGGTTGGTGGTACGCGAAAAATAATCAATAATGGCAGACATAAAAAAAATCAAATTATAAAAATATCATAGAAACGTTTTTTCCTATAGTTCATAAAAATTATTTTAATTAATAATATTATACAGTAAAGTTGTTAATATGTACAGTCGATGATCGAAAATCCAGCAATCGATATCGTTTTTTTGGAGTGCATTTTTAAATTTGGCCGTTAGCCATTAGTAACTTGAGATATTGCTGCCACTGTTGTCATGGTGCTGCACTCTTGTTCACTTCCCCGCGCGGCTTACAAGTGACAGGTTATTGTTTGTGATTGTATCGTCTTTGTTTATTAAAATTTATTGATCCCCATATAACCCGCTTATTCGAATTTAGACAAGAAGGACAGGTTTTTTTTTGAAGACAATTCTTTTGATCTTTCTTCGAAATTGTATGATTTTGGTTGGCTTCATTCAGGTGATTGCATATTTAACTGATATTTTTTTGCAAATAAATAACTTAAATTTGACACATCAGAACAACTCGATAACGATCTTTAATGTTAATGATAAAATTGAAAATATGATTAAGAAATTAGATTTTTGGAAGCAGTGTATTGAAAACAATCAACCGAAAGTATTCAAAACTCCAAAACTCTACATATTTTTTTGTTTGAAAATAAGGTTAGTCTGTCTCAAGATATACGAGAAAATATAATAGCACATTTAACAGGATTAAAATTGTCTTTAATGGAATATTTTGCAAAACCCGAAAACACAAATGATAAGTGGATTTCAAACCCCTTCTATGAAGAACATTTAGAAAAAGCTACATCATTATCAATAAAAGAGAAAGAAAATTTAATAGAATTATCGACACAATCTAATTAATTTTGGTTAAACATTAAAGATTATGAACAACTTTCTGAGAAAGCTCTTTAATTATTATTACCATTTACTAGTATGAAATTAGTAGAGAAAGAGCTTTTTCTTCATATTGAAACAAATTGAATGCAGCTGTAGACTTAAGGGTATACCTCACATCTTTTGAACCAAATTTCAAAAAATTATGTTTTTCGAAACAAGCACAAGGATCTCATTAAATTTATTTTATAAAAATATTTGATTATGATAAAATATATTAATTGTTTTTTTTATAATTTTGTGTTTTTATTAAAACCATTTATTAGTAAACGAAATATGACAAAATAGTAGATAAATATGAAACTTTGAACAAACACACACATATATATATGTTACAGTGAATTTATATTTTCAGTGAGTTTATAATCGTTTAAGCGTGTTTCAATGTAATTTGTCTCATTGTGATGTGAATACATGGTCACCCTATAATATTTATAATGCAAATAAAATAACACACTCGCAATAAATTTCACAAAATACAATCATTTTTACGAAGTGGTACAATTTAGCGTGATGTACTACCAAGTGGTACGCGAGCCAAAAAAGGTTGGGTAACGCTGATTTAAAGGAAAGAACTATTTTTTTTTAATTATTTTTCAAAAGTTTTTCGTTGGTAAGGATCATTAGAAAGTTAAATAATTTTAGACTGATAGTGATAACATCAGTTTTATATAAAGTTTTTGCATATATGGTAGCTGGAAGAGTTGTAAAATGGATGGAAGAGAATAATGTAGTGGGGAAAATGCAAGGAGGTTTTAGGTCAGATAGGTGTATAGGAGATAGTTTGTTTGTAGTTACACAACTTATGGAGATGAGTAGGAATTCAGGTAGATAGTTATATATGAGTTTTATAGATATAGAGAAAGCATATGATAGAGTAAATAGAAATAGATTATGGGTAAGATTAGCCAATTTGGGAATGGATGGAGCTTTAGTAAATATTATTAAGAAATTATATGAAAATAATTATTATACTTACCAATTAGGGGATATAGAATCAGTTAAAGTTAAAAATGGAGTGGGATTAAGGCAAGGATGCCCTATGTCACCGATTTTGTTTTTGTTGTTTTTGAATGAAATGGAAAAAGCAATAGAAAGACTAGGAAGAGGGGTAGACATACCCTTAATAGATGGCAAAGGAGTATATACTTTGTCGGGTCTTTTTTTTGCAGATGATATCTTTTTATGTGCAGAAAGAAGAGAAGATATGGATATTATGTTGAGGACATGTGCAAGGGTGGGTAAAAAGATGGGGATTAAATTTAGTGAAGAAAAATCAAATATAATGATGGTTAATACTGGGGAAAGAGAGGATGTAGTTTTTTTATTGGGGGATATAAAGTTAAATGTGGTGGATATATATATAGGTATTTGGGAATCATCTTATGTAATCAGGAAAATTGCTTTGTTGAATGGGAGGAAAAATTGGTAAATGAAACAAAGAAAAGAAAAGGTTTGGTAAAGAAACTAACAGTATTTTCATATAATAAATATGATGTAGCTAGAATTGTATGGAATGGAGTTGCAGTAGCAGGGTTAACATATGGTAATGATGCATTATGTGTTAGTAAAAGGATTTTAGATTATTTAGAGAAAGTACAAAGGGAAGTAGTAAGACATGCATTAGATGCAGAGATGTGGACAGCAAAGGAGGCAATTCAAGGAGAAATGGAATGGTCAAGTTTCTATATGAGAGATGCAAAAAGTAAAATGAAAATGTTTGGTAGGTTGCAGTTTATGGATAGTAAAAGAATAGCAAAAATAGTGTTCAATTTGGGTTATGAGTAAAGGGCAGGTAACAAGATGGGTGAGAAAGGTAATGCAGTATGCAAAAGATTTGGATAAAGAATTTATATTGGTATACTTGTATAAAAGGTGGGATGATTGTGTTAGGAGGATTGTTGAGTGTTATAGTGGTAAGGAATGGAATAAAAGAATAGAAGCATTAATAAAAAATAGGGAGTTGGAGAGATGGTGAAAAAGTATGGAGGGTAAGAAGAGTTTAAATATATATAGAAGTAAACGAAATATTGGAAGCGAGTTAATTTATGATAATAGTAAGGAAAGTAGTTTATTGTTTAAGACTTGAATGAGATCTTTAGCAACAAGAGAATATACATGTAAATGGAAAACTATGGGTGATTTAGCATGCAAATTGTGTAAGGAAGGTATAGAAAATATTAGGCATCTGTTGATTGAATGTAAATGCTTGAAAGCAGAAAGGGTACAGATAATGAAGTTATGGGAGAATAGATATGAACAAAGTGACAATACAGAAAGTGAGTTAGTAGTTTTTATGCTGGGTTTGTGAAAAGATAAGGGGGATTTCGATTTAAAGGCTATAGAGTTGACAAAGATTATGTTGTGGAAATGGGATGGAGCAGAATATGTGAAGACTTAGAGTGGGGAATGGAAAATAAAGTGGCTAACAGGTTTATCTGGGCATAGTTGCTGAGATATTCTTGACTTCGTTTAAGGAGAAGCCAAATACATCACATCACAGTTTATTTAATTAAAAAAAAAACTTTAAAACTAACACATCCGTGTATATTGGTCGTAAGGTTTTTAATATTACTGAAAAAAGAAGCGATAGTTGGAAAATTTATTAAAGATGTTTCTGCATTATATATTTTTATTATAAATTAAAGAGTCGTTAAAATGCTATAGAGTATGCAGTATTCGGTCTGTGCAATTTTATTCCGATACTTAAATGACACTTGACCTCTTGAATAACAAACTAATTATTAATACAGCATATATAATCAACTGAGTAGCACTACCGAAAGTACCAATTCAAGCAGTACATAAAAAAAAATCGACTAGCCACTCTGTAATCGACAAAATCAAAAGATCCTTGTCCTTGAAATCTAAATGCTGTAGAATGTTTAGTTGATTTTTTTGTTCATTATGTAAAAATTAAACGAATAATTTAACTAGTGCTGTGATTGGAGTTTATACCTGTTCAATAGTTTACATATATTTTATAATATTATTATTCAATTTAATTAATTATTCAATTTAAGTGTAATATAATGACAAAATTAAAAACAAATCTTTACAGTGTTTTTCTTTTTGCTATTGTTGTGTACGCACATGCGATAGAATTTATGATTTTTTGAAATACTCGAGATAAATTTTATATATGCCTGTACAGTTTAGCTCAGTGGTAAATTGATGGAACTCAGATATATATGCTACTGGATTAAAACTCAATCTATCACTTCTGGTGTTTGATTATCAAAAGATCTCTCACGCAATTTATCATTCACTTATTTATTTAATGTGTTGTTAATTGATTTGATAAAGAGATTTTGTGACTTTATGTTTTTTTAGCAAAGAGAAATATGATAGAATAAGCCGGTACTTAGTCATTAACAGTGATAATGTGCCATGGTGTTTAACAATCCTTTTTTAAAAATGTGTTATAAACAGACGGTATTGATTGATATTGAAATATATACAACTAAACATTTTTTTTATTCAATAAAAAAAACATTATTTAGATATTAGATATTTACATACATCTAATACAAGTTATTGGAGAAAAAATGGTTCTTTAAGAGTAAATTAGAATTCAAGAATGAATAGTTTAAGAGAGGAAGACACTCTTAAAATTTAAGAAAGAAAAAGCTCCAAAGTAGGTGTTTTATTCAGAAACAGTAGTACTTTTGACCACAGAGTAGAAACATATGACACATTTATCGTATAATTAACTGCAAAACTTTTCAAGTAGTCTTAGTATTATAATTATTAGTATGTTTTCCAATATTATTTGATGAAGTGATATATATAAATAGCTTTAATGCAATTTTCCAGGAATAAGACATAATTATATAAGTAGTAGGTTATTATCTGCATAATTTTGATCAATTTTGCAACACAAAAAAAAACTATACAAAATATTTAATATATGACCATGAATTAGTGAATTTCCATATTTTGAGACAGTATATATATATATATATATACTTTACTTTGACTCAGTAGAATAACTTTAATAGGTTTGTGATTGACTTACAATTATATTCGGTTGAGATAAATAAAAAATTGGGAATTTACCATAGTCAAGCATAATTTTAGTAAATATTTTACCAAATCAGAATTCGATAAAATATATTAACAAGCTTGTTCATTTAAAATTTAATGAAAGTGCATTATGCAGCATAATTTGCTTGCCTCTGATACTCAAATATCATGTGATCTCTTGAGTACACACCATTTGATTACCAATGCTTTATTGAACATAATAAATATCTTTCAAGATGCTTTTACCTAATAATGCACCACATGATTTTATCCACTTATAGCTAAAAATTAAGATAATATTTATAGATTAATAAACCACAAGTGCACAACTATAATAATTCACAAAGCAGACTTATTAAAATTATTTTAATAAACTTGAAAAGACTATCCTTTGGTATCATTTATATCTTTGGAATGTCAACTTGATATATTATCCATGTAATAATGACATGGAGAGTTAGTGAATTAGTTTTGTCTAATTGATCAGCACTAATATGAGAGGAGCTGAAAAGTTTGTTAAAATGACTCTTATAAATTTGATTGTAAATTAGTTATAGTATGCACATTTGGAATTAGCTTCTCCATAAACATATTTAATAACAATTGTTAATTCAAAGCATTATTGAAGTTAATATTTTTATTTAACATAAGTTACAACCTTATCAAAATCTTTAATGCAGAGCTAGGTTCAAATATACTTTTCTGTGAGGTTTTTGGTCCTCATATGTCTCACAATAGTCGTTTCTTTGTGTATTTAATTAGTCTATTTTTCTTTCAATGGTTCTAGTACTTAGGTATGTGATTATTATTTGAGATGTTATTTAATTTGAATACTTTTTATTTATTTTAATTATAGATGTTATTGATAATTCACGAGTGTAATTTTAAACTGATTCTTATAATTGCTTTTATTTCAGTGAATTTTGTCATTTACTTAGAATTGTTTGATCTTTTGAATCTTTGTATTCTCTTGTTTATTTCACAGTATTTCTGTCAAATGCATAAACAAACAAATTTCTTTATTTAAGTCTTAAGAAAATGAATATTTTTACGAGTTCTTAGTTTATGTTAAATATAATTTCCTTTTCATTATAAACAATAAGCAGTAAAATATTTTCTCTTTTATTTAATAAAACTTTTAATTTTTCAATATTTTCATTAACTTTTCTGAATCAAGGAAACTCATTATTCTTAATCATAATTATTATAAAACTACGTTAATTCAAAGTTCTTTGTTATGAAATCTTTTCAGTTTTGTGAAATTTTATGATTTCAAAATTAGATTTTTTTACCACCTCATTGTAAATTCTAGGATAGAAAGCAGACGGACCACTCATTGCAACCAGCTTATTAATTAACAATATTTTTTGAATGTTCATTTTCTTTAACTTTGTTTTAAATATGTGTATGGATAAATTTATATTGTAATTAAAGATCATCTTGGAAATTTTATTTGCCTAATAAAAGTTTTTAAATAATACATGTTCAAATTAAATAGTATTTTATCTATATTATAATATTATTTTTTCCTGAATTTAGAAATTGACCAAATGCATTACTCTTTCAAATGGAAATAAAACTCAACAGCACAGAATTTTAAAAAGTGGCTAGTAAAATATTTACTAGTTCCTTTTATAAAAAATATAAAACTAATACGTAAATCTGGAATGTTTTTCTTTTAGTTAAAAACAAATGATTTCAATCATTTCAAACATTTTCAGAGTATGAAATATCTAAATCAACACAGGATGAGGTTTAAACATTTATATTAATTTTATCTAAGGGTGAGCATTTTCTCTTCCACTTGACTCCCATTTCCACACGTAACTACTTTAAAGTATACTTTGCTGTAGTCTTAACTGTAATCGCTGATTACTCAAGCTTATTATAGATGGCATTAGAGAGCTGTTGGAAAAGATATATGATAACACTTAAGGAAATTTATTAATTAATGTAAAATCGGGGATTTTAGATACTAGAGAAAGTAGCTAAAATAAAATAAGAATTTAAATTTAAAATGTTATTTATATAAAAATAGAAGAGAAAGTACTGAACATTTATTATTGGTATGTGAGATGTTGAAAGAAAATCAAGATAAATAGCAAGGAGAATGGAAAAAAAATAAAGGCAAGGAAAGTGGAAAAGTTAGAGGATTTAGTGATTTTTAGTTTGGGTCTAATCTATTGAAACAGTTTTTATTAAAATGTGATAAAAGGAAAAATAAAACAAAACTAGACAAATAATTGTTAATAAGAAGTAAATGAACTAATTGGGCCATATGAATTTAGAAGGAATGACCGCTTAACCTGGGCATATTGTCAATGCACAGAAATTTCTGACTTCTTTAAAAAGAAGCCATTTTAAATAACATTAGATTTTTTTTTTAGATTAAGTATTTTTTTTTATTATATTGATTTACTTTTTTTATAAAATGTTGTTGAATGTTTTAGAAAAGCTGCTTTTTTTCATAAAAAGTGCTTTTTTTTTCCTTTTTACAAAATGCAGAGAATATACTTATTTAAATATTTATTTAATGTTTGTTTTGGAAATATATTTTAGGAATCAGCTACTTTTGTAAATAAGAATAAACATGTACTTATTCATGTTTTGAATATATTAAAATGGTATTATTTAACATTTTTCGTAATTAAAAAATAGTTTCCATAATACATTTGGAAGATTTTTTTTTCTTATAACACAATATAAATATTTTTACTGTTTGCTTTTTCAGACTTTCTTGTAAATAAAATTATGCAAATAGGCCATAAGATTATATTTTCTAAAAGACAAAAACAAAATGAAATGCAATAAATCTTCTACAGTAAATACAATTTTACAAAATAAAAAAATAATGCTTTAGAAATAAAATTAACTAATAATTTCAAAAATATTTATTGATTTCTTGCTGTTGTAGTTTCATACTTTTTCACCTTCTTTATGCCACTTACAGTAAGCTTTAGTGAACAATGGTAATTGATTTCTTTTAGGTTTATTGAAATCATAACTGTCTGGTTTGGTGCAGTATTACAATGGCAGGTTCTGAAGTTTAATAATGTCCATGGATCACATCCAACTATTACTTCGATTGTTCAAACGTTTTATGAATTATCACACAAAAAAGCTATTGTCTTACTTTTTTTATTAAAATCATGATTAAAGTATCTCTCTTTCAAAACATATATAAATTATATGATGAATCTGTATTAAAATAATAGATAGTATCAAAATATTTATTGAAAATTAAGTGGCAGAACTATTGATGGATTATATATCATGTACATTCTTCTTTCCTTCATTTTTTATATATTGGTTGTATTAATTTTGATATAAATAGCATTAATATTTAACACTCCTTTATGGATTCAAAGCAATGCAATATTTTCATTAATTTCTCCAAATCCAGTTGAAATTTCAACTGTTTAATAGTCTTCTTCATAAATTTTATAGATCAAGTAAAAAAAAAAAGCTTGAGGGAAGACTGTCCTACAGTTGAAACTGTCAGTTGGATTCGTAAAATATTGTACTGATTATGTAAAGGAATGTTACATATTATTTTTATTAGCTTATATATATATATATTAAATAATGCCCACCTAAACTAAGATTTGCATTTAAAAAGTTGAATTTTTTTCTCACACGTTTCTAATATATATATAATTGTTATTATGTCTATATAATGTTTGGGGTTAATTTTAAATTTCCAGGACTACCTGAAAGTTTAAGCTGAAACATATATTGTGAAGAGGTAATTGTCTGTTTTTTCTTTTGCATTGAGACAGTGATTATATATTTTTGAAGTTTTATAAGCCAATTATTTGTCTAGAGAATTTACTTATTAGAAGTTGTTGTTTAATTTATTATAATCTCGTTTGTTTTATGCATTTAAGTAATTTACATATACAAATATATATTGTGCTGCTACTAATACTGTATCATGTATGTAAATTAAATGTAATAAAATTAACGCCTTTAATAAAAGATAAACATTTTTTTCAACAAATCCCCCAAAATATAAAGTTTACTAATGAGTAGTAGAATGTTGATAAAATAAGTGAATAGTTTATTTTATTTGTTTTTAAATAAAAATATAAAGGGGACAGCTGGGAAAACAAGGGTATTAGTTTAAAAAGAAAATGAGACTAATCTTCAACATTATTATCATAATTTGGATAAGACTTTATAATAAATAAAATAATATTCTAAATTAATCAATTATATGTAAAATTACATATAAGCAAAAAGATTTTACAATATTGTACAAACAAAATAGACTATAATATTGCAAATTCTCTGTTATTAATTTTAAGTTTGTAACAATTACAGTAGTAGATTTTATAAAAAAGAATCTTTATAATAATCAAAATAGGTTAATTAATTTGTAATTTCAAGTAAAACTATCTAAAAAAGATTATTAAAAATTAGTTACCTGAGAAACAGCCTTTAGGAAATCAATTTCACATAGGCAAAAGGGTTTATCTATTAATTAGAAAAACCCAGCTAATTAATTCATGACGTGGCAGTTAAAAAACATATGATTTTATACAAAGCCATTTCTGTTTAGTGAGATGCTGTTCAAGGTAAAAAAAAGAAAAAGAAGTGGTCTACTGAGACCATGATATTTGTATTTATGACTTAAGTTAGCAAACAATTGAAATAAACAGAAGGAAATATATGGCCTATAGCTACTATCATACTAGCAGCATGAACAATATGCACTAATAAATATCAGAATGAGTATCCAAATAAATTTAATGCCCTATTCCTAACTGATCCAAGAATGTAATTCTGTCCTACTTGTAATGGATCTATCATGTCCAAGATCTCTGAAAGCTATTTTTTCTTCTGATATTGAAATGAATCTAATTAGAATTGTCAGCCTATTAAATCTTCATGTGATATGTGTATGTGTGTATATATATATATGATAACAGATGGCGTTCTACCAAAAACACCGTCAAGCGTAGTTTTCTGTTTACATAAATGTCAGAGCGAGCATTCACTATCTCTAACTTTAATTCCACTTTCAAAGTGGAATTAAAGTTAGAGATAGTGAATGCTCGCTCTGATGTTTATGTAAACAGAAAACTACGCTTGATGGTGTTTTTGGTAGAACGCCATCTGTTATCATAAATACAAGTGTTAGCAAGTTTTTTGACTTGTGTTTTTTTGTTTTTCATATATATATATGTGTCTGACTTCTGAGAAAAAATAGTAACCTCAAAATTTGCAATATAAATTGCAAGAAGAAATGAAGTCACCCACTAGAAAAATAGATTTACCAAGAATTAGAGCTATGGGAGCATTTTCTCACATGCACATAGTCACTGATTCAATCTATGCACATACATGTATCTAAAAGATATGTGCAAATCTATATAACTGCAACTAAAATATCAGTACTCATTTAGAATACCTTTTTCAATCAAATTTCAAGAATTTATTGATAATAACTTTGGTTATTTTAAAGTTATGTATGCATACATTCCAATATTCTCATATTTTAGTCATATTTATTGATGTTATGTAATCTTTCAAATATAATCATTTTTCTCAAGACTATATGTTTGCAATTTTATTAAAATAGAGAGGGCAAGATTTTAATCTTAAAGTCTTTCATTCTCTATTCTTCTTAAATTCAATTAACTTATATTTCAGTGCATTGTTTAATTAATCTAATTATGGTTTATCAACATTTTTATTTTTAAGTAAGACATAATTATTTATATATATTTAGTTGTAAGGTCAAATAAAGATCATCTTCATCATTATGATCAATTTCAACCATTACTGATCTGCTCAAGATTAGAGTTTCTCTAAGTTTAATCTAGTTTGTCTGATCTTTAACCTCTTTTTTCCACATCACCTGAGCACATTTCATCCATCCATCTCACATATGATCTTTTTCTAGGTCTTTTATAATCTCTTGGAATCCAATTTAAGATTTAAATAATCAATATACTATAATATCTTCTCTTAATTTTTCAAGGATGTCAATAACACTTTGTTTCTCACCCATGTATTTAGTTTTCAATCCTTTGTTACTCCTAACAACATCTATCTATACTTCACTGAGTGGTATGAACTCTCAGATAAGTAATAACTGATAAAACACATTTATTACAAGCCTTCCTTTTTAAAAACATAGGCATATTTTCCCTTAATATTAAATTATTTCCACCAAAAACATTCTAACCAAGTTTATTTCTATGATTAATTTAATCTATTATGTTTCCATCTGTATTAATAATCTGTTGAAGGTATTTAATAATTGTTAACTTCTTCTAATTCATTGTTAACATCTTTATTTTCATCTTTTGAAAAAATCCATTGAACATTACTTTAGTCTTTTTTAGCATTTACATTTATTTCTATTTTCTTATTTTCATCTGATAATTTTTGCTATATTTCTTGAAGTTCTGAAGCATTATTTGTAAAAACAATTACATCAGCTGCGAAGTCTAGATGACTTAAATAATCTACATTTACTTTTACTCCCTTAGTTTTCCATTTTCATTCCTAAAATGCTTCTTGCAAGACTACTATAAATTTTTTGGGAGATATGGAGTCAATGTATAGGACACCTTCTCAATGTTAATCTTCCATTATGTAAATTAATCATTTCTTTTGAATTAAGATAGGTAATTCTTCAATACTTTAATCATTGAAAAACGTTTCTAGAACCAAATGTCTTTTTATAAACTACAAATCCAAAGCATAATGGCAACTTATATTTATAGGTCCTTTCTATAACTTCTCTCAATGCCTGGACACGATCTACAGAGTCTTAAAACATTTTAAAATACTGTTTTGATTGATTAAAATCCAAAATTTGCTGTAGATGATTTGTAAATTACTTCTTGGAAAACTTTTTTTGTATAGAATAAAAGACTAATAGGGTTTGTAATTTCTAATTTTTTATCACTTTTTTAAAATACTAATATTAGTGCTGCATTCATCCAATCATCTGGATAAATGTTTATCATTTAAACATTTGGTATTTAACTTTGCAACAATTTTTCTATCTCTTTACATGTTTCTTTTAATATATCTATTATAATTTCATTGCCACTTATTCCTTCTTATTTGCCTAAAGTGTCTTGTTTTTGGAGAAATTTTACTAATCATTTGCTGTTTTTTTTTTTACTAGATATTGATTTTGATCAAATATTTTAAATTGATTTGCAAGTTATAATTTAAAATCATTGGAATTTTTCTGAAGATTAAAAATATCAACTATGAATATTGTTTTTCTTAATATTTTTTGTCTCTCCAGTTTTGCATTAACACACATCACACTAATCAATGATCATGTTCTTTGTTGAATGTAGTAAGCACACTACAATCTTGTCTTGAAATATATATTTTCTGTTAATCAAAACCTTCATTTACATGCTTCCATGTCCATTTCTATTTAGCATTTTCTCAAAGAAATAATTCATAATATGAATATTTATTTTTCTGCAAACTCTGCAAGTCTGTGTCATCTCTCATTTCTATCACCACAAGTGAATTTACCCACTGCAAATCATTTACCAATTCTAGCATTAAAATCTCCCATGAAAATTTGAAAATATTGTTTTGATCTGATTAAAAGTCATTTATACATTCATATAAAAATCTTCTACTGCTTTATCACAATGAAAAGTTTTAGGTGCATAAGCCTGAATTATCAGCATTGGATATCTACTATTAAGTTGAATAACTAACCTTGTCACTCTATCTAATGCACCATCAATATCCTCAATGTTCATCTTTCACATTTTATTTATAATAAATCCTATTCCATCTGCGCTTCCAACATTTGTGCCTTTGTAGTATAATAGTCCACTTTTTAAATCGATTCTCTTTACCTTTTCTTGCAAATGACATTTCAGTTAAAAGCTATCAATCAAGTAAAGTGGACATTAAAATCTGCTTAATACCTTTAAGGTCTCAAAGAGAAATCAAAGGGTCTCTTTTCAGTTAACTGTAAACTTCTTTCTGTAGTCCAAGTAAAGATAACAGGAATTAATTAGAAAATTTAATAATAAGATTTTAATGTATTTTCAGTATTAATATTTTTATTTTTTCATGTCATAGCATCGGCTGGGACGCAAACCCACAACCATCTGGAACCAACTACTTGCTTGCAAGGCAGCTGCGATGACCTCTCAGCTAACAATGCTTGGATGATGTTTAGATGTGGGCTGTTGATTTTTTTATAAATTAATATATTCATATTCCTAAATTTACAAGAGTATTTGAATTGATATTGAATATTTTTATTTCATATTTTATTCAATTAACTATTTTTGTTAAGTTAGAAGCAATTTGAATTCTTTATTTCTCATTCCATTCTGCATCTGGGCATATATTTTAATAGCTGTGTAGAATTTTAAATAGATTTTTTATAAAATCAGCAAATATTAATAAATAATCATGTTCAATGAGTCTAAATAATGGTTGTAAAATGAGGTTGTTTGTGTAATAAGATAAGCTTTTTTGTTATAGTTTTTGTCTAATAATTAAAGTTTTGCATGGTACATTGGTGGTATCATTATCAACTAGAAGTTCGAGTCATCACCATCATGTTATTCTATCTGATGACTTTTGGTGAGATGTTATAATAGCTTAATCTCTTGGAATGAATTTTTATGAAAGAGCAGATGTTTAATTGTGCACATTAAATATGTCAAAAGTATGAATCCTGAAATCATCGTTATTATCACCTTTTCCCCATTTCTGTATGATTGTCACCCAAAATGGTGGCTGATTAAAATTATAGATATATTTACATTTATATTATGTTACTACATAGTCTTTGTTCACATATTGTTACATTTGAAAGTAAAGCATGCAGGTTTTGTGGCTTATTCCTATACCATCCCTGGTTTTTTTATTTCATTACATTTTACTGCCCCAAAGAGTTCTTTTTAAATCACTTGGTGGTGAATTAATATTACAAGTGTATATAACCTTTCAATTCATCATCAGTAATATTCTGTACCATGGGCAGATCCAGAGAATAACCATAACACCAATTATTTCATTTTCTCATTTCATTCTCTTTATTGCTCAGTTCTTCAACTCCATATAACTCTTTCCATCTCTTATATTATCCAAAAATGTCAATATTTTCCACCTTTTCTTCTTGCTTCCACTCACCATTCTCTCCAAAACATCTTTTGTTAAACTATACTTCCTTTTTAATATATGTCCAATTCAGTTTCTCTTTCTATTTCTAATTTCCTCAATCAGTCTTCTAATTTCATTTACTCTTTTCAAAATTTCATTTGTTATTTTATTTATCCAACTGAATTTTTCCATTCTTCTCCATGCCCACATCTCAAAGGCTTCCAATATGTTTCTAATTTTTTCTCATTGTCCACATTTCACAACCATACAACAGTACATTTCATGCATAGAATTTAATTAATCTTTCTTAATTCTCTCTTCAAAGGTCTACAAAATATTTTTTCTCTTAATAAATGCCTGTGTTTCCAATGCTATTTTTTTTTTTAACTTCATCTTCATTTCATCCATCCTCTCTCAACCAATTATACAAATATCTAAATATCTTTAACTGTTGAACTATGATATCATTAGTTTCAATTTGCAGTCTTTTTGCCTTCCTCCCTATCTATAAACCCTTAGTTTTTTCAACATTAATCTTCAATCCATATTCCATACATCCTTCTTCCAATTTATTCAACATATTCTGAAGACACTTTTTATTCTGAGCTATAAAAGCATCTACCTCCAATATTTGCTCTTCCACAGTCTAAATAATTATTAAATATATTCTGAAAAAAAAATTTTTTCTAAATAAAAATTAAAAAGAAGAGCTGACATACTGTTATCCTTACTTAACTCATCCTTCTGTATTCACTTCAGCAGTCTCATTAATCCCCAGTCTAATACTTATCCTTTTCCCAGTATATATATATATTCAAAATCAATCTTCTTTATTTCCAAATTATGCCCTTACTTTTTAAGATGGTCATCATAACTTTATTCCAGATTACTCTGTCAAATGATAATTTTTTTTAAATCCAATCAATTCATTTATCTTTTCAAATATATCTCTGCAATTGTTTTAACAACACCAATAGCATCTCTTATACTTTTCCCTCTCAAAAAATCCTCCGGTGTAATACTCTAAATCCTCAATAAAACTTTAGAATCATGAAATAACAAACTTATTCTGTACTCTTCACATTTAATAGTTTTCTTCTTTTTAGCAATTGGAATCATTCTAGTCCTTAAAAAATCTTCAGGCCAAACTCCATTATTATATATCAAATTGTATTGTCCAACTATTTCCTTCATAATAAATTCTCCCATTTCTTTCAAAAATTTTATAGGTATTGTATCAAGCCCAACAGTCTTACCATTCTTCATTTGTGCAATCAACTTTATTGCTTCATCTGGCAATATGTGTATATCTTTATCATCAAAATCTTCATTTTCAAGTTCATAATTAATTGAATTCTTTTCTTTTCTTAATAGACACTAAAGATATTCTTTTAATCAGTTTAATATATCATTGCTATCAGTTAATCTCTTTCAATTCTTATCTGTAATTTTACTTGCTAACCATGTCTTTTTTCCCAAGTGACATTTCCAATTCTATCAAATACCTGAATATATCTTTTCACAAGTTGAAGCATTTCTATCTCTCTACATTCTTGTTCCAATTTTTTTTTAAAACTAAATATGATTCTCTTGTTAGCTCATTATTAATTTTTCTATATGCACTTTGCCCTTCCTCAGTATTGACCTACTCCATCTTTTCCAACCTACCTTCTGTTATCCAAGGTAGTTTAGTTTTTCTTAATTGAATAGTGCCTATTTCATTTTTGCTGTTTGTAATAATCCTACATCAACACTTATCAGAACTATTTCCCCAACTTTATCAATATTTTTTATTGTATTTTCACACATTGAACCAAATTTTCCTTTCTCTACTTCTCTCTCTTTATCTAAGTCTTATATTTCATATCTTTTCTCTCTTTTCATTCTTTTTAAATTCAACTTTAATTTAGTCATGACCAAATTATGATCTGAGTTTATATCAGCATATCAATATACTTATATGATAAAATATTCACTTTCTCAATTACTCAGTTCCATATGATTTACAATATTAAATTATTTATTGAAAAGTGTTATAATATATTACTATTACAATTATTAACAATAATATTTATCATATATATATAAAACATCCAAACAATACAGATATGATTTAAAAAATCACCCCTTCATAGTAAACAAAGTGGACATATGTTTGAAAATTAGTATTTTCAATTTGGTACAGTAAAAGGATGAAAGATTCTGGAATTTAAGGTCCATAAATTTTGGATATATTATGCCACATTTAATGCTCAAAGTTCTTGTGAATTCCTGAGCAATAGACCGTTTAATTATTTATGGCCGGCATGGCTGGTAAAGTGTATCACAGCTAACTCTATCACTTTCACTGCACAATTTTTTATGAACTCCCAAGCGATAAACCATTTGATTATTTATTATTTATAAAACAGATAATAAAGAGGGCGGAGGAGGGGGGACATTATTTTAAAAATAATAATTTAGTTTTAACAAAGACAAATATCAAAAGTGAGTAATATGTGATTAATATGTTAAAAAATATAAAAACGTATGGTTAATTAATTAAAATGTATAAATTTATATAATAGTTTATTTTAACTAAAAGTATTTTTAAAAAAGCCAAAAGATGGAGCTAAAATGCAGAAACAAATTGGACTAGTTTACTTTTTACATATACAGTAATCGACTAACCAGGTAAAATAATATAGTAATAATACTTTTAAATTGTGTAAATTTATTCACAGTTTTTAGTTAATGCAGTATTAAAAAAAATAACTATTTAAGAATATATTAAAGTTATATATATATTATGAAAAATAATTTAAAAGATATAAAATTAATAATTATGTTAAATACAGTTATTACATAGTAGAGATGTCTGTCCATCCCTCGTATATGTATTAAATGGATTATATCCTGTTCATGAGGGGTCAGATTGACATTAGGTCAACATGGGTGTGACAAGAATCTCGGCCTCAGCGTGGACTTTGAGCGTTCCATCATCAGATTTTTAATTGGATAGACGGTTGAAGAGTGTAGTGGATTGAAGTCTGTCCATTAAAATATGAGGATTGGCTATCTTAATATATATGAGCACTTATTTCATATATGTGTGGAGATGATAATCTGGACCAACTGATGATTGCTGTTTTAGCATGAAATACGTGTGATTATTTGTCTTTTCGACATTTATGCGTTCAAATGTATGTGTTATGAGATAGAGTGGAGAGTGGTGGGTCGTGTGAAAGTCTGTGCTCATATACCTTATATATTACATATATTGATACAGGTATATAATAAGCCTGTATTTCAATTATTAAATACAGTTAAGTAATGTAATTTTAAGAATCGCCTATATTTTGATATCTAATTCATCATCATCATTTTCAACAATTACCAATTCATTTCAGGATGAAGATTCTAAGTTTAGTCCTGTATCGTTTATCCATAACTTCTCTTCTCAACAAAAAAACCCAGCAAACATCATTCATCAATCCATAATCACATGTAATCTTTTTGTAAATCTTTTACAACCTCTTGGAATCCAGTTTAAGACTTTAATTGTCCATTTATTATTATCCCTTCTAGAAGTATGACCATCCCAGCTTCATCTCAGTTTAATTCTTTCAAGGTTGTAAATGATATCTGTTTGTTCTCTCATCCAAGTATTTCACTTTCAACCTCTTACTCTTATTCCTAATATATATATATCCCTCTATAGTCTATGTAAAATACAAGTCTCAGATTCATACATAAGAATTAGTAAAACTCGTGTATTAAAAATCTTTTTCAAATACATAGACATTTTTCTTTTTAATACTGCATTATTTTTACCAAAAATACTTCATCCAAATTTAATTCTATGATTAATTTGCTTCATTATATTTTTTTCTGTATTAATAATCTGATCAAAATATTTGAATTTATTAACTTATTTTAATTCATGATTATTATTCTTTAGTTTTTTCTTTAAAAAAAAATCCATTGAACACTATATTTTTTTTTAGTATTCATGTTTAGTTATATTTTCTTACTTTCATCTAAATTTTTTTGCAACATTTGAAGCTCTAATTATCTGCAAAAACAACTACATTATCTTCAAGTCTATATGACTTTTAAAAAAAATCTATATATTTTTATTCCTTTAGCTTCTCATTTGAATCCACAAAATACTTCATTTAAAAACTTTTGGAGATATGGAATTACTCTGTGAGATCCCCTTATTAATGTTAATCTTCTCAGCATCACTAAGTAATCTAATCACTCCGGTGCATTTTGAGAAATTTTCTTCAGAGCATGACAAAATTTTTGAGTCTATATCTCGATGATTCAAAGTTTTAACCATTGTTGAAATGCTTGTAGAAATAATTGCCTTTCAGAATCTACAAATCCAAAGCATAATGCCAATTTATATTCATTAGTCTTTTCTTTAACTTCTCTTAATATTTAGATGTTATTCACTATGCTAAAACAACTTTTAAATCCAGATTGGTTTGAATCCAAAACTTCTTAGAAATATGATTTAATTATTTTGGTAAAGATTTTGTATGGAACTGATAGATGGATAGATCTATAATTCCTAATGTTTTCTTTATCATATTTCTTAAATAACATTACTATTGCATTCTTCCAATTATCTGTTACATCCTTATTATTTAGACATTTCATACATACTTTTTCAATTTTTTCTATTTCTTCATCTGCTTATTTTACAATACCAATAATAATTCCACTACTTCCTGAAGCTTTCCCTTCTTTATAGATTTAATTGCATATCTTGTTTCTTCATTTAAAATGTTTGGCAATTTAGAAGATGTAGTAATTGTAGTGGTTATTTTATTTTCTTATATTTTATTACTATATAATTCTTTGTAAATTTCTTTCACACCTCTTTTAATAATAGTTCTATCTTTACTTCTTACTGCTGTCATAATCTTTCTTACAATACCAATGTATAGTTTATATTTTTGAAGCTTTTATTATTTTCTAAAGATGCCCTTGCCAAATACATTTTTTTTCTTATATCATTATTATCTTTTTGTCATATCATTTTACAAAACTTCAGATATTCAATTTTTCTTAATGTATCATATAAAAATATTTTTATGTTCCTTTTTTTTGTATACATTCTCGTCTCAGTTGAAAATGGACTGGTGAAATGTTTTTTTTTTTTTTTGTAACAAATGTCTTTATCAGTTACCTTTTTGTTGACCTCAAGTTTGAATCATTTTCAAAATATGTCGATATTTTAAAATGCTTAGCAAGTTGTAATTTAAATTCATTGTGTCTCTGAAACTTATGAATATCAACTTTCAATACTTTTTTAATAGTTTTGTCTCTCTAGTTTTACATTAATATGTGTCTTGCATCTATGATCACTACCTGTGTTAAATCTATTAAAAACATATAATCCTGGAATAGATATTTTTTATTAGTCAAAATGTAATTCAATTTTGCTGTACTTTCATTTGCATATTCTTATCTCCATTTTTATTATATTTTTCATAATAAAAAAATTCATAATTTACACTTTTTTTTTTTTGAAAATTCCACAAGTGTGTGTTTTCTCTCATTTCCGCCACTATAACCATATTCACCAACAGCATATTTATCTTTCAGTCATTTTCCAATTTTAACATTAAAGTTTCCCATGACATTTTAAAAATATTTGATTTGGCCAAATCTTCTATGTCTTCATCATAATGAGAACTTATTGGAATATAAACTTGAATTATCTGGATTTGATATTTTCCACAAGTTGAATAGCTAGCCACTCTGTCTGATATACTATCAATCTCCACAATTTTGTTCTTCCATATTTTCTTTATAATGAATATCAGTTTTCTTGTGCTTCCAAATATTTGTGTCTTTATACTAAAGTAGATTATCTACTTTTCAAATCAATTGTCTCTTCACATTTTTTCTAACTTCACAAAGTCCTATAATGTTCCATATAATTTAGACAGTTCTTCTTTCAATTAAACTTTCTTTCACTTGAAAGTGATCTATAATTGTAGGTCACTAAAAATAATTGGTTATAATTGAATGGCAGCCTGGGTCTATAATCAGGGATATCTTAGCATCCTCTGCCTTCAGTTATCAATCATTGTCTTGACTGACAATTTTACTCTTCTGGAAATAAGGGACATAATTTAGTTTTGTCTTGAAAAATTATATCCATTTCAAACATTCTTATCATGGCAATTGTTATAATATGTGAGATTATTTATATTAATGAATGGTCATGGATGGGATGCTCACCACCATGCATTAGACAATGCAGTGAATTTATTGGCATTTTATCTCTTAATTTAAGACCAAAAATTTCCTGACAGTTTATAACTGAAACATCAATTGAGGTTTTTTTTTTTGAACACAGGTTGAATGGGTATACAAATGAATATATAGTTATTATTTCTTATTTATTTGTTTTTTATATAGAAGGGTTAAGGTTTATATTTGTTTATTACATATATAATCATTTTTAATATATATAAAGATAAAAAGGATTATCGTTGATAGTGATTATTGTAAAATGTAATATAATATATTTACAGATTTTTGATGAAAGCTGCAAGTTAGCTGAATTAAAAAATTAAAATAAACTGCTTTAAAAAATGCAAGAAAAAAAAGGATGCACTTCACTGCAGTATATAAATATATTTACCATAGGAGCTATGACACAGAGATCAGAACATCTGTTTTCCATGTCCACAGTCTGATGTTTTAGTCTAATTGAAGTTGTCAATATTCAGGATTTAGGCAAGTTCAAGATTTTCTTTTGAGTAGTTATTCAAAAGTTAGTCATTCAGCTGTTGAATTATTAGTCACTAATAACTAATTAAATATTCTAAGCTAAAAGATAATACAAAAATAGAAAAAGCATAAAGAATAATACATGACACATAATCATAAAGGCTACTACAATGACAACAAAATATAAAGAATAATATCATAACACAAAAGTATAAAGAATAATACCAAGACATAAAGCCATTAAAGGATAATACAAGAACAGAAAACCATAAGTTCCTAACTCAGCATTTATCTAGCATGATGAAAATTGTCTTTTATTTTATTCTACTGAATGAGTCTTTATGTTAAAATGACTTATTAAAGACTATTTTATCATTTAATCATGCAGCAAATTATTTTTTTTAAAAGACTAAAAAATTCATTTCATTAATTTTTTTACATAAATAATATTTATTATGAGTATTAAATTACTATTTAATTCTTTATAATTTTGTGCACTTTTGCAGTGACCATGTTATAATACTATTTCCCAGTTGAGATCAAATGCTATTTTGACTAAATGTTGGATATATGTACATTTTAATATTCTACATGATTGTTCCCAGAATCTATTATTGATTATAATATTTCTTTCACCTATAAAAACCATTTGCATTTATATATATATACACAGCAAAAAATACTTTAATCATATTCAAATATAAAATAATTTCCACAAGAATCTAGAGACGATCAATAATTAATACATATTTAAATTTAAAATTATTAAACTAGGCTTTCAATATAGATCATTTTTATTAAATATAGCTTTTTAAAAATACATTATATCAAAAGCTTGGCTTAGCAATTTTAAATATTAATTCATACTGATTATTAATTATCTACACCCTATTATGGAAAATATTTTATATATTACCATATGTTTAAATTTATTGTTTTAAAAATATTCAATAAATTTTGATTGTTGGTAATTTTAATTATAAATAACAGGAATTTACACAAACAACAATAAATAGAACCTAAAAAGATATTTGATTCATACAATAAACTAAAAAATTTTCAAAAAATAACTCCATATTACAAAAATATAGCATGATAAAAATGTATGGTATTGTTGCAGTGTAGATGAGATTTCTTTTAAAATAAATAATGTGAAGCTAAATGATATAGAAGTGAAATAAAAACAATTCAGATTTATTCAATAAATAATAATAGAAAATTAAAAAAATGTACTCCATTATTTTCATAGAATGAGAATTAAAATCTATACAATTAGTCTTTGATTATGATCTCAATAAAAAAATTTTTGAAGCGGAGAAGAATGGGTTTCTAAACAATCCAAAATAAATTCTTTTTAAAATATTTTGTTATATATTTTTCATTATATATTAAAAAAATATATAATCCTATTATTAAAATTATTCCTATCTATTCTATTAATATAATATTAGATAGATGTTAAAGAAAATTCACTAATATATCTTCAACAAAATAAAAAATAAATATATAAAAAGTACATAGCAGCCAGTCACTACATTATGTGTAAGTAAATTGATGAAAGGTATTGAGCTATCAAAGTAGGCATGGAGATTTAGTATTTGATAGCTTTAGTTTATCTGAAGTCTGAAGATATTTCATGAAATGTATAGATAGTGAGAAAAGGTGGTCTGAGTTCATGCACTCAAGGATAATTGTGATGTGTTGGAGTTGGGACAAGCACTAATACAAACAAAGAAAAAAATTGAATATATTGGTAGGCTATTTTTTATTTATTAATTCTAAAGGACTTAATATTACTACACAATTTTATAATATTATGTACAAACCATAAATATATATTTTTTTTACATTCAATAAGACTTGAAATTTAAATGCTTTTGAAACTTTTTGCCATTATTTTTTTATACCTTTATTTAATAACTTTTATTATTTTGCTAAAATTGTCAACACAATGTGGATAGACATAACTATGGTTTTTAGAATCCACTACCTTCTAAAAAGAAGTTTGAATATGTGTTTAATGTGTAAAAATGTTTTTATTTTTTTTTAAATATTATGTACAGCCACATTTTTATATTTTTAAACTTAACTTCATAATTTTACCATTAAAAAAAAGCAAGACTTGCCCCTATGACACCTTTCACTTGAACCAATCTTTTCATGTACCACAAACTTTAATTACATTTTAAATATCCTTATATATTTGCTTTTAGTTATCTAAACATATTCATGTTGTTTCAATTTATAAGTATCATTTTTCAAACCATGTAAGAAATTCATGTTTTATTTAAAATAAAAACTGGTGTTAAACACAATGTATTTACTAGAAAATAATTAATGTTTTGAATGCATCATAGCAAGACTCTAGCTTAGCAATTAATGTTTGAAAAGCTCAAATCCTTTAATGGGAAAAAAAAAAAAAAAATTTCCAGCAATTTTTAGTTTGGGTAATTGTCAACTTGAGAATATATTTAAATATCTTTGTAGTTTTTTCAAATAAAAAGTTGGATTTAAATGTGAGATGCAACACAGATTTTTATATGATACTGCTTTTAGTAATTTAAAAGACAGGATATAGCATTAATGGTATATAAAGCTGTCATATTACTTCATTTATTGTATGGAAGTAAGATTTGATTTAATATAAAGGTATTGAAAACAATTAATTTAAGAATGGGTCATAAAATTTTAAAAATACAGTGGTAAGATCATAAAACCAATCCAAACATTGTTCATCTTACTGAATGTGATATTCTAATATTTACTATTGAAAAAAACCACTTCCTTATTGGATTAAAAACGTGACACAAAAGAAAGGCAAGACATCCTAAAATGGGCATTTTATAATGAACTTTTTTTTTTTTTATCAAGAATTTATTAAGCTTTATACATACAGGGTTAAAATTTTGCTATGATGCTAAATGTTGTCATATTAAGAATTTAATATTAGTCCACTCTTTTGCCTGTTTAAGTTCCTTATGTGTTGTTTAAGTCTTTCAAAGTACCCAAGCCTGTCTATGGATTCTTGCTGCTTTATGTATATCACTGTTGGCTTTCAACTTTGTTCTTCTTTAATTGTTTAACTTGATTAGCTGCCATGTGGTATTATAGCTCATTTGGAGAGCTATAAGCTGATCTTGCATTCTTGTTTTATTTAGTTTAAATTCATCAACATCTATCTGTGCTGGTGCTATATTGTTGTCATTATAAAGTAGATCATATCTTATCAGCCATAGATTGAAGGTTACAAAGATAGCACTTCTTATCATGGCGAACTCTCACTTGTTAATAGCATGTTTTAGCAAGGTAATTATGGGTAGTTTGTAGCTGTAGATTGATAGAATTGCATTTCTACAGTCTTGCATGAATATACATTGCTCAAAAATGAATTATTATGTCGTCATCTCTTTTGCAAAGTGGGCAAATTGGATACAGGTTGGTAAAGCCCCTGAGAGTCACTAAAATGCAATTTGTAGGCAATGCTTCCAAGTTTATTTTGAGCAAAAAGTCCAAGAATTTTGGCTCTAGGCACCATCTTTCGAATCTTTTTATTAGATTGGTAATGTTGAGTGAGTTCTGGCATTGGGATTTTGTTTGTAAACTGGTATGTATCCCAGTAGGCTATTTTCCCAGCATTCTGTTGAAATGGAAGCATAGTGATTCTTAGAAATTTCACTTGTCAAGTTAGGCAACCATCCCTTTGGCAGCGGTGTGTCTGTTGGGATGGTCGCATTAGATGGAATAATTTGTGGGAAGAAGTTGGTCAATTTGTTCATTAGATTATACTTTCACTGGAATCTGATTGTTTGAATCAAATGTAAATTTTATAATGAACTTGAGAATGGTTTTCATGGAAGAAGCAGATTTCATTTACATATTAAAGTTTATCCAAAGATTTTCTAAAGAAGTGCAGTGATTACTTTCATTAGTGGAAAATGATTGAGAACAGAATACAATGGAGATCTACAATTAGAAGACTGAATATCAAATAAATAGAACAATGGGCTAGCATGTTTTATATGTAAACATATTTGTATTTCACAAATTGATTTGTATAATCATTGCAAAATTCATTTTCAGAGCACTATTAATTTTTGCCAACTTTTTTTTTCTTTTTGGAGTTGAAATGATCATACCATTTTTGAGTGATTGCTAATGATGATTAACTTTTCTAGATAAAGGCTGGAGAGTGGTCTAATTTAACACAAAAATTGAATTCTTTAAAAAAATATTTAAAGACAGATATAGACACAAATCTACATCAAATTGTACAAGCAAGTAGGATTAAATAAAAACTCAGATTTTTTTTTTTTAATTTCAGGTTTATAAACTTGAATTGTAAAGAACTAGCTTTGAATCCTAGTTCCCATTGATGAAAATGAAAACTGAAAATCTGGTAAGATATTACAGCATTAAACAAACTTGCTTTCTCTGATTACTCAAGCTTACAATAATTGACTCTAGAATAGTGAAAAAAAAACTACTCTTGAAAGCATATATGTAAGCATATCAACAAAATCATTTGATAATTTTATTGATATTTCAGACATAATTGACAAAATAAATTTTAACAATCATGATTCAAACATGAAATTACTGTACTATACATCATAAATTTGATATACATTTTTACAATTATTTTAAAAATTAAATATATATATATTTCTTTTACCTTTTATTTATTGCATATAGATCTTTTCATTTTTTGTTTTAGAAATATAGACATATAAAACTATAACATTAAATTTAATCTTATACATTTAGCTTTTTTTTTTCATTGAACAAATTTTCCTAAAGCCATTTGAAAAATGCGCCCAGAACCAATCACCACATTTTTATCTTAAACACAAAAAAAAAAACTTGCCGTCAATTGATAATTTTATTAATTTAATTTTTAAAAAGTTTTAAACCCGCTATTTATAATAAAACGTTAATCAAATAAATATAAAAGGATATAATTAAAATTACTAACTCCATAGAAAAATTTACGATTACGTAATAAATATTATATATATAATTGAGGTTTAAATATATTTTAAAAGCCAAATTAATATTGTATTTTGAGTTAATGAATGATACAATTATCTATTGCTATTACAAAGATTTTACTAATTTTAATTTAGACAGGGCTTGAATTAAGACTTTCAAGTAAAGCAAAATTTATTATTTGGTTATATTGTCTATTTCCTTAGTTATCCCAATATACCTTTAAGCTTATTAGCTAAAAGCAGAAGCATAGCTACCTATACATAGCAAAATTAGGAAAGTGTATGGGCTTTAGTGAATTAAGGGCGAATGCTTCGCCCAAGCCATAAACAGATGGACTATTATAGGCTACAAAGTAAGTTTTTTGCTTAAAGATCCTAAAAATTAAACTAAGAAAATTAAAAATACAAGTCCTGGATGAAACTTTTTCAACGATTTAGAAGTATGGGAAATATCATATTACCACAGGCTGAGTATTTAAAATTGAAGATGAAATAAATTATACTTTATATTTCTAACAATAGATGTCACTATGTACTAAAAAAACGGTTATTTTTCAATTCTGTATGTAACGTAATTAAATTCATACTACGTTCTCCAGACTAACATAAAAGTAAAAGAGAAATGTCACAAGAGAGAAGTAAAGTTATTATAATACAGCAGCCGTTTTTAGCTGGTTTATGAAGTCTAACCGGATTTTATTGCGGCCAGTCATCTTTTTAAATGCTTTAGAATTGATTAAGTTGAAAGCAAAAAACACTTCTATTTATATATGCTACTATTTAGAATTCAAATTCTGTGATATTTTTATAGGCTTGACTTTGAATAATCATTGAATGAAATTACAAATCAATTTATTACTTCACTCATTTTCGACGTCCACCATTTACATACAATAATTGCATTTAAATTTTATTGGAGCTACTTTACAGAAAATAAAAAGAATATATATAAATTGCAGCCAACAAATTTTTTCAGCTTTAAATTTTAGAATAATTATTAAAAAATTATTTATAACAATAGTTGTGACTTTTATGAAAATTAATGTTAATTTATTCAATTAAGGCTGATTACTATTATTCAAGAAAATGCTTTTCTGCGGGATATCGTTTAAATGCAAAACCATGGAGATAATAATAAAAAAAACAACTAAATAAATTTAGCGTGGAAACTACTGATGTGTAGAGGTCATATTTTATAATAATAATGCAATTAAAATATCTCAAAACATTATTGAATTCACAGGTAAATCTATTTTTCGTAAAAGTTAATTTTTCAAAGTATAAAATTATTCGTGATATTTTATTCTCTAATAGGCTTAATTTTATTTATATATTATCGTTACTGTTTATAATGTAAAAGCTTAATAAGGTTTATGAATAGCTTTATAATATTAAGAAAGTAGAATGTACAGTATTTTATTTGAAGAGAATAACCACACTGGATAATCAAGTGTCGTTTGTTTAGTTAACTTAATCCCAGGCTGACAATTTATCGTATTTATTTTCGTATAAATTAGTTTCGATCCATTGAAAGTAACTTAGTCTTGAAAAATGGATGTTATAATTCTGTTCAATCAATCGTCCTCTTATATATGTGATGACAATAATATTTCGATTAAATGAAGTCGATTGTCTTTTGAATTGAGACGACTTTTAGTATGATTGATTCTATTAAATAATTTAGATTTGGATAAAGGTATCCAGATATTAAAAAAAAATAATTTATAATCTTAAAATGAAAGATTGAAAGTCATGATGAGATACCTGGAGAAGTTTTAAAATATGGTGATGATATGTTAGCTTCAAAATATTGGACTTTTTTTTTAGAAATACATGGAGTCGTGAAAATATACCATCTAATCTTAAGGATGCTTCTGTTTTTCAAATTTTTAAAAAATAATATAGAAAATATAATTGCAATATTGTGGAATATCATGTTATCTATTACAGCAAATTTACTTTCAAGAATTTTATTGAGTAGCACAGACTTCAATGTGCTGCTAATGCTTTTAATAAATTAAAAAATGTTACTGTCATGATATAACTATTGCAACTCAGTTATATATAGAGATGTTATTTTATCAAATAATCTTGAGGATTATTTGTCGTTTTCAAATATTTTCATTTTTATCTTTTAGACTGCATAATAGAGTAAAAGTTTTAAGTATATATTGAAACACACACACATACATATGTATATACATAATGTGTCAACCATGATTTGACAAATGTGTCTCAAATCAACAGACATCTTTCAGAGAAAATATGATACAGGTGACTGTTATTGTGCCATCTGCACAAACATGCTTAACTAACTTATATAAATCTATAAAAATATTCTTTTTTGCACTTTTCACTATGCTTTGATAGTTTCAGTTATCAGCATTCTTCAAAACTGTGAATTATAATTGCATTACATTATTCCTTGTTTATACACATAAACATACAATAATATTTAGATATGTCTATATATATACACACACACGTTTACTATTACTTGTACACTTTATTTTCTAATACATATATATATATTGAGATGGATTGCTCTCATGACATAAGTATAGTATATGTACAGAGAAGTAGAAATGAACACAGATAAAGGGCTCTAATATAATTATTTGAAAATAAAGATTAAATATTATTAACCAATATTTTGACAATAGTATAACTTATTTCAAATCATATATCAAAGGTTAAGTAATCTTACCTAGTTCTACTATATAAAAAGGCATTTTCTTTATTAAAGTAAAGCAAATGTTAAAAAAAAAAAAAGAGCAAAAATGTAAAAAGTCATTCATATTTTGTGTTATAATAGTGTTGTCTTGTTTATAAGATTATGTTTTTAGATGTGTAAGTGAAACAATAATAATTAACTTAATAGTGTGTAATTAAATGATTAATTCTTGAAAAACAAATAAATGCAGTGAAATTAACTTTTTCTTTTTTTTTAAAAAAGTTAGTTGCTTGATTTTATTGTGTCATAGCTTAAGAAAACTGTTTAAATCATAATTTAAAAAAAAACCAAACACATCAGTTGCCAACTAAATCCACGCCAGTAAAAATCATAAATAACTAGCAAAGCAAATAAAAGTAAAGGAGAAAAATAAACAATTATTGACTATAATATCACAGCATTATAAAAAAAACTTCACTATACCATTGGAAATTTAAGAATGGAGCAATAGAATAAATATCTAGTAGTTGCATTGATCTGCCAGAATGTAAGCTTGTCTTGATACTCACCCAAGTAGAAATACATTGAACCTGTCCAATGAAAGTCTATTTTGAATCTGCTAGAAAACTGGCATTAACTTTAAATGCTTTTTTTCACATATAGATTTAACTGATCAAAAGTAATATTTACTTTCAATATTAGGTATAGAATTGGAAATTATATAAAATTTGAGAAAGTCAAAGTAGTAAAATATAAAGAGGATTGCAAAAGTTGAACTTTTATATTGGATCATCAGAATTTATACTAAAGTTGCAATTAGTTTTATATTTCAAAAGAAAAATATCTTGGGGAAAAAATGAAGACAACTTTTCAAAGTAGAAAACTGAGTTGTCTGCAAGAATACCAAATAGAATATGCCGAAGTAATGGAGAAATAATCTCCTGTGTATAAAAGAAGAAAAGAAAATTTTTAAACACTTAACTGTTTCAGAGAGTTGTGGAAAACATTACATAAATTTATTATTGTTTTGAGCTCAAAGATTTTAGAAAGTTAAAAATTAAACTTACTTGAGTGAGAATTTTATTTTTGCTTAATTCATTAATCTGTTTTTTTTTTTTTTAATTAATTTTATATTCATAAAACACTTATTATTATTATTACTTCTACTTTGTTTTAACTATAGTTATAAGTAAGAAATTATATTATAAATATTTTTATTATTATTATTATTATTACCATATATGTTTTTTTATTAGTTGATCATTTTACTTCTATGCATTGTTTATAATATTATACTAAATTAAACTTCATTATTTGGTATGTATGGTAAGGGATATCTATTAGTTACATGTATTATTTAAAAAAAAAAAAGAGAGAGAGAGAATTAAAAAGAAATTATTTATTTTTCCTGTAATCTATTTCACCTTTTTTTAACTTCCAACATTTTTTTTATTGGTTTTGCTGGACATCAATCTATTTTTGCTGATATTAATGAATTATTTTATTTTAGTCTTTTTGATCTTAGACTGTCATTGGTTCAGTCTCTTGTGATATATCATTTAGTTTTAGTGGATATTTATTATTATTTTTTTATTGGTGCAATCCTACGCCCACTTGTAATTGCTTGGTTTTCTCTGACAGATTGCATCATCTGCTATATCTACAGAGAAGTGATAACTATAGGTGTTTCTCATATCTGTACAAATCTTGGATTAGAATATAAAAGTGAAAATTTAATTTCCATCTTCAAAATCCATGTTTCATTAATTTTTAGTAATGATAAAGTAATAGCCTTAGGTAACAGCAACATTATTAGTAATGTTAACAAACTATATTCATCATTTTAAATTTACACATAACAATATTAAAGAACTACCTTTATTCTATATCAGTTACTTATATTAAAGCTTATAGGAATTCAAATCACAGAAAATATTTCTTTGTTCTTATGTTTGAATATTTGTAAGGGATGAAAATTTCTCAAATAATTCTTCATACTGGATTTTAGAACTGATTTTTGTTTTTTACTTCATTGCTTTACTGTTTGCAATATTGCATGCTAGTAACTACTTTTTGTAAAAATACACTAAGTGATCCAGAAATAATTATTTGTAAATCAAAATCATTGACTATTTATTTCAAAATGAATTCTCAGAATTAAGTTGTATTGGCAAGTTGGAAGTTTGCACTATCAAGTGAATCCCTGTTGTTAACAGTTGCATAATAGTTGTATCTATCATTCATTTTTGATAAGTAGTTAAAGAGTACTGTTGAATGCACCCATTCCACATTTCCTGTAATTTTTATAACTGAAAACAGTTTCCACAGCTTTAATTATTTTGTTGCATATTTTCAACCTTGATTAACTTTCAAATTATTTCAACTGATATGTAAATAGATTGTATATAGATGTTCATATGTGCTCAGAAGTAAATCTCTTGAAATATAACAATATATATTTATGGTTAATTATTAATTATTGTTAATGAAGTCATTCTACATCTAAAATCATGCTTTTGCAAATATTAATTTATTTGTTTAATTGTCTTAATTTCCAAATTATTGATTTTCAAACTTGAATTACATAAATTTATGCTACTTTATTATGTTTTAACACATCCAATATATATATATATTATTTTCAAAATCTTATTTTCAAATCAAATGAACAAATGTCAGCACCAATAATAGTAAATAAAGGTAATGCGATATGCAAAAGATTTGGATAAAGAATTTATATCAGTATATTTGTACAAAAGATAGGATGATTGTGTTAAGAGGATTGTTGAGTGTTGTAGTAGTAAGGAATGGGATAAAAGAATAGATTTATTAATAAAGAATATGGAGAAATAGTATGGAGAGTAAAAAGAGTTTAAATACATATAGAAATAAACAGAATATTAGGTGTGAGTTAATATATGATAATAGTAAGGAAAGTAGTTTATTATTTAAGGCTCGAACGGGATCTTTAGCTACAAGAGAATATACATGTAAATGGAAAAAAATGGGTGATTTATTTTGTAAATTATGTAAGGAAGGAATAGAAAATATTAAACATTTTTTAATTGAATGTAAATGCTTGAAAACAGAAAGGGTACATATAATGGAGTTATGGAAGAATAAATATGAAAAAAGTGATTATACAAAAAGTGAATTATTGGTTTTTATGCTGGGTTTGGGAAAAGA
Organism: Epiperipatus broadwayi; assembly: GCA_028023455.1. Classification (NCBI taxonomy): domain Eukaryota; kingdom Metazoa; phylum Onychophora; class Udeonychophora; order Euonychophora; family Peripatidae; genus Epiperipatus; species Epiperipatus broadwayi. Next base: position 95,973 of record JAQFVV010012539.1, on the reverse strand, counting down.
TAAAGGGGATTTAGATATAAAGCTTATAGAGTTGACAAAGATTATGTTGTGGAAATAGGATGGAGCAGAATATGGGAAAATTTATAGTGGGAAATGGAAAATAAAGTGGCTAACAGGTTTGTCTGGGCATAATTGCTGAGATATTCTTGATTTCGTTTAAGAAGCCACTACATCACATCACATCATCACATATTTTTATAATAACTCTGCATTATTTGAGAAAATTGACCAAATGGTTTGAAGAATATTTGTATTTTAAGAATAACTTATTCAAGGGAATAGCACTTGCAAAAAAGCTTGAAAATTACTAATGAATTTATGATATGTGTCAACCTCTCATGAAGTGTCTTGTGAGTCTTTCCAGAGTTCTATTCCTATACTAATGTCACTTATATTACCTTGTTGCTATGTTTTATTTTAAGCAAGATAATTTAATATATTAGTTGTCCTGATTAGTGAAACACTTTTTATTATGCAAGAACCCACATCTGCTAAAATGTTAGTGTTTTCTGAATGGTCAGAATAACTGAGGAGGATGATTTTGCACTTTAAATGTGAAGTAAATAGTAATATTGCTTTACAATGTTAAAAGGCATTAATCTGTGCTGGTGGTTAATCTGCAGATTAATTAATTGCCACTTTCTGTATTTTTACACTCATTCCTGCGCTGGTGGTTAATCCGCAGAATTGTGTAATTATATTTATTGCTTTATGATGGTGTATAAATCCACAAGGCACTCAGTGTTATATAATTCCTATGTGTAGATGAATGCATCCACAGGAATATGATTTTACTTCATAAATATAAGTTTGGGCAAAGTATTTTGGTTATTCTGCTAAAATCATCTTCTTCCATTTATAAGCATAATTTATAAGTTAAGTCATAAAGTGTAGCAGGACATTCTATCTAAGTTACCTCATAATAATTAACTGTTTGTTAATTAATATTTTATCTGAATGTAAGTTTAAATTTTCATTTTATTTAGTGTTAGCATTATAGCTAAATCCTACAAATATAATATTATTTATTACATTATTACAGGTCTACAGTATTGGTTTATTGGTTCTGGAACTGACATTGGATATTTCATGAGTTGATGTTGAATTTTTGTATAATTTCCTCAAGACATCAATTATATCAAATTGTAATATAATGTATGATTAGGCTTTATAAAACTGTGCCTATGATATGTTATTGAAGGAAGCCAATGGAATTATAATTTATTTATTTATTTTATTTGTTTATTTATGTGATTACATTAAACATCAATTACTTATTAGTCATAAAAATTGTAAATAAATATTGATTTATAATTAAACTTACTGTGCCGTTGCTATTTGTCATTCATAAAATCAGAAATCATATATCTTGAATAGAGCATACATTGAAGTACATACTATTGTCAGCATGATATAAGAGTTTAGTAATATTTTGAGAAAAACATTTGAATGCTTTTTGTCCTTGGTAGTTTATGATGTGTAAGGTACAATAAAATCCCATTTACCTTTTCCATCATTTAAGCTTTGCATAGTTGATTCGAGTACATGATACAAAATTGATTGATTTTATAAACTTATAAACAGATTTACCAGATAATGACACGATTAAATGTATTTACTTAATGTTTTAATTGTCATTCATCAGTATAACAAGAGTCTCATTGATATTTATTAAATTATAGAAAAGAACCCAAGTATTCCATGTTTATTCATTATTGCAAAGCTCTTACCTAGACTAGCATTTGTATTAAAAATCATATATGTAATTTTAAAATTCATAATCTTTAGTAGTTCCACAAATTATACCATCTTGTTCATGGTCGGCCATAAGGTCTCATGCGATGAAAAATCGCAAATTAAGGTTTGAAGGATAATAAAATTGCATACCTATAGTTTGTTTAATTTATTTTCACATACTACTATGATAGGTCTTCGTGGTACACCCTGGCTGCGCCCAGATTAGATCATAACAATTTTATGTTATATCATTAGTTTTGTTTGTGGTAATTTGGTCCAGATTTTGGTTATAGTCTTTGGTGCATAATATAGATGGCATGATATGCTTTTGGTTATAGTTCTTGGCACCACAATGATGGGAGCATTCAGTTAGATTGATGGGTACAGTTCTTGGCTGCCCAATGATTAAAGCCATTGGTTATAAAGAATTCTATTACAGTTCTTGGTGCCAATATGGTAGGCATTGGTACGTCCCTTCATTCTATTGGGTTATAGTAAGGTGGGTCTGATTATAGTAGTTCTCCAACATCAAGGTATTAATCTTGATTAATGTTGATGGTTACAGGTGAGCTCTTGGCGCCTGTCAACGTGTGGCCCGATTGTCCAATTGATGATGGTTACAAATGAGATCTTGGCGCTACAACATGATCGGCCCGATATGTTTGGTGGATTATACAGTCATGTAATTGGGCGATTACAGTTTTTGGCACTTTGTAAATATGCGACTTGATTAATTGATATTTGCAGAGTACAATATGGCAATGTGCGAACTAAATTAATTAATGATTGTTGATTACAATTTTAATTTCCCACATTACAAGAATATTATCATGTGACAGATGCTCTATAATGGTGATGAAATATTGTATGTTTTATTGCTATATATTTTTCTCCAAATTACTTATATAGATTTCTGATGACAATAGCAATCGTATTCCAGGATACACATATTTATGATTGAATTGGGAGAAGGGTTTATAAAGTAGTTGTCATAATAATGCAAATAATTATAGTGGGGGTTCAGATTATTTTAGTGTGAATGTGATATATACCATCTGAGATAGATTATTGGTGGTGATGATTTAGTGGTTGGTTGGCTTGGACAGATTTTAATTCATTATTGTTATTAAAACATATATATTTTAAGAAAGTAAAAGTTTTGTTTTAGAGAATATTGAAATAGTTGTTTACAAAATACTCAAAATGAGTGATTCTGAAGAAATTAATTATCCTGAGAGAACCCAAGGAGTTTCTGATCTTGATCTCCAACAACGGTTTATGTTGATGTTTGAACGTATAGAGATTGGAATGAAAGTGATGTCTGAAAAATTGAATGAACAATCTGAAAAATTGAATGAAAAATTAAATGAACAATCTCATTCCCAAAGAGAGATGTCTGAAAAATTGAATGAACAATCTCATTCCCAAAGAGAGATGTCTGAAAAATTAGATAGTTTTGAGAATAAAGTTGCTGGTTTAGGGGATAAAATGGCTGAAGTTCAGGAGTTTGTAAAAGAGAAAATAGAAGCTGCTAGGGTAAGAACAGTGGAAGAATTTAATCAGAAGTTTCAGTCATTGGAAAATAGTTGTAAGGCAGGTGAGTCAGATATTAAGTTAGAAGAAATTAAGGCTAGCTTCCTAGATTATAAAAAGCACTCGGAAGTTCAAATAGAAGAAATTGGAAATAAGTTTATAATCCATGAGGAGAAGGTGGACACTCAATTGAAGGTGCTTGAAATAGGAATGGTAGACTCAAGGAGTCAGTTGGCACAAATAGTTAGTGAAATGAACTATAAGGTTCAAGAAGTTTAGTGAAATGAACTATAAGGTTCAAGAAGTGGAGTTTCAATCTGACCATTTTAATAAAATTAAAACTGAAATAGAAGTTAAACTTCAAAATATTAATGAGAATCACTCAACTTATAAAAAAGACATATTTAAATCCATGACTGAATCTGCAACAGAGAGCAAAGCAGAATTAGGGAAGATTAAAAAGGTTTTGGAGGAAACTATAAACAGGTCTAAAGTAGAGACTAAGGAATTGAAAAAGGGCTAATGCCAAATTTAGTGGGGATGTAGAGATGATGCAGAAAGAGTTGAAGGAAGTGAGGGATAAATGCCAAGAGTGGCCAAATGAGTTTAAAGAAGGACAGAAACTAGAGGCCAAGATTGAAAATATTCAGCTAAAAATATTGGAAATTCAAAAGGCTCAAGAGAAAAATTGTAATTTCATTGGTCAAAGGACCAAGTGTTATGTGGATGGGACAGAGATCTCTGTTAAAGAAGTCATTGGATCAGATGGTAATTTTACTGCTCCCCACACAACTCCAATTTTCCAAAAACCATTAGGAATTGATTCTGTGGCCAATGATATCAAGAACACAGATATGTCTATGGGTGGATCTACAGCTCTTAAATTTTTAAAGATTAAGCCATTTAAAGGGGAGTATTTGGAAAACCCTCTAGAATTTCTTCAAAATCTGGAGGAATTGTTTACTTTATGTGCATTCTCAGAAAGAGAAAAACTGGCTATCTCCAGCAATCATCTTTATGCTGCTGCAAAGGATTGCTGGCAGTCTCTATTTGATTGTCCTCAAACATATGGAGACTTTAAACATTTAATAATGTCAAGTTTCTGGGGTGAATGAAGATCGTCAGGATAACATGCGTTATCAAATCACTCGGGAAAAGTACAATGCTAATAAAGGTAGCTATACCCAATTTTTTCGTGGACAGGCAGTCAAACTTAAAACTTTAACTGCCTTTCCATTATCTGAGCATCATATAGTCAGGATCTTAAGATATAACTTACCTCAACAGATTGAACAAGTTTTGATGGCTGCAGACAAATATACAATTGATGAGGTATCAGAGATCCTAGATGCACTAGAGACAAGTGAATATGACACAGAAACCAGATATAGAGGTGGGAAGGATGCTAGAGCTCATAACTGTTCCATTGCTAATGTCAATGTTGCACCCATAAGAAGTCCTTATCGTGATAAAAGATACCAGAGTAGGAGTCATAGTCATAAACGACCAAATTTTTATCAGAGTTAATGGTCAACCTGGTCTAATTAATAAGACCCAAGATAGAGATCAACCTTCTGTTAGTGGAATTAAACCATCTCACAAGGGTATTAGGATGAATATTAAAAGTAGTACATTAAACTACAAGGGGCCTCTTGGAAAGTTCCTCACTGTGGGTACCTGTTGCTAACTTGGTGAGGAACAATATAGACAATGAAGGGGTACATGTAAATGGTATAAACATTGATATTGATCTGTTAGAGCCTTATGATGTTGTGGACCCTCCTGTATTATATAATTGTTCTATTATCAAAATTTGCATTGAAGATGTTCTTGTTAATGCCTTGATAGACCTGGGAGTCAGGCATCAATATTGTCCTCGATTGTTTATGATAGAATTGTGGATGCAAATAAATCTGTGCCTTTACTTCCTGTAAAACCAATCCAGGTTACACTTGTGAATGGGAGAAAAGTGAAACTTTTAAATAAGTTGCCTGAAGTTATCAATTACATAAACATTACCATGAATGAATCCACAAAATTTACTCCTATTAGGCTTCAATTTGGAAGACATGAGCCATTACTGGTCAAGACTCCTTTACCCATCATTCCAGAAGAAATAAATAGTGATCGTGATATAGAAAAAGCCAGGTGTAATTTACGAAAAATGAGCCAAAAGCGCTCCAAATAGTATAAGGGTAAACCACATCCTTTTAAGGTCAGAGATTTTGTATTTGTTTGTACTCCTCATGTTAGCAACTTACAGAAAAATGAATTTAGAAAATTTTTGAGCCTATATAATGGGCCTTTCATGATTGAAAGCCAGGTGGGAGAGAATGCATTTATGCTCTCAACCCCTGAAGGAATCCGAGGCACCTATAATGCACGTAGTTTAAAATCTGCACCTTCAATAAATTAATGGGATTTATATCGTGTAAATGTTATACCATATTCAGATTAATGAGGAAGTAGATTGAATAAAAAATAGATATTGATAGATTATAGATAGGATAATGAAAATAGTGAGTTAGGATGTACATTTTATAGAATTTGATGAAATGAAATTCTGAAGAAAGATAATTTTTTTCCATAGGGGGTGTAAACTGTAACCTTATATTTTAGTATAAAATATAAAGATCGATATAACTGGTATAAAAATTTATCTGTCTTCTTTTTGGTGATTTGATTGCCTTGGTTTGCGTTTTTGAACAGATTATTTTCTTGCATTCAAGATAATTTATTAGAGAGAATAAGTAATATTTTGCTTTACTTATTGTCTGTATTATTTTAATGTATTTAAATTGCTTCTTTCCATCCACTGATTTGTATATGTTTAACTTTTTAAAAATTGACAACACATTAAATTTAGTAAAATGTGATTGAAAATAATAATAATTTTTATTTGTTTAAAATAGTCTTAGAAATTATTTTCATTGAATTAAAAAACCATTTGTTTAACTAATTTTAATTATTAGAAAAAAATATAGTAATTACGTATGTGTTTCAATGTAAAAAAAGAGCGCGATTAAAGAGATCGTTTGTGATAAGGTTGCTGTTAGAAAAAAAAAGAAAATGGTGTAAGAATAAAATGTATGTAAAATATGATAAGCTTATTTTTTAAAAATAGTTAATAAGTAAATGGATTTACCAAAAAGTTTTCTACAAATGTAAACATAAAATGGTGATGTTTAATAATAGAATGAAGTGCTAAATTTAAAAATCTGTTCGGGTCAGCTAGCCAAGTGGATCAAATCGCTAATAATTTTCCAATATTTACACTTTAAAATATGTCGGAGCTTTTAAATTGAAGAGCAGAATTAATTGCAGAATCTCGGTATGTTTGTAATATTTTTTTATTCTACAATTTGGCAAAACTAAATAGATGTTTTAATTACAGAAGTTTTTTAAATATGAAAACTTTTTTTTAAAAAAGAAGAGGTTTAAAATCAAAGTTAAATGTTAAAGTTATTAACATGGTTTAATATTTCCGTTTATAATTTAAAATAATATAGCATTGATTAATTTATTTAACTTTATACTGCCAGTAATGTATTTGCTAGTTAATTTCTTTACCATTTGAATAATGGAAACAGTCTTCAAATAATTAACTAAAACTACTTTCTAATTTTATCATTAACTTGGAATTATTAAATTATTTGCTCTAATTAGTATCCCTAAATTTAAACGTGGATAAATAAATATTAGCCTGGATGTTATAAACTTGGAACAGTTTTATATAGAAATGTAGAATTTAATAACTTATGAAGAACATTTTCATTTAAACTCTGCGTGTCATGTTTTTGGAATTGTTTTATATTTATGGAGCCACGTAAAATCATTAATTTAAAAGTGCTTATAATATCTAAGACAAATAGATAGAATTACATTTATGGAATTCAACTATAATTATAAATATCACTTTGTGTATTTATTGTTCAAGACATTTTTACATGGATTTCACGGATCATATTTATTATTATAAAATGCTGTACAATTTAATTTGTCACATGCACACTTGCTAGAATTCATGTATTTAAGTAAGAATGAATTAATTTAATTTTATTGTTATATGAACTTGTATGTGAAGTTCAAGAGTTATATTTTATTAGGTTTAAATTAAATTAATGGGATTGAATAAAATACTTATTCAAGGGAATAGCGCTTGCGAAAAAGCTTGAAAATTACTAATGAATTTATGATATGTGTCAACCTCTCATGAAGTGTCTTGTGAGTCTTTCCAGAGTTCTATTCCTATGCTAATGTCACTTATATTACATTGTTGCTATGTTTTATTTTAAGCAAGATAATTTAATATATTAGTTGTCCTGATTAGTGAAACACTTTTTATTATGCAAGAACCCACATCTGCTAAAATGTTAGTGTTTTCTGAATGGTCAGAATAACTGAGGAGGGTGATTTTGCACTTTAAATGTGAAGTAAATAGTAATATTGCTTTACAATGTTAAAAGGCATTAATCTGTGCTGGTGGTTAATCCGCAGATTAATTAATTGCCACTTTCTGTATTTTTGCACTCATTCCTGCGCTGGTGGTTAATCCGCAGAATTGTGTAATTATATTTATTGCTTTATGATGGTGTATAAATCCACAAGGCACTCAGTGTTATATAATTCCTATGTGTAGATGAATGCATCCACAGAAATATGATTTTACTTCATAAATATAAGTTTGGGCAAAGTATTTTGGTTATTCTTTTAAAATCATCTTCTTCCATTTATAAGCATAATTTATAAGTTAAGTCAAAGTGTAGCAGGACATTCTATCTAAGTTACCTCATAATAATTAACTGTTTGTTAATTAATATTTTATCTGAATGTAAGTTTAAATTTTCATTTTATTTAGTGTTAGCATTATAGCTAAATCCTACAAATATAATATTATTTATTACATTATTATAGGTCTACAGTATTGATTTATTGGTTCTGGAACTGACATTGGATATTTCATGAGTTGATGTTGAATTTTTGTATAATTTCCTCAAAACATCAATTATATCAAATTGTAATAAAATGTATGATTAGGCTTTATAAAACTGTGCCTATGATATGTTATTGAAGGAAGCCAATGGAATTATAATTTATTTATTTATTTTATTTGTTTATTTATGTATTTAGTTATTACATTAAACATCAATTACTTATTAGTCATAAAAATTGTAAATAAATATTGATTTATAATTAAACTTACTGTGCCGTTGCTATTTGTCATTCATAAAATCAGAAATCATATATCTTGAATAGAGCATACATTGAAGTACATACTATTGTCAGCATGATATAAGAGTTTAGTAATATTTTGAGAAAAACATTTGAATGCTTTTTGTCCTTGGTAGTTTATGATGTGTAAGGTACAATAAAATCCCATTTACCTTTTCCATCATTTAAGCTTTGCATAGTTGATTCAAGTACATAATACAAAATTGATTGATTTTATAAACTTATAAACAGATTTACCAGATAATGACACGATTAAATGTATTTACTTAATGTTTTAATTGTCATTCATCAGTGTAACAAGAGTCTCATTGATATTTATTAAATTATAGAAAAGAACCCAAGTATTCCATGTTTATTTATTATTGCAAAGCTCTTATCTAGACTAGCATTTACATTAAAAATCATATATGTAATTTTAAAATTCATAATCTTTAATAGTTCCATAAATTATACCATCTTGTTCATGGTCGGCCATAAGATCTCATGATGAAAAATCGCAAATTAAGGTTTGAAGGATAATAAAATTGCATACCTATAGTTTGTTTAATGTATTTTCACATACTACTATGATAGATCTTCGCGGTACACCCTGGCTGCGACCAGATTAGATCATAACAATTTTATGTTATATCATTAGTTTTGTTTGTGGTAATTTGGTCCAGATTTCGGTTATAGTCTTTGGTGCATAATATAGATGGCATGATATGCTTTTGGTTATAGTTCTTGGCACCACAATGATGGGAGCATTCAGTTAGATTGATGGGTACAGTTCTTGGCTGCCCAATGATTAAAGCCATTGGTTATAAAGAATTCTATTACAGTTCTTGGTGCCAATATGGTAGGCATTGGTACGTCCCTTCAGTCTATTGGGTTATAGTAAGGTGGGTCTGATTATAGTAGTTCTCCGACATCAAGGTATTAAGCTTGATTAATGTTGATGGTTACAGTATATAAAGTTTGAAAGGAAAAGTAGACATGCACATACAAAATTTCCTGTACTTATTCAAAATATGTTACTAGAATAATGAGACAATGATTGAATAATAATTTTAATTAAAATCAAATATATATACAGTATATAAATTTTGATTTGGACAAAAGTATAAATTATTTTTGGAAAACTGTTTTTTTCAGTGATCTTTAATCTTATGATCTATTTTAATTTAAGAGGTAAGGATAAAAAAATTAACCAATTAATTTTAATGAATGAAAAACAGAAAAATGTAATTAAATTTATCTGTATTTTTATTAATTAAGGTGGGGGCTTACTTATCCTGTTTTAAGATTTTTATGTATATCTATAAACAGTGAGTAAGATGTACTGAATATTATATTATTAGATTGGAAAGAATGCAGAGTCAGCTGCTAGTTTCATGTTGATCAATTTTGAACTCATATAGAAATAAAGAAAGGCTCTTCAGTGATTTATAGTTCATATATGTGTATTAGATCACTTGCCTGACTGTAAATCCATTAAATTATCAAACCCAAACGGAATTGACAATAGCCAGTATTACTGTAACTATATCTGATAATGAGAAGCCAATCAGTTTTGAGATTCCATTGTCATATTATATATATATGTATGCTACTTTTCTGCCAATTATGTATATACTGTCTATGCATTATATCTATTTGACAAATAAGATATGAAGCATAAATTGAATAAACTGATTGATAAATAAAATATAGTGATATATTATTTAAACTTTACTTTTACAAATTCAAGATTTTTTCTACTCTCCAAGAAAAAAATGTTTAATTTTTTTTATAGAAGATTTCCTACTATAGACAGTATAATGATTCCATTTTCTAAGCAAACAATTGATGAATAAATTCTGGCAAATAATATGAGAAAAAAAGCTTAAGAAGAAAAATATTCAGTTAAACTTCTGTAGAAGAATTAAGTCTCCAGAGGATATAAAATATCTAGGTTTTTTCTTAGAATTTTATTGTGATTCATACAAAAAACTTCTATTAGACTTATTTAATTATAATGGATTGACTAATGTGTATATTTTTTAATGACAGATGAAACTCCATTTATTAGGAAACAAGATATAGTTATAAATGATTTAAAATGCAAATTTAGAATAAAGAATGGAAATGTTTTATTTTTATTTAAGCAAGCAATGTGAGTGTGCACTTATTATAGAGATATTTAGCATTGAATCATTTATATCTTATTGACATAGAATAAGGTCCATGGATTTAATCAATTTATTATGCTAAATGAAAAATTATTGGGATATTATAATGCACCATGTGCACATGTCTTAATTAAGTGTACATATATCTAAAGTTATTCAGTATGTTTTATTAAAATAAAATAATCTATTAGATTAATAATTGTTTAGATATTTTCTTTTACCATGTCATCATTCATCCTCATCAACCAATATCAATCCACTGCAGGATGAAGGTTTCTCCAAGTTCAATCCATCTTCTCCGATCTTTAGTTTCTCTTCTCCATATTACCCCTACACACTTTCTTATTTCATCCATCCATCTCACATGTGGTGTCTTTCTTGGTCTTTTACAATCTCTTGGAATCCAGTTTAAGATTTCAATTGTCCATCTATTATCATCTCTTCTAAAAATATGTCCTGCCCAACTCCAGTCTTTTAATTTTTTCAATGAGGTCAATAACATCTGTTTGTTCTCTTACCCATATATTGCGTTTTCGATCTCTTCTTGTAACTCCCAACATCCATCTCTCCTTATTTTTTTGAGTGGTCTGAAGTCTCTGTATTGCTCTTCTATTAAGTGTCCAAGTCTCATATCCATAAGTAAGAACTGGTAAAACACATTTATTAAAAACTGTCCTTTTCAAACACATAGGCATATTTTTTTTTAGTATCGAGTTATTTCTACCAAAAGCGCTCCAACCAAGTTTAATTCTATGATTAATTTCATCCATTATGTTTCCATCTGTACTAATAATCTGACCAAGGTATTTGTAACTGTTAACTTTCTCTAACTCATCATAATCAATCTTTATTTTCATATTTTGAGAAAATCCATTAAACATTACTTTAGTTTTTTTAATATTTATCTTTAGTCCTACTTTCCTACTTTTATCTGATAACTCCTGCAACATGTCCTGCAGCTCTAAAGCATTATTTGGAAAAACAACTACATCATCTGCAAAATCTAAATGACTTAAATAATCTCCATTTACTTTCACTTCTTTAGCTTCCCATTTTAATCCACAAAATACTTCTTGCAGCACTGCTATAAAAAGTTTTGGAGATATAGAGTCACCCTGTCTTACACCCTTCTCAATGTTGAGTTTCCCAGTATCGTTATGTAATCTAATTGTTGCTGTTACAATTTTATAAATATTCTTTAAAATATGACAATATACTGGATCTATACCTTGATAATCCAAAGCTTTAATCACTGAAGAAATGTTTATAGAATCAAATGCCTGTTCATAATCTACAAATGCAAAGAATAATGGCAACTCATATTCATTTGTCATTTTTATAACGTCTTTCAATACATGGATATGATCTACTTTACTAAAAGCACTTTTAAATTCATTTTGTTCTCTGTAGATGAGTTGTAATTATCTTGGTAAAAATTTTGTATAAAACTGATAAAAGGCTGATAGGTCTATAATTTCTAATATCTTTATCACCTTTTTTAAATATTAATATTAATACTGCATTCTTACTACCATCTGGTACATCTTTATCATTTAGACATTTGGTATATAACTTTGCTAAAAAAAAAATTATTTCTTCACCAGCTTCTTTTAATATATCAGTTATAATTCCATCATTACGTGCAGCTTTCCTTTCTTCTTACATTTAATTGCATGTCTCACTTCATCATTTAAAATTCTGGGCAATTCAGATGATGTAATAAATATAGGAGGTACTTGTTCATTATTACTATATAATTCTTGATAAAAGTCTTCTATCCATCTCATGATGTCCTCTCTTTAGTAATAATTCCATCTTTTTTTCTTATTGCAGATATAAATTTCCTACCAATACCAAAATGTTGTTTTACACTTTTGAGACTTTTATTCTCTTCTACAACTTTCCTTGCTAGTTCACAGTTATACTTTATTATATCATTTTCAACTCTTTTCCACACCATTTTATAAAATTTGAGATATTCAATCCTTTTTAATGCATCATTTTTGTATATCTTCATATTCCTTCTTTTCTTCATAAATTCTCTAGTCTCAGTGGAAATTTTTTTGATCAATTGCAGCTTTTTTCTACCAGCTATCTTTGTTGCAGTTTTTAAAAGTGTATCCATTATTTTTATATTAATTTCATTCAAATCCGAATCTTGTTCAAAATCTACTAATATTGGAAATCGATTTTTAAGTTCTAACATGTTTCTGAAGATTAGGAATATCAAGTGTAAATATTGTTTTTTTTTTAATAATTTTTGTCTCTAGTTTTGCACTAATCCATATCTTACATCTTTCTAATCGATGATTACTTCCTGTGTTAAATTTATTAAGAACATTACAATCTTGAAATATGTATTTTCTGTTAGTCAAAATATAATCCAATTCTGCTGCACCTTTAGTTGGATGCTTCCATGTTCATTTCCTTTTAAGATTTTTCTCAAAAAAAAGAATTCATAATATAAAGTTTTTCTTTTTCTGCAATCTCCACAATTCTGTCTGCTCAAATTTCTATTATCATAACCAAAATTACCTACAACACTTTCATCTTTCATTTGTTTACCAATTCTAGCATTAAAGTCTCCCATAACAATTTTAAAATATTGTTTACTCTGATCAAAAGTCTTTTGTACATCCATATAAAAATCTTCCACTACTTCATCACTATGAGAACTTGTTGGTGCATAAACCTCAATTATCTGCATTTGGTATCTGCTATTAAGTTGTATAACTAATCTTGCCACTCTGTCTGATACCCCATCAATCTCCACAATGTTGTTCTTCCATTTTTTATTTATAATGAATCCTACTCCACTTGGATTTTCAATATTTGTACATGTCCACTTTTTAAATCAATCGTCTCTTCACCTTTTCTTCTAACTTCACAAAGTCCAACAATGTCCCATTTAATATGGCAGTTCTTCTAATTTTTGCAATCTTCCTTCACTTGAAAGTGATCTGCAGTTGTAAGTACCTAAATAAAAAGTCGTCATCAAATGGCAGCTGGGTTTGTAATCTGTAGATTCTTAGCGCCCTCTGCCTTCGATCACCAACCGCTGCCTTGGTTGGTGGCTTTACAGCCTCCTGGGAATAAGGGCCATGATTTATTTTTGTCTGTCATAATTGTATTTATCTATTGGAAAAGTGTTTATCATTTACACAAACATTCATTCTGCCTTAGCAGGCAACTGAGAAGAAAGACCATGGTGTTTCTTGATTTTAAACTCGGAGGTAAAAAGCCAATAAACTCACCACGCTGGCTAATGTGTGTTGGCGAGCAGCCCATCCATGTTCATATACTATATGAATATTCACATAGTAATAACAGCTGCAACAACAAGAATATATGGAGTGGACATTAGGAATTTGCCCTGCTCGGTTTCTTTAAGACCTCAAGAGGAATCAAAAGGTCTTCTTTCAGTTAATAACAAACTCCATGTATGCATATCTATATATTTATATACTTGTCTTATGTAAATCATTTATTTGTCTGTCTTTGTAAATGTAATTACTTCGGTTATTAATTTATGTAAGTCAAAATCAGAATAAATTATTTATATGTATTATTTAGACTGTTGCTTTTTATTATTTCTAATTAATAAATTTGTTAATCATTATTTTAAGTTATTCCAATGAAATTATTTAATATAAAATAGATTATTTTAGATATATCTATTTTCTCTTATTTATAGTCACAGTCGCTAGGGTTCTTGTGACCTAAGCTAACTTCAGACAATAACTATTTTATATATATGGGTGTGTGTGTGTGTGTTGGGGGGATACATATGTGGACAACCAGATGATCTCTAGGATTATTTGGATGGTGCAAAGGTAAATGTCATTTAAAGTCCACTTTCTTTATAAGATTTGATAATTAGTTTATTGATGCTAGTACTCTCATGGTACCTGATGGCCTAGGGCATTGATGAAAATCAGCAGTTTTTGGTTAGAATTATTTTTAGTACTTATGTATATGCACACAGATAAAATAATGATTGCTTTTACATGTCATAAGTTTGTCATTGACTATATAATGATTAACTTAAAATTTTATGTAATGCATCTTTTAATTCCAGTCACAAATGTTATTATTAGTGATTAATGCTGGTGATGCTATCATGTTTATCACTTATGTAATTGTGTATATTCATTTCCATTGCCGATTTTTGCTCAAGTTCTTGAGTGGTTTGATATGCTTTTGGGATGAAGTTTGCCATTACCCATTGATACCTTCATTAGACCTGTTTATCTCTCATCCATGCCATTACAAGTGGCAATCCAACTGTGGGTCCAATGATTGAGTTCTGGAGCCAGTTATTACAAAATAACCACAATTTGGAGCTCAAATATAACCTTACACCTAAGAAATAACCTATTTTTTATGTAAAAATATAAAAAATTAATTATTATGGAATTGGTAACAAGAGTATATATGAAAATTTGTTATTTATTGATAGTTAATTGATTTATGGAATATAAAATACGACGTTAATTTATATGTAAAAAGACTATATTTAAAATAAAATAAGAAACAAGATTTTGGGAAATTCAATGAGGCTTTTAAAGACTGTTAAGAGTTTGTTTAGCTGCACTTTCAGTACTGGTTATGGATGGGAGATTTGGTCATTGGTTTGAGAATGCAATGTTTTCATGCAACCCAATGAAGTGTTTTCTAAGTCTCAAAAAGAAGCAGGGTATATTTGTAGTTTTTTATAGACAATTAACATAGTCCTATATTGTGAGACTAGTTTTTAAGCATCAAAAAGGGAAAAGGCTTAAATTTTTAAGTTTTCATATACATTAGCCTCTGTGATTCATAGGAGCAAAGCTTTATAAAGATTGCACTATTAATTTCATAATTAGTGTTTTAGATAGAGTCTATATTGAGTTGACCTTTCTGATATTTGTGCTGATTATGTATTTATAGTCCAGTGGCTGCATTCTTTATTTCAGGATTGTAAGTCATCATTCATTCTTTTGATTGTTAAGTGCCATTCAGATCTCTTGGAAAAAAGTGTTAAATAAATAGTTTGATGTATAAACTTCATTTTAATCATATGTGTATATCATGTAAAATATTGTTAGGAGTGTGGTTCATTTCTCTTTTCCTTTTTTTGTAAGAGGATGAACATGAGATGACATTGGTCTCATGGCATACAACATAGTATGTGTATATAAAAAATAGAAATAAATACAAACAAAATGTACTGTAAATATTTATTTCAAATATATGGACTATAATAACAAGATTTTAAAATGCTATAAATTATTTAAAATCAAATATATATATAAAAAAAAAACTTCTTATTTAGTGGAAATAATTTTGATTTTTCTGACTGACAAAAATGTAAATTATTTTTGGAAAACAGTATTTTTTTTATGTATATTAATCTTATAATCTATTTTAATTAAGAGATAAGGAAATTTTTTTTAGCTAATTAATTGTAATAAATGTGTGTTGAAAAACAGGATGATGTAATGAAATTATGTTTTTTTTTTGTTTTTTATTAATCAAGATGGGGAAAAAAAACTTAGTTATTTTGTTTTTAGATTTCTTTGTATGTCTATAAATAGTGGGTACAGATGAACTAAGTGAACATTGTTAGATTAGATAGAATGCAGAGGCACTTGTTAGTTTTACATTGGTTAAGTTGAGCTCAATGGTAAAGGATGCTTTTCTGTGGTTCATAGCTGTCAGTTCATCAAATTATCAAAACTGAATTGAAATGGGGATTCTTAGCATATTTATTTCTTGAAACAATAAGAACTCAGCCAGTCATGAGACCCCAGTATTATATTGTAAGTACACACTACTTTATACATGCTTGCAAGTGCAAATAAAAGTTTTTGTAAGTCATGCATATATTATCTTTGTATGATATCTATTTGGTATTAGGCACAAATGGAGTAATCAAAATATATTGATATATTATTGAAACTTTAACTTTACAAATTAATGAAGCTTTATTTCTGCTAAGAAAAAAACATTTAAATTTTCTATATAGGAATTTTTTTTACTATGATTTATTTTTAAAATAAACAACTATTGAGTAAACTATCTAACAAGTAATGATGAAGAAAAGCTCAACAAGCAAAAGGAGTGAAACTTCTAGACAAAGATTAAAAGCCTCCAGAGGATTAAATATTGAGGTTCTTTCTTAAAATTTTATTGTGATTCATATAAAAGACAATATGTGGGCATTTTTTATTGACAGATGAAACTTTAATTTATAAATAAAAAAGATATGGTTAACAATAATTTTAAATGCAAATTTAGAATTAATTATGCAAATATTTTATTTTCAAGTGTGTGTGCATGCATGTATTATGATATGTTAAACATTTAATCTTTATATACTTTGATGGACATACAATAAATGTCTACAACAAACTGGATGAAAAGTTGTTTTTTATTAAAGTTATTTTAAAGAAAGACAATTTTGGGCAAAATTTTTTTAGAATATTTTCGCTTTATTTGTTAATTTTTTTAATTAAGTAAATAAATATATATCTATATATAAAACTTCCAGTATTCAAATCATTTAATTATTTTCATTTTCTTTGTTACTTATACGTTAAGTTAAACAAAAAAGGGTCATTCAAGGTCTTAGTGAACTATCATCATTATCCTGAATCTTATGCTCTTGGGCTTGGCTCCAGGCTGGTAAAACTAAGAATGTATGATATGATCTTTGGGAAATGTTGTTAATTATGTCTTGGATGTAGAATAACGGGTAAATAGGGCAGAATCCACGATGTACCTGACCTGTGTAATTTGTACATGCTTGGGTTTAAGATACTTTACCCTTGTTCTAGATCTTGTTGGATAAACATACGTTTTTTGACTGATACAATTACTATATTTATCTCCTGACATATCTTAAAATCTAATTGGGTCTAGTCTTTATCTCCCACCAGATCTTAATTAAAATTTTAACCAGGGCTATTCTTTATCTTCTCTCTTTTCTTTTTAAATACTACTTTTAATAAATTAGAAAATAAGTCTCTGCTTTTAAAATAGATTAAAACCAAACAACAAAAAAGAATTATCTCAATCAAAACTCTTTCAAAGCAAAATATTTTTATGATTTCCATATATAATTGAATATGTGTGTTATGGCACATGCACTTAAAAAAAAATACAAAATTTTAAATAAAATTTTATCTTACCTTTTAAAATCTTTATAGATTTACTTTTTAGTTTTGATTTTAGAATACTTGACTTTTGAAGTGGAGAAAATCCGATTCAATATTATATGTATATAAATCTGTGTTATTTATGTGTGTATTGAAAAATCCTGTACATTTGCAAGTTCAATAAGCAATATGAATTCAGTGTAGTCTAAGCTTATCAACAAAATGTGAGGTATTATGTACAATTTGATGTTGTCATTTGGTCATCTGTATTAGGATTTGTGTAAATTTATAACTGTTAATCATATATTTTGATTTCTAGGATGGATCTGCTAAAGTCACAAGCATGGCCTGGTCTCCAAGTAACACCAAGCTTGCTATATGGACCATGGATAGGGTAGTGTTATTATTTGATGAAAATGGTGAAAAACGTGACAAATTTTCTACAAAACCTATTGATACTAAGGTAAATATATCAATATTGTATTTAAATTTATTTATTTGGTTACTATTGTCCACAATATTTGTAGGAGTAATTATCTTTTTTTTTTATTAGTATGGAAAAAAGAGCTACATAGTAAAAGGTTTGGCTTTCTCACCAGATTCTACAAAAATTGCAGTAGGACAAACTGATAATATTATTTATGTCTATAAAATTGGTGAAGAATGGTAAACATGAAATTTTCTTATTATAATATATATATATAACTTAATATATCTAAATTTGTATTCACATTATACATTTTTAAAAAAATTAAAAATTTTGAAATATAGGGATATATATTTTAATAAATTTCAGGGGTGATAAGAAAGTTATTTGCAATAAATTTATTCAGCAGAGTGCCGTAACATGCTTAAGTTGGCCGCTGGATGGCCCTATAGTCTTGGGTCTTGCTGATGGAAAAGTGAGATTAAAATATCTATTTTTACTGTAAGATTTAATTTTGTAATTTTTTGATAATTATGTTTATTTTTGATTATTTTTTTTTTACTAGCTTCGCATTGCTAATATTAAAACAAATAAATCATCTACATTATATGGGACAGAATCTTATGTTGTGGCTATAGCTATTAGGTAAGTTTTTATTGAATTAGATGATATTATAATATTCCAGCATCCTAAGATGTATGTTTCATAACAATTTATATATATATATAATAAATTTTGGGTAAATAATATATTACTAAATTATATCTTATAATATTACTAATGAGTGCATTTAAATGCCCTATTATTTTAGTATATAATAATTCATATTTTAGTTAAATAATAAGCTGAAAGGGAGTGCTTAAATGTTCTTACTCATATCGTAAAAAGTTCTGGGCATATCTGCACAGAATCTTCTGATTTTATGTAAAGAAAATCTTATGTTACATCACATTTTAATTTTATTAATAATAATATTATTAAAAATTATGATCCATTAATGTTACTGAGAAAATTAGTTATGAAATCTTTAAAGAATTCTATAATAACATTTATATGATTATTAATCTTTATCTTTTTAAACTTGAATTTTCTGTTAAATATAGGTTTTGAAATTATTTTCATAGTCAAGTCAGTTTATTTAATTCAAGTTTGGTTTAGGTTTTATCTATTTCTTACCTGAATCTAACATTAAAAGTAACAATTACCATTAATGTTTGGGTGGATCTGATGAGGAGTTGATGCTCAGCTTTATTTTATGTTTTGCCATAAATAGCAATCCATTATTTTTATTTCAAAAATGTACATATAATAGAATGAACTATGATTTTATTTAACACTTTTTTTGTATGTTTTTTGAAAAAAATCAAGAAAGAGACCATTATTATAAAATGGAATTGAACACTAGAAAACTGTAGCATATTATGAAATACTTGCTCATTCTCAGGTTCTATCGAAACAACTATTCAGAAATTTCCAATATTAAGTCAGCTGATTCTGTAAAAGAAATGTAATACTTATAAAGTTCTAGAAACGATGCATAGCACTAACTAAAATCTATATAAAATATTTGAAACATCCCATAGCTCTATTATTCCGCCACACGAATTTTAGCACTACATTGAAAAGCAAATTCTCTTCGATGTTAAATGAAATGATGTAATATATTGTATCATTTGTATATATATATATATTGTTCAATTATGTTGGCATAGGGTAAGATTTAAACGTTGAAAGAAGGAAAATTTAAAAATCATCAATGGACATAATTTAGTTTTTTTTTATTAGTTAATATATATATATTTGATATGTACAATGAACGCCATTTGTATTTAAAATTATCTATTTAATTAATGCAAAGTTAAAATTGGAAAGAATGTAGGCATATACAGATTACTAATCCAGATAAGTAAAAGAAATTATAAATACAAGAGATTACAATCAGAGTAAAACCTTTTAAACGATAATTAAAGATGTCTGAATAATTTATATAAAAAAAGACTGTAACTAAAAAATAATAATAAATGTAGAAGATTATCAACTTGTATTCTGGTAACAAAAACAAAAGAGAAAAATATATGTTCAGAAATCTAAAAAACTGATCGAGTATAAAAGGAAGAAAATAACTTCGAGCGAGGTCTGTTGTGCTGTTTCTTTTTTGGCTGGCTATTCCCACACATCCTGAATGGAGGGACAAGGGGCTAATTGCAGTTGTTTTGTTATCACAATGACAGTTAGATGTCTCCATTCAGGACTACTCATATGCTGAACAAAGTCTTCATGCAGGAATGGAAACCAGAGCATATGTGGATACCTTCTTTCATCATGAAGAGGTTACTCCTAAAAGCCTTCTCGCCCAACCTTAAAGCGGACCAGGAATGGGAAAATATTGACACAAGAAACCAATGAGCTCTTTCAACCCAAGAAATACCCTGTATGCTACCATAATCTACGATCTCCGTAAAATTGCGGAACTTACCGGTAAGTTAATATTCAAGCCTTAACTTGTGTCAAATTAAATGTTTGCAAACTAAATTTAATTATAAACGTTAACTTCGAACTTCAAATACCGATAGAGACTTTCACTGATTTATTATAAAAGAGACATTAATTTTATCCATGGGTTACTTTCTAGAAAAAACTTAAAAGAAGAGAATTTAATAGTGACTATTTAATTATTTGATTAACATTATTATCTGGATAAGCATGTGCTTTCCAATTTTATTAATAATTTATCATTTGATTATTTTAATTGGTTTTAATAAAATATTTAGCATTAATATAACAATGTCATTGTATGTGCTTAATTTTAGTTATTTAGATTTAATTATTAATTTTAGAGAATTGTATAAATTACTTTTGTCAATATTGTTGTTTAATAGTTAAGCCTGAGGAAAATTCATATAATAAATTAATTAAGTGATGGGAAAACATAATTCCTGCTTTTACTTTTAGTTATTTGCTGCAAATTTCGGAAGAAAGTGCATTTTCTAAAATATTGTATTTTAGTTATTTGCTGCGAATCTATGAGATGCGATAGAATCAGGGATCTATAGATCCTGGCGCCCTCTTAAATAAATTAAAAACTGATTCTGCCAGCAATTTGGATAGTGATAAAATATTCGGTCAGTTAATCAGTAAATATAACTATGTTCTTGAGATATCTAAACTCATACATGAACAGAAGATCCTTTTTTTTCATAGTTTGATTAACTAGTACTTTTATAGTGTGTAATATAAGTCCTAAATCCAAATATAAAATGTTATAATATATTAAAATTCAAACTAATTTAAATAAGTGTAAATCTAAAAAAACTAACATCTTAAATTGCAAATAAACAAAGATGCTAAATTTTAAATATTCTTAGAAAGACTATACATTAGTTTTTAAAATATCTCTGTCAGGAACCTCCCCAAACCCCTGACCATGGTTTCGTGCTTTGGCACTCCTCAGAGAGGTGCCAGGATAGATTCAGACACTAGATCTAAAAATACCAACCTAAAGCCAAGCACTTATCTAAAAGTTATCTATTAAGTGGAAAATCTGAAATTTTCAGACACCTACATGTCTTCAAACCCAGCTATCCAACTCAAATAGCTATATGGGGCTGATAGATCTTCAGCCATACCATATATTAGTAGTCTTAGCAATATAACATCACATAAGACTTAAGGCAGAGACTATAAATAGTCAAAATAAGAGTCATAGATTACATGACCCTATTCTCTTAAGCTTGTAAGTTATAAACAATAAGGATTGGATGGCATATATATATACATTTTTCAAATGCGAGGCCAGAAAAAGAGTCTATAAAATACATTTGGTAGACTGTTTAGGAGGAGTATTAATATATTTGAAAAATGGATACGATAAAGTAACTTAATATGGAAGGGTAATGAAATAATATTTAAGAATAAATATTTAAGTGTAAATAGTGTTAGAAAAAGGATGAGGAAAAAATTATCAATAGATTTGGAACAAAGAAATTATTAAATGTATCAAAAATGGTGGTATATATATGTCTTTGGTTATTTATATATAAATGATGTATTTTCTAATACTGTAGCAACATTTCTGCTGAATCATCAATGCCAACATCTAAATAAAACTAGACAATAGCAGATACAATCTAGTCAAAATGGTCAGTGCAATATAGGAAATATATTTTATATTTGTTATTCATAAAAGTATGTTTTAATATGTAAATGTTAAAAGTACTGTGGCAATTTCCATGTATTTATCTTGATCAACTTCAGTTGCAATGTAATTAGACAAATAACTATTAAAATTAGCAATTGCAACTGAAATCATGTCATCTGAGAATGGTATTTTTGTTTAGGATCTTGGAATTTTAAAGTTTAATATTTTTGTCTGATTTTATCTTTAAACTAAAGGTAGAAATTATTTTTAGCTTAAATGTTCTAGATATTATAAAAGTTGTAAGTTGGACATATATATATATATATGTGTGTGAGTTTAAATAAATCAAAATATTTTTATATAACAACAATAATAGTATGTATATAATAACAATAATAATAAAGAAAAGCTCTTTTTGGCAAATATTGATTTTTGCCCTTTTCAATAAATTGGAACCATTTTACAATTTCAATTTACACTGCATATGTAGTGACATCTATTGGCAAACAAGGATTTTGAACATGCGATCATCAGATTTTCAATGATATGAATGGCTGAAGAGTGGAAATAATTGAAGCCTGTCCATTAAAAGTTAAAGATTCGCTATCTTAATATAAACTGAGCACTGATTATATATATGTGGGGGAGATGATGATCCAGTTCAGCATGAAATATTTATATTGGATATCATCTTTTTCACATGTATGGGGTCCTGTATATCGGTTGTATAAGATGAAGTGGATGACTGAAGGGATCTTAAAAGTCTGGATTCAAATCCTCTCTTTTTTATATAAAATTAACTAGTACCTATTATAACAACAATACAATATGTACAAGGAAGAGAAAATAAAAACCTACATAAAGGTATACTATATAATTTTACATTCATTTATCATTAGACAAGTATTAATTAAATCGATGTTTTATACAATATACACCTTTACCCCCCCCCCTAGCAATGGCAATTGGTTCTCCAAAACTCATCATTAAGCAAGAATATCGTATACAGAATACGTATCTATAATGGGGGTTTATGGAAAAAAAATTGGTCAGTTTCTAAAGCTAAAAAATTACACTACCTTGGGAATAAAGTACACAGATAAACCCATAGATGAATGTATATCATGATTTCTTTCTCCCTTTTCCAGTCGATATAAAATATCCACTTTGGTTTCCAAGCTCAAAGATTTTCTTGATTTTTTTATGGCCATGATGGCTAAATACAGTATCTAAAAAGAAAAGTTTCATATCACTAGAAAAAAAAATGCGTATTTTCATTGATAAAAAAGTACAGTACAGCAAAAAGAAAGAGAAAGTGAAACAATCTGAATTTAAGAGTTTTTATATTCTTCTGCAGTTTTTCATCGTAATGAAAAAAAAAAATTTATACTGAGGTGCATTTTTTTAAAATTTGTATTACAGTACACCTGGGTCTCGTTTTATGCGTATTATTTTAATGCGATTTTGAAGTTATGTAATTCATGTTTCTTCTTAATATTTTTCATATTTCATTATATTTATTAGATATCAAGAAATTTAAATTATTAATAACTTATTTTGACTTGAAATCCTTTTTTTTTTTTTTCAAAAATATAACATTATATTAGCAGCTAACGTGAATATGGCCTGAAGCTATATTTAGACTAAATAACGTACTTATACTAATGAGTAAATAATAATAATAGATTTATACTTACATATAAAAATATCGCAATAAATATTCAAAAATTTTAAACTTTTAAAATGTATTTTTTTAGGTATAACAGAAATAAATAATGTAGATTTTTAAAATAAATAATGAAGATTTTATTGATTTTATAAACTGAAAATAATATTTTTAATGATAATGTATAATCTTTTTGTTTTGATTGCGATTCTCATTTTTTAAATATAAAAACAAAATGTGAACATTTAAAATTTATTTTAGTAGTAAAAATCAGTTGTCAACAGAAAACCATTAACACAGCACAAGACTGAAATTGGCATTAGTTGAGTAAATGGGATGGAGCAGAATACGGTAAAAGTTGGAGTAGGGAACGGAAAATAAAGTGGCTAACAAGTTTCTCTGGGCATAATTGCTGAGAGATTCTTGACTTTGTTCAAGAAGCTATATCACATCACATTGACGAATCTGATTTCTTACCAGTTTACAAACGAACCGCACATTCGAAAGTAGTGATAATGATTAAAATACGCATGAAAAAATGTCAAATTAAATACTGTAGTTAATAAAAAAAAGTAAAAAAAGTTTGTCTTGTACCAAATTTTTTCAAATATTTGATATTTTTTATTAGTCATACTTTATTTCCTTATTTTTTTAATGCAATTGTTAAAGGAATTTTTCCTTCTTGCTTTGCTTTTATGCGAATTCTGAAAATTACAGACCCTATCTCCCATTTTTCAAGGTAAGTTAAGTTTTTTTTTTGTGCGATTTTTTTTAATGTGGGTTTTCTGTGGAACCTATCTACCGCATAAAACGAGACTCAGGGTACATTTATGTTTATTATTTATGTGAAATTATTAAAATTAAAGAACAATGTTTAACTATAAATTATTTAATTGAACATAAAGACGTATTACTGTACACTAGAGTAACAAAATGTTTAATGCGTTTTGTAAATCAGTCAACTTTAGAAAAAAAATTCAACTTATTTTAAAAGAAAAAAATCTAACTGTACTAATTTTCTAAAACATATGCTAAGCTTATTTTTCTTTTATTTTATATTTGCTATACTACATTTATTCTAACTTTACACATTTACTTATATTTACTTTATAAAAGGAGTTTTCTTTAAAAAGAGAGAGAAAAAAAAGATTTTTAAATCTTTCTAATTCTTCTCCCCATCTGCTTTTTTAACAAATAGTTTTATTCTGTTTTAAAAGCAAAATATATGCAATCTTTTTATTTTACAAAATTGCGTTGTAAAATCTATTTAACTAATTATATATTTTTTTAAAATTATGAAACATGTAACGCACGGTATATGTAGTTTTATACACATATCTCTCGTTAGCATTACATCACACACACACACCCCTGTTTGAGAGGTAAAATGTGTCAGTTTGACCCATTTTAGCTCTGAAACTTTATTATTTTTTTTAACTTTACCATTTGATTTTTTCATTTTTATTTATTTATCTATTTATGTAATATTTTTCTATCAAATAAGTCTCCAATTGCACACAGATCAGTAAATTCCACAGAGGGTGACCTTTTTTATGCTGCTTTATCTCACCAGGCAGTAATCTATGTTGACTGGCAACAATTATGTCATATGTTGTAACCATGAGGGACAACATGCATTTTTCCGATGTGTTTGAAGAGGGTAAATGCTGCAAATGGCAGAACACATCTGGCTTATATCCCACTTACACAATAAAAAAAATACTTTAATTTCTATGCTGAAATTTCTCTATCAGGGGGTTGAATAAGATCAGGACTTTCTCCCTTGTGTCTGCATCCAAGAAGATATGGCGTTGCTGCAAATGGTAGTATTCATCCACTGACGATTTGGCTTATGCTAAAATGAGATTTATTATAACTAAATGATGTTGGGATTTTTTCTTCCAATGAACTGATTTGTGGCTTATCTGGATCTATTTTCCAGGGCACTTATTTATTTTAGATAATGGACTGGGGCAACTTTTCTCAGCATGTCAGATGAGCCCAGAATTTTTCTACTGGAACTCATCCCATCGGACAATCCCTTCCGTTTTATGCCCATTATGGGTCTTAAGTTGACATAGCAACAGCCTACATTTAATACTCCTTTCAATGTTTATCTGCACTGCCCCTCTTCATGACTATTAATCTACACCTTCATGAAAAATTATTTTCCAATATTTTATTTATTTTATTATAGATTTCATTTTATTTATTATATGCTTTATTCAATTTATTCTTTTAGATTTCATGAAAAATTCTATTTATTAGGGTTTTACTTGATTTATATATTATTTTATCACCATACTTTTGATTCTCTGCAAAAAAAAAAAAAAAAAACTTTTATTATCATATATTTACTCTAAAATATTATTTTACTTTATTTTGCATTCTTTCCATTATTATTATTAACTTTAAAAAAAAAAAAACATTTTATTTTATTTGTTTAACGCTATTGTTAAATATTTTAAATCGAACGTATTTGACCAACTTAAAAAAAAACCCTCAGTCCATCTAATTCCCACCTGACTATAAATAACTCCTATAATAAATTTATTTATCTCTCTGGCCACATTTTTTTCTCTCCTTTTTATTTATAATTTATACTCTTTATTTTATATTCTTAACTATTACTAATTATCTTATATATGTATTATTACTATTTTCTTGCCTTGGTCCATTTCTCTTCTCACACTGCTCACCGATTTCACTTATATAACTATGCAATTAAGTGTTTAATTTAATTTTTAGTTTCTGACTTTTTTTTAAACTTTAATTACGATTTTACTTTCTTTTTTTAACTTTTATTATGCTGGGTCAGTTATGGCATTTCAGCACCCGTGTTGGACTTCATTTGAACCTTTCCCCCCAAATATGAATTGCTTGACTGGGCTTAAATACCTTTTATAATAATTTTAGGAATCTAAATTTTAATAAGATTTACATTTACTTTAATACTATGGGAAACAGATCAGCCCTTCAAGCAGAGGGGAAAATACCATTGATAATATAGCTATCAATGATACCTATGGTCAGTCTAAGCTACACAAAGCATAACACAATCACATTTCCAGACCATGGCCCACCTTCTCTGCTGGATTCAAACCTCTGTCATCCAAAGTATTTTATTTGTTTTGAGGATCAACCTCAAGTACCAACAAACCATAGGTTGTATAGTCAGCATGCTTTGGACAACAGGCACACAATCCAATACTTGAAATATCCTATTGCTAGCTCATACTCTTAATCAAGGTCCAGCACATTTACTTAATTATAAATATGCGATTTTTTCACATGCGTTAGTGAAGCTGTAATTATAATATAATGTTTAATATGCCAGCTTAGTGCTTTCGAGATTTAGTATTCAAATCTCACACTCATAGCTTTACGAATGAGTATGAAATTTGAATACTAAATCTTGAAAGCACTAAGCTGGCATATTAAACATTATATTATAATTACAGTTTCACTAACGCATGCGAAAAAATTGTATATTTATAATTATAACTTTTATTGGTGAAGAGAAAAAATAATTTATCACATTTACTTAAATAACTATGCTCTTAAATTAATAGTAATGCAGTGATGAGAGAGAGAGAATAGACCAAATAATGCTTAAGCAAACATTAATATTTATTCACGCACTCACATATCTAATATAATGTAAAATAACACATAATATTTTACATAAAACTATAAATGATTACTTTCAGGCTAAAATTATGATAGTCCTTCATTAATTAATTAAAGTTCATTTAAAATAAATATAAAATGACTATGGACCGTTACTTAAAAATTTCTTTACTTAGGTTTTCATGATTGTCAGTTTCTAACCAGTTGGCTTTTTGATCTCGATTGATGGTTCCAAGCTTGTCTTTATTTCCTTGGTTCAACAATGGAAGAGAGAGTATTTAGCAACATCTTCTTTAGGACATAGGCATTTGTTCTGGGTATTGGCTCCAGGCTAGTATAGTTCATTTTGCCGAGAACCAGGGTATGAAATTGTCGAACACTCCTAAAGACAGTCTAGCATGCAATTTGCTAGATCTGCAGCTTTTGCATTGATGTTCAACTGCAGGAGTAATTGATTGGCTTACTACTGCATTTACCATTTCTGAATATCTGGATCTCTGAGGCAATGGATAATGAAAAAGCACAAATAAAGCCCAGAATGATTCAATCACTAAATGCCGACTAGAGTGATTTACTGATTGCAGACCCTACTTATTTCTAGGTTGCAGACCAGACTGATTTATAGATTGCAGACCATGTTAAAAAGCAATAGGCCATAGTAACTTTATATACCTTTTTCTATCATTGTTTTTAATTCCTTATCATAGTTTTTAATTTTGATTGCAACTTGAATCTGTTTTTTTTCTTAATTAATTATTTTTACATTTGTTTTAATTTAATATTTTGCTTAGATTAATCTACTCTCATTGATAGTTTACATATTTTTATTATTAATACAATTTTAATATCATTATCAATCAGAAATTTTATAAACTAATTACATTTTCGAATGTTTTACTGACATTTATTTTTCGATTACTTTTATTTTAACTTCACATATTTAATTATTTTTACTTTATAAAAGTTTTTTTTAATAGAGAGAAAAAAAAGAGTTTTAAATCTTTTTCTAATTCTCCACACTCACTTTTTTAACAAATAGTTTTATTCTACTTTAAAGGCAAAATATACGCAATCCTTTTATTTTACAAAATTGGGTTTTAAAATCTACTTAACTAATCATATATATTTTTAAAATTATGAAACATGTAAGGCAAGATATATGTAGTTGTATACATATTTCTCTTGCTAGCATTACAATATAAATTGTAATGGGATGGTGGTTCATTTTTAAAAGTAAGATTATTAAGTAGGAAATATTAAAGTAAATGATATTATCCAAAAATATATAAGCAATGTTACATTCTAAGAGAAGAGCATGAGAACATGAAATCTCTCAGAGAGATGAGCTAGTTACTCCTCAGAATAACTAAAAATATAATTAATACATCAACCAGTATTATAATAATGAAAGTAAGTAAAAGTAATCACTCAAAAGATATAATCATCATTCATCATGAATGATCAATCAATATAAATCAGCAGTCCATCTTGTGGTTGGATTTGAACAATACAAAATATAAATCAACAGTCAGTCTGGTGACTGGATTGGAAATGGGTCTTCTGTAGACCAGGCTAATTATTGAGCCTTTACCACTTGGGCAATTATTTAAACATAATTTGGATGCACAAATTTAAGTGCTCAACCATAAGAAATACATAAAAATCAGAAACAATAATGCTGGGATATTAAAACATGCTGAGCAACATCAATGATCTGGCCACTTAGTGCCATTAATGTACTGGCCAACTATAAACTTAATTCCTAATAAGACTAAACTAAATAAAATGTAGTACAAGGGCTTTAAAGAAAATAATCTTGCATCCCAACCAGCATGATGATTTATTATCATTGGATGCCCAAAAGCACATACATCCTCATTCATATAATCAGCCATTATACTCGAATCTAGCTTAGTGCACAAGCTTAAGCACTGTTTTGGTGACCAAGAGATGATGCAATAATTTTTAACAACTGAAATACAAGTTTATTAACAATAATAAAAATAAAAATGATATTAAAGTCTTTAAAATAAGGCTATGCACATATCAATTAAGTTTTCTGATTTTGATTAACATGCAATAATAATAAAAAAATTATATTGTGAATTACAATGATTACTATACAAAATTCAAGTTACCATTATTGTTTATATATATATTCCACTAGGTTTAACTAAAACCCATTCAACACACAGGCATGTGGCTTGATATAAAATGAACATGTTTGAATTGACATTTAATAGTAAAAAAATGATTAAATTTTACATACATGTATGCATATATTTGCACACTGACATCTATATCATATAATATTTTTGATTTGACAAAATTATAAAGTTATTAAAAAAATGTTTTCAATGATTAATTCCATTTGAAAAATATGCATATCATTCATGATTTTGTAATAAGTTCTACTCTTTATTGATTAGGTTTTTTTTTTTTCAATAAATGAATTTAAGCAATCGTGTTATATATTATATATCTCACTGCTTTAATAATAAGGCTTTTTCCTTTTAAAAAATAGATAAAATCAATCTAACAAGTTACTCTAAAGATCAGTTAGATAAACATTTTTTAAAAATGATACTTTTGCAGGTTTCTTTTAAGTCAAGCAAAATTGTTTGCATTTTAAGTTACATTTTTAAATGTCATTTTTTTTTTTTTAGGAATTACTAAAAACAATCAATAATATTTATATATATATAATCATATGTGGACTGCTCCATTCTTTTAGTCATTTAACTTAAGCAAATTAATGACTTGTTTTACTTTAAGTTATAATTTTAAGTCATTTTAAACATTTTAAACTAACCCATCAGTTATATATACATTTATCTTTGTTTCTCTGCATATAACTGAAATAGCGTACATATAATTAATTTTTCATCTACTGATGATTTTTATGTATTTTATCTGGGATCGGTTTTTATGTAGCAATCAGCAAAATTCATCAACAATAATAAAATATTTATTTGTGAACATACATTTTTTTCATTTAATTTATTTTACAAGAGCTCCTATAAAAATTCCAAGTTGAAGTTGATGTTACAGGATTCTGTGTTTTCCTTGGTTAATATTTTTTAAACAGTCATGATTAGGTTTCACATGTTTTGAGCTATTTATGGGGACATAATAGGTTTGCCATGTATATGAAAGATGTACTGATGATAATTGTAGATTTTATATGGCTATCACATGGGTGACTTAATTTAGCTACTTCAAGGACTAGAAGGATTCTGGTAAATCACTTCTATACATGTATGAAGGAGCTCCTAAGTAATTTTTCTTAATGCATGGGAATGATTTATATTAGTTACACACTAGTTGGAAGTTAAGTCCTCTATTGTCAATCAGCATAATACTAGATGAAAAAAAAGTGAACACAAGAAAAGACAAGCTGATTTCTTCTGGTTGCTATTTTTACTACTTTTTTTTTTTTAAAGAATCTTTAATCTTGTAATTAAAAACAAACTTATTCTAAAAATATTTCTATTTTTAAATAAACTAAAATTTTAAGACATGGAAATAAAATATATAAGAAAATTCAATTACAAATTAAGACAATAGATCATTTTCAGAATAATTAATTTTGATAACAGAATAATACAATACAAATTTTTTATCCCTGATTTTAATCGATTTTATGTAAAAATTTAATTTCTTGTGGTTTTTTTTTTTACTTGAACCTTGTTAATTAAAAACTTTGTTTAAATAAATCTTTTATCTCTATAAAGAATTATACTTATAAAGGAAAACTTTTTTTTATTTCCTGTCTAAAAATTAAACTAAAAACACTTTTTATTTAACTTTAATAATTTTTATTTAAACCTAACATGAGAGTATTTTTATTTAATACCCTGAAATTTCTTATACCCAATATGTGTGTCTATATCTATGCTAACATAAAGGATAACTTATGTGATATTTATTAGGCTACCATTTCACTAATATGCATCTAATGTTTGAGCCTTAAATTATTTTTCCTATTGCCAACCACTTAACTAAACTTGAAATAGATATTTCTTTTGACATATTTATATATATATAAAGTCTTTTTTGGGTTAATATTTTTACATTCACAAACAAACTGGATATTGGTATAATAGAAAAATGAAACCAGCTTAATAATTATGCTTGCTTTATGATATATTTGTAAAAAATTAAATCAATAGTTGAAGTCTTTATTTTATTATAAAATGTGAATGTGCTTAAAACATTTCAGTATGTTTAAAATTTTCAAAATCCAGTGGTATTTTTTCTGTTATGACCATGAAAATATTAAATATATATAAACACATGTATATATTAAATAAATTGAAATAATATCAAATCTACAAAATGCTGTCTATAATTTTTATAGTATTTTAATCATTGCTACATGGATTAAAAAAACACACATTTTAATCTCTATAGCATATATGGTTTTGACTCAACTATCCTTATTCAAAAATGTAATCTACAAAAATTGTTGGATTTTTTTTTTTTCCATCAATATATCTATAGATATAATATAAAAATTGTAATCAGCAATTTGGTAAATTTAATGTAACTTTTATTTGTTCCATATTATTTACAGCTTCTATTAGCATTGATTTTATCATGCAAGGTTCTATTGAAAAAATGAATTTATGTAAATTTGTCTTGTGCATCTATGAGTCTTGGAGAAATAGAACATTGTTACAATAAGAGCACGAAATTAAAGATTCAAACTTTAAAATCAAATGGATCATATCAATGATATTTAAATAGAAAGAAGGTGTTATGTTTGATGTTGTATTGAACTTAAGGACAATCAATCCCGAAACATATATCCTACAGCAATTGATAAATGATTTGTTTTTTTAGCAAAATAGCAATGGTATTACACCACTAAACATCACCTAATCAATATTTCCTATGCTTACACAAGCTGTTAAAATGGAAGTAAAACTCTCCTTACAGTAATGACACTCAATGCAATCCAGAGTAATCAACAGATGCAAGAAGGATGAGTAGGCATTAGATAGGCATTTTATGCATAAACCTTTTTGTATCCATTGATTATTCTGACTTGCACTGAATGGTGCTACTATATGGAAAGTTTTGCCTTTATTTTAATTAATATAGCAATGGATGAAATATTATAAAAATTGTAATCAGCATTTTAAAGATTTGATGCCATTTCAATTCATATTATTTACAGCACTGCCATTTGTTCATTAAATACATATATTTCATATATATGTACATAAACATACATTTGTTTATTAATGATTAGCTTTTAAATAATTGTGAATAAAATGATACATACGTGTGCATTGTATTTATTACAGTCCTTCTGGTAAAGGTATTTTATCTGGACATGCAGATGGATCAGTTGTTCGGTTTTTTCTTGAAGATGAAGGCACAGGATTATCTCAGGTTTGGTACTTTGTAAAGTATTTTAAAAGTTGACATAAACAGTTTTCATATACAATTTTTGATCTAATATTATAGAAAAAAAAATGATGGTATTAGTTTAATGGATGAGAGAATCAATCTGAGTTTAGATTTGACATAATTCTATTTTTCATTGAATTTGTTTTTTTAATAAATTTAAAGGCAAAAGAGTAGAATATATTACCAGAATTTTTATCTCCTTTCAACAGATTCAAATTTAGCTTTGAATATGGATTACAGCAGTAGCAGTTTTCATAAATGATCTCACTCCAGTACTGTTAAATAAAGTCTGCTACTTAACAGTGATTTAATAATAGTTTAGTAGAGCAACTAGAAATGCAGGGGAAAAAGGAGTTAGACAAACAAAACAACTTCTGGAAAAAAAAAGTGGATTTTTTTATAATTTTATGATACTGCTTCCAGATCTTCTGCCAATCCTGAAAAAGTTATGAAGGAATCGAAGCAATTTGCATATAAAAATTTCTAAACAAAGAAAAAGAAAACAATAGTCTTTTGTTCAAATTGTTATATTTTTATATAGGCAAAGCCTATAGATAAATACATGTTAATCATTGATTTATTTTTTTCCTTTTTACAAATATATCGTAAAGCTAGCATTATTATTAAGCTGGTTTTATTTTTTTATTATTGTACTTTATTTGTAAATATGAAACAACTTTTCATTTATTTATTATAAAATCTAAATGGCATTAATTGTGACTCTGCTTTGTTAATGGTTGCAAATTACTTTATATTTTTGCACCAATTCAATTTGTCCCTGACCTTTGAAAAGTTATACAACTATTTTCAGAATCTGAATAATAACAGGCTTAGGTATATACTAGGTTAAAACCTTGCATTGAAATTTGACACTATTAGGAAAATCTCATCAAAATCTCATATTGTTTTTAGTACCTTTCATGGAGTTCTAGTGGAATTATCCTAATTGAAGATTAAATATGAATATCATAGTCATTGATAAACTTCAGAAAGAATTGTAAACCCACAGAAGCTTAAGTGATATTTAAATTCAAAACTGTATATATACACAGGTTTTTGTTCATAGATGTTGTTATAAATAAACTAGTAAATAAGATCATCAAAATATTTAGAGAAAGTGCTGTGTCCAGCGGTGATCTAGTTACAGCACAATTGGATTGCAATTTATAAAAAATGACATTAATATAATCACAGCTGGCACGGGAATTTAAATTATAGATACTCCAATATTTTTTAAATAGTTTATTAGATATTTTCTTCTCTTTTCAACATACGAAGGTATAACATATATATTCACAATGGGTTTGAGGTAGTTGATTTATAAGGGTCCTGCGACCTGGTACTGTGGTCCCAAAATATTAATTAAAAGTCCGGAGAATACTTCTCAGAGAGGCCAGATTGGCAAGGTTGACAGTAATTGCCAGTGGAAGAAACATGTCTGTTCTTCAAGGGCTTCAACTAGCTAATAATTTTCTCTTCGCTTTCTACTGAAGATCACATCTCTCTGTTTTTGTTTTAATAATCTAATTGGTTGGAGTCCCATGGTACCACGGGGTAGTACCAATGTTATTACATTCCAACCTGCATTTTTTTTTTCAGATAATTTTTATCAGGAGTCCAGTCCATATTTTCCAATGGCATTTACTTAAATTTGCTATAGAGCTATTTGATATTTAATCAGAGTTGCTGATCTTTAAATTAATTTTGCCTAATTAGTTCATAGCATTTTTATATGTCCATTTCATTTATACACACACACACGTTTAATCTAAACTTTAACATTTTCACATCTTTTTCTGTTTCAATAAAAATACGCATTTGATCAGATTTTTCTAATACACGCGTATTTAGCTCACCTCCCCCCAGTTCAGAGATCAGAGGGTTTTCATTTTCTGCTCTCTGAATTAAGAGCATAGTCACCAAAATGGGCGGGTGTTTTCCTCTCGCATTTAGGGCATAGTGGGGTGTTGGATTCTAATGCTGCAAAATTATTACCATTAGGAGGTTTTACTGAGTTATTCCCGATCTGTAGTTTTTCCGTTTCTGCTTTTGATTAAACTTGCTACTATTCCTTTGTAGTTGCTTGATATGCTTACGAAGTATCTGCCATTCGGATGGCAACAACTTCATAGCTCAGGGTGATATACTACTTCTCCGCCGGTCCACTTTTTATTTTGATTATTTTTGATCCAAATGCAGTCATTAAGTGAAAATTTATTTATGATATCTGTGGGTGGTTTGACATCCTCAGTCTTCACACGATGGTAGTCCTTACTCCCATGATTGGAGGGCTGGTATTTGTC
The DNA here is from genome assembly GCA_028023455.1 of Epiperipatus broadwayi. Lineage (NCBI taxonomy): Eukaryota > Metazoa > Onychophora > Udeonychophora > Euonychophora > Peripatidae > Epiperipatus > Epiperipatus broadwayi. The sequence continues at coordinate 60,600 of JAQFVV010012539.1, read as the reverse complement.
CTTATTTATTATAGTATGTAATTTAATTCTCAATTCTCTGAACCATCTGTGGCCAATGAGAGGATTTATATTGGCGTGGACTATGTATAATGGTAGTTTATGGTTCTTGGCATTACTAGTTATGACAGGAACCTGGATTTGGCCTCAATGTTAATGGCGTTATCATTTACATCATGAATTTTTAGATTTGGCTTTAGTATCTTTGGAGATGTGTCATGTCAGCCATAATGGTTTGCCAGTCTGTAAGAGAGATCAAGGATACTCCACTATCGCTGTCTATTTCCATAAGAATAGGTTTTCCGAAGATTTTTAATGTCTTTTCAATTTTGTGATACTGGTCAGATGACACATTATTTATTAGAACAAAGTGATTTGTCTTTAGTAAGGTGCTCCTGGTGGTTTTCGCTTGTATAATCAACAGATTTTTTTTTTGGCACATTTTCTCTAAATGGCCGATTTTTTTTACAGTTTCTGCATCGTTGATCTTTTATAAACACATTCAAAAGACTTTCCCACAGCAGAAATACTTAATATTGCTTTGAATTTTCTGCATTGTGTTAATTTGCTGGAGTGCACTTCCTTCTGAATTATAAACCTTGGCTATTTTATAGGGATCGCTGTCCGCTAATTTGATGACTGCAAATTCTTTTGCTTGCTTAGCCATGAGCTCATGGGCTATCTTGATAGCTTTTTTGTAGTTGATGGCATTGTCTGCCAATAACTATTGTCTCAAGGTGTCACTGGTCCTACCACATAGAAATTGTTCAAGGAGTGCTTCCTCCAGGTATGATTCGTAGATGCAGTTCTTGGCCAATTCTCGCAGGGCCATATATTCTTGGGTTCACTCGTTCTTTCCTTGATGGCGGTTCCTAATCTGGATTCTGGCGATGTGTCTAGACTCACGAGGGTTGAAGTACTCTGATAATTTCTTTTTGAACTGCTGAAATGTTAGTTCTTCCAGGGTTTTAAGTTCAATCAGTCTGTTAGCAATCTGAATAACGCTTTTCCCTGCTAGTACAATAACGTTACAGCTTTAATTTTGTCATCTTTTATTCTGTTGTTGACCAGGAGTTTCTCAATTTTTTGGATGAAGAGGAGCCATTCGCTTGCCTCTGCGATGACAAATTCCAATATTGTCAGCTGCATTACAGTATATATAATTATATCACTTTAATATTCTTTTGTTTACAAGAATGAATAGTTCATTTACACGAGTTAATCAACTAGTAATTTTTCTTCCGCTTGTTACATAATCTGATGGGATTTCGACTGTCAGGGTCCATTCACAATGACTGCGCCAGTAGCTGTGTCCAGCGGTGACCTAGTTACAGCACAGCTGGATTGCAATTTATAAAAAACGACATTAATATAATCACCAGCGGCACAGCAATTTAAATTATAGATACTCCAATATTTTTTAATAGTTTATTAGACATTTTCTTCTCTCTTCAACATACGAAGTTATAACATATATATTCATAACAGGTTTGAGGCAGTTGATTTATAAGGGTCCTGGTATTGCGGTCCCGGAATATTAATTAAAAGTCTGAAGAATAGTTCTCGGAGGGGCCAGATTGGCAAGGCTGACAGTAGTTGTAAGTAGTTTCTATATTTGTTGACTTGGAATGGCAAGTGATACAGATATAACAAGACTCTTTTTGGCAAACTGTAGTTCATGCATGTGCAGTTATTGCCTGCTGGACATGAAATTCAGTTATTTGAATTAAACATTAATTGAATATCATAAGCAGTTGTATTTTCTGTTATGGTTAACCAGTATATTTTTAAAAGGCAGTATATACATGAAGTCATTCTGTCCAATATGTCTACATGTAAATCCAATCCAGATAACAAATCATGTGCAGTTCCAGTGAAATACATTAAGATATTATGCATATATACTGGAAGAAACACATCTGTTCTTCAAGGGCTTCAACTAGCTAATAATTTTCTCTTCTTTTTCTGGTGAACATCACAGCTCTCCGTTTTTGTTTTAATAATCTAATTGGTTAGAGTCCACAAGTTCTTATATATTTAGTTAATTAGTTTTCTTTTTTCAGATAATTCTTATCAGGAATCCAATCCATTGTAGCGGGTGTACTCGTTACCCGTATTTGTATCACCCGCTACACCATATTTTCCAGTGGCATTTGCATTTAATTAAATTTGCTATAGGGCTATTTGATATTTAATCAGAATTGCTGATCTTTAAATTAATTTCATCTAATTAGTTCATAATATTTTTATATGTCCATTGCATTTATACACACATGTTTAATTTAAACTTTAACATTTTCACGTCTTTTTCTGTTTCAATAAAAATACGCGTTTGATCAGATTATTCTAATATACGTATATTTAGCAGAAAATAAACACAATTGCTTTTACTAAAAGCTACTTCATCTCCAAGAGAGCCCAATGATCTCGAACTGTTAAACCCAGATTTGTTTGTTAAGTATATCATTTGAAATTACTAATCCCAAGAAATAATTTTTTGTTTATATATTATCTAAAACTCCAGATTTTTTTATAATAGAATTTTCATTTTCTATTGATATTACAGATGAAATTAGTTTGCCAAGTCTTGCTGCAGTACATTATAAGTAGAATGCTGAAGCTTTGCTAACAGTTTTCTTCATATCTATGGCTGTAAAGTTATCTTAGAAAATTGAATTGTTCTAATTGATATAAAGTTTATCTTTAATTCATAATGTAACACAATGTTGTTAATAATTTTTATGACATTCAACTTTTATTACTGCCAGTTAAGTACAATTGAAGATGTTTTTTATGTTTTAAATGTATAAACACGATTTGTCTAGTTTAAACAAGATGTTTTTCAGCAGTTTCATTATAAATATGAAATTAAGCATATCAACAAATCTATATTTGATGGATTAGAATTTTTATCTTTTCTTAAAAGAATAGTCTAGTATTATTGTGTGTGTGTCACTTTATACTTGTTAGTAAACCGTACACTCAAATTGTTATTGTCCTTATATAAACTGCTTAAAATTTCTGTCATCACAATTCATGAGCAGTCACTATATTATTTGTGCAAATATTAATATTTTGAAGAAATTTGAATCATCTGTCTTTTTTATAAATTACTATAAAAATTAATTTTTAATAATAACTAGATATTAATTTTATTGTATAATCTCACTAATTTTTGCCATAACATATGTTATGCTTGTGTTAAAATAGTAAATAAACTTCAGGTATGCAATTATGATTTTTTTCTGAAATGTAATCCTCATATTTGTATATGTTTTTGCATATAATAAAACATTATATAAAACAAAAGTTGGTATTTTATTTATAAATGTTTATAATACCTAAAAAAAAAAATTAATATTATTCTAATAATAAAAGTTTCTACTCTATTAATGTAGAAAATCCTAAAATTAAATTTATCAAAGTACACAATGATGCTGGAAACTCCAGTCCTGTTAAATGTTTACTTCTCTACCTTCTCAATTGATGCAAATTAAGCATCTTATCAAAATTTTATCTATTAAATTTATACTGATTATTAACCTATCATTTACTTGTTTTTCCAGATTTTTCAAAAGTGTATTTAGTATTATTAATTTTTAGAATAATTTTCATTAATTCATATCTTGAAAAATTATAAAACCATAGCTGTTAATATAAGAAGCACTAATGTCAAAAAGGATAAAATACGTTTTATTATTATTATTGTCATTAAGTCATTGTTAATACATGGCATTTTTTCATATATGACTTGTTATCTCAGTAATTTTTCAGATTCCTCCATAGGATATTTTGATGCTTTGCTTGGTTTGCTGCCATGATAGAGTGGCAGACTTTGAAGATCAAGGTTCATGTTTTGCGACTCCAAACTATCACATCATTTTCTTAAACTCTTTATCAACTCCTGAGCAATAAACCATTCTATTATATTTTTGCTCGGCTTTGCATTGGCATTTCCATATCTGTTTCTTTTGTTTGAACTTTTTAGGAACTAAAATTATTTATTTATTTCAATTATTTATTTATTGTGTATTGTGGAGTTTGTCCATCTTTTTGTTAGTTGGTGTCTTTTTTTTTGTTTTGGAAATCAACTTTCCAAAAATTAAACCACTCATAACATGGCCAAAACTAAACATTTGTAATCTAGTCATTTATGATATAAGATAAAATTTTAAATCTAATTTGATCAAGCACTAATTTGTTTTTGTTTTTTTAATGGTCTATGATATTTTCTTATTATTATTCATTTCTTTTTTTCTTTTTTTGTAAAAATTTTAAAAAGTGGGGTTAGAAATTATATTTGCAAAAATTTTGTAAACATTATTTTTTTAACATTGGATGCAGATTAGAAGAAGATTTTATAAGGAAAATTTATGTTACTTTAGATAAATGGAATATTTGTTGTTTAGTGTTGTAAATAAATATTACTTTAAAGTGTTTTGGACAATATAATAATCAAAAGTCTTTACTGAGATTTGGATTTCCACCATAACAACTTCATTAGCTAAAAATCAGACTTGATATCCCAAGTTCAATAATTATAGCCAGAACTTATATAGATAAACAAATCTAACATATTTTCTTATATTAAAAATTGTTAGCTATATAAAATTTGATCATAATTTCCAAATTAAGGATGACAGAATTGATACCTACTAATAAATCTTTTCAAATAGAAATTAAACACTGATCAAGCGTTGTGTTTATTTTTCAGTTCAATAGAATTTAATACTTGATCAAAGTTGTTTATCAATATATAAGGCATTTGATTTTATTTACTAGCGCAGAAATAGTATGTAATTTAAGCAATAAGAATTTTTCATTTTAGCACATGCACTATACTGTTTTTTTTATATGATATCTCAATATCTTGTTGAGTGTTGAGGAAACTCTCGAACTAAGACACAAGATAGACACTTTTGAAAAAATAAGAATGGATGTCTTATCTTTAAACCTACTTTCTAATTATATAGGCCAATCTAAAGCATCTTGGAGTTTAAGAGTGGGAAGATGTTTCTCTGTTCACTTTACTTCCATTATTTTCTTTCTGCATATTAACTCTCTCAGAATCTTTAAATTTACTACGTGTTAATACTTGGAAATATTAGAAATTATGTAATATTTGATTTTATTTACTAGCACAGAGATAATATGTAATTTAAACAGTAAGGATTTTTCATCCTAACACATGTGGTGTACTGCTTTTTTTTATATAACATCTCAATGATATCTTGTTGAATATTGAGAAAACTCTCAAACTAAAAAGATAAAAGTGGCCATCTTATCTTTAAACCTACTTTCTAATTATATAGACCAATCTAAAGTATCTCAATTTAAGACCGTGAAGATGTTTCTCTGTTCCCTTTATTTCAAGATGTTTTTCTGTTCACTTTATTTCATGCTCTTAAATTGAAATGCTTTAGATTGATGTATATAATTAGAAAATAAGTTTAAAGATAAAACAGTCACTCTTATTATTTCAAAAGTCTCTATCTTGTTTCTTAGTTCAAGAGTTTCTTCAATACTCAAGACATATTTTATAAAAAAAAAATAGTACAGCACATGTGTTAACAGGATAAAAAATCTTTACTGATGAAAAAATTGATCAATTTTCACACACCATATATTTTGGACTTTGCCTTCATAAGATACATTAACAATATAGCAACATTACCCTGTTATAACTAAGACTTAAGTGTAATTTCTAAAGCACTTTGTGATGGCAAAATTAAAAATGTGTCATGTAGAAATTAGTGATTTTCTTTCATCAATAGGTAATATTTACAAGTTTAGAAAATACTGTAAATGGCATTTAAAGATTTAATATCATTTCTAGAAAATACATGTTTACAGTGCTGATAAATTGTTTATTATTTATTTAAATATTATATTTGTATATATATATATGCACATTTTCATACAGTGAATATGTAATTTTTTTGATTGATTATTTTTTTATTATTTAGGGAAAAGTTTTAACACATCCTTGTCCTCCTTATGCCTTGACTTGGTCTTTTAATTCAATGATGATTGGAGGCTGTGATAAAAGAATTATTTCTTATACTTTAGAAGGTCGAATATCTCAACAGTTTGATTATAGTCGAGATGATAATGAATATGAATTCACCACAGCTGTCTGTAGTCCTAGTGGTCAGTCAGTGGTTTTAGGAAGTTTTGACAGGTATTTTTTTTTTTTTTTTTAGATTCCAAAATTAAATGAAATAGCATCATGTGATCACCAATTCTTATGTTTCTTGCTCATAACTGTTATTAAAACAGGCAAAACTCTCCATACAATAATCCCACTTAGTGCAAGCCAGATTAATCAATGGACACTAGAAGGCTTGTGCATAAAATCCTTATCTAGTGCCTACTCATCTAATATCCCCAGACTAGTTTCTAGCTTGTGGCTTTCATCAGTGAAGAACTTTGGATCTGAGAGCACTGCACCTAGATCTTAGGATTTTAGGCATCCTAGATCTTAGAATCTTAGGCACTAAATAGGGATTTTATGCACAAGCCTTGTGGCATCCGTTGATTACTCTGGCTTGCACTGAATGTCACTACTGTATGGAGAGTTTTGCTTGTTTTAATATTGCAAACATTAAGTTATTGATAGTTATCTGTTTATACACACACACTATTTATGTTCAGTATTATAATTGTAAGTGAAAGGTCTTTTTTTAAGAAATAGATGCATATTTATAACATTAAAGTATTTTACTTCATTAACGCTTAAATAAATTAATATATATATGTGCTCTGCACACAGGTAATGAAGCTATTAATGTCAAAATTTTTACTGTCAAGCGCTTTCGGGACAGTCTACAGTCCCATATTCATGGCGAGTTATTCTGTTAATAACTGAACTATGCAAATTTATGTGCAGATATTACGTGGACCATTTACGAGATAAGGAATAGCAGGCCTCTCTTCTGTTGATTGCCGATGGGTCAGCCGCAATGAAGTAAGCTTCCCTAACTTTACGTTTGGTGTCGTTTGTTTTAATAACTCGCCATGAATATGGGACTGTAGACTGTCCCGAAAGCGCTTGGCAGTAAAAATTTTGACAATTTATTAATAGCTTCATTACCTGTGCGCAGAGCACATATATATATTAACATTAAAGTATATATATTTATGCAAAGATTTTTGTGAGTAAAAAAATTGAATAAATATTTTGGATTCATTTACTTGTTGCAAATATTGGTATTATATCAATGTTTTGATTGAATCCTACCAGGTTATTTTTAATATAATAAAAATCATTCCAGATGTTGCCAAGATGTCTATAAATTAGTAATCTGCTTATATTAATTTATAAATGTTTTAGATATGTAATTTTAAATTTATCAGTTACGTCATTGAGATATTTTTGTAATAAAATCCAGGAAGTATGAGGGAGGAAGAAAATAATGATAAATATTAAACTGTGTTTGAATCTAATAACTTTTTTAAAAGAGAGATAGCTGAAGAGTCCATCATTTTATAGACTGAATTGAAAGAGAGAGATGTGGTTAAGCTATCTTTTATATTAATAAAATGTTGATAAAAATACCATTAATATTTAATTCCAGTCTATTATTTTCTGATAATTTTTCTACTTCTGAACCATTACTAGATTTTTATTAGACAAGTAAATATTGTTAAAAATGTTAGGTCTTGACACAGGTTCTTTTGAAATTGATGCTGTGAAGCTTGCTTTATCATAGTTTATGATGTGGAATTTGGCTTTTACAATATCTATATCTTAATATTTAAGTTAAACAATGAGCTAATAGAGGGTGCTTAAATGCTGTTTTTAATAATAGATGATGAGGGAACTGAGTGTAGTTCTAGAGAAGATTTAGAGAGAATCTTAAATAGTTATGTAATGAATATAGAAAAGATGTTAGATGTGAATGATAGAATATTAGAAAATATGAAAGAATATAGTAATGGGAATATTAGTTTTTCAGAAAATGAACTAAATGAGGTAGAGAAGAAATTGAAAAGTGGGAAGGCAAGAGGTTTAGATGGATGGGCAGCAGAGATGGTAATGAATTTAGGATATAGGGCAAAAGTAAAGTTATTATCCTGTTTTAATAAAATGGCACAGAATAGAGTTTTCCCAAGTAGTTGGAGTAATACAAGAGTAAGGTTATTATTTAAAGGAAAGGGTAAGGATCATAGAAAGTTGAATAATTATAGACCGATAGCGGTAACATCAGTTTTATATAAAGTTTTCTCGTATATGGTGGCTAGTAAAGTTGTAAAATGGATGGAAGGGAATAATGTAGTGGGTGAAATGCAAGGAGGTTTTAGATTAGATAGGCATATAGGAGATAGTTTATTTGTAGTTACACAACTTATGGATATGAGTAGGAATGCAGATAAACAGTTATATATGAGTTTTATAGATATAGAGAAGGCATATGATAGAGTAAATAGAAATAGATTATGGATAAGTTTAGCAAATTTGGGAATGGATGAAGCTTTAATAGATATTATTAAGAAATTATATGAAAATAATTATTATATATATCAATTAGAGAATATAGAATCAATTAAAGTTAAAAATGGTGTGGGACTAAGGCAAGGATGTCCTATGTCACCTATTTTGTTTGTGTTGTATTTGAGTGAAATGGAAAGAGCAATAGAAAGATTAGGAAGAGGGATAGAGATACCGTTAATAGGTAGTAAGGGAGTATATATTTTGTCAGGTCTTTTTTTTGCAGATGATATATTTTTGTGTGCAGAAAAAAGAGAAGATATGGAAGTTATGTTGAGGACATGTGCAAGGGTGGGTAAAGAGATGGGGATTAAATTTAGTGAAGAAAAATCAACTATAATGATGGTTAATACTGAGGAAAGAGAAGATGTAGAATTTTTATTGGGAGATATTAAGTTAAGTGTGGTGAATAGATATAGTTATTTGGGAATTATTTTAAGTAATCAGAAAAATTATTTGGATGAATGGGAGAAAAAATTGATAAATGAAGCAAAGAAAAGAAAGGGATTGATAAAGAAATTAACAGTATTTTCATATAATAAATATGATGTAGCTAGAATTATATGGAAAGGAGTTGCAGTAGCAGGGTTAACATATGGTAATGATGCATTATATGTTAGTAAAAAGATATTAGATTATTTAGAAAAAGCTCAAAGGGAAGTAGGAAGATATGCATTGGATGCAGAAGTATGGACAGCAAGGGAGGCAATTGGGATGGTCAAGTTTTCATATGAGAGATGCAAAAAGTAAAATGAAAATGTTTGGTAGATTGCAGTTTATGGATAATAAAAGAATAGCTAAAATAGTATTTAATTGGGTTATGAGTAAAGGGCAGGTAACAAGATGGGTGAGAAAGGTAATGCGCTATGCAAAAGATTTGGATAAAGAATTTATATCAGTATATTTGTACAAAAGGTGGGATGATTGTGTTAAGAGGATTATTGAGTGTTATAGTAGTAAGGAATGGGATAAAAGAATAAATTTATTAATAAAGACTAGGGAGTTAGAGAGATGGAGAAATAGTATAGAGAGTAAAAAGAGTTTAAATATATATAGAAATAAACAGAATATTAGGTGTGAGTTAATTTATGATAATAGTAAGGAAAGTAGTTTATTGTTTAAGGCTCGAACGGGATCTTTAGCTACAAAAGAATATACATGTAAATGGAAAAATATGGGTGATTTATTTTGTAAATTATGTAAGGAAGGAATTGAAAATATTAGGCATTTGTTAATTGAATGTAAATGTTTGAAAACAGAAAGGGTACATATAATGAAGTTGTGGAAAAATAAATATGAAAAGAGTGATTATACAGAAAGTGAATTATTGGTTTTTATGCTGGGTTTGGGAAAAGATAAGGGGGATTTAGATATAAAGGTTATAGAGTTGACAAAAATTATGTTGTGGAAATGGGATAGAGCAGATTATGGGATAAATTTAGAGTGGGGAATGTAAAAGAAAGTGGCTAACAGGTTTATCTGGGCATAATTGCTGAGATTTTCTTGACTTCGTTTAAGGAGAAGCCATAATACATCACATCACATCACAATAGTAATACACCTGGGTCTCGTTTTACACAATAGATAGATTCCTCAGAAAACACGCGCAAATGAAATCGCGCAAAAATAGACGTAACTTACATTGAAAAAGGGGGGATGCGGTCTGTGATTTTTCAAAATTCGCGTAAAAGCAAAGCACCAACGTAAAATTACTTTAAAATTCGCGCAAAAAAAAAAAGTAAGGAAATAAAATATGACTAATAAAAAATTTCAAATTTGAAAAAAATTGATACAAGACAAACTTTTTTTAACTATAATATTTAATTTTATTCAAAATAATATATTATTATGCATAATTAACAGTACGTTTGCAAACTAGTAAAAAATCAGATTCTCATGTGATGTATTTGGCTTCTCCTTAAACGAAGTCAAGAATATCTCAGCAATTATTCTCACAAGAGGAAATACAACTAGTGCCAAGTTCACTCTCATGTTGTGTTAATAGTTTTCTGTTGACGACGACAATGATTTTATTAATTGTTTATGAACTTAGACTTATGATAATAAAAAGGCATTTATTCACCACTGCTGGGAAAAATTTAATTAAAATTAACAACTAAAAATTAAATTCTTATTTTTGCCTTTAATTTTCAATTCTGTTTAAAAATCAAATTTAGCTTTACATCACATTAATTTCAAGTCGCCCGTAAGTAATTTTTAAATTGTTAATTACTATTAAAAATCAGATTTTAATTTTTAATTGTCAAATTTAATTATGCCCACTGCTATTACTCACCTTTTAAAAATAAACTTGTGGACACTAAATGATTAATAATTGATTACGTTCTTTTTTAAAAAGCAAAAACAGAATGTGATTTAAAATGCAAAATTAACACGCACAATGTTTGAATAAATTTACATTATAATCTTGTAAATTTTAATGGGTGTATACATAAAATGTGGAAATCATGATTTTAATTTCATTATTGCATAAAATCTTACTATTATAAAGCACTGAAAATATTGAAATTACTAAGATGAAAGTAGAATTCCAATAATGTGCTTTTACTTTCAATATAACGTAAGTACGCGAAATTTATTATTTAAAGTAATAGCGCATTATCGGAGGTCGACTTCCGGTGAAACACGAATCGCGTAACTTCAAAATCGTGTTAAATAAGTCTGCGTAAAAAGAGACCCAGGTGTATTAGGAATAGTCTTGAATTTTATTAATTTCATAATTATCTATTTGAAAAACATTAGAAATTTTGATCTTCATATTTTCACAAATGGTAATTCTTAATTTTTCAAAATTAAGACTATAGAGTACCAAAATTGAATTGGGATTTATAAAAATCACTTTCTGTATTATTCCCTAATATTATTTATGTATGCATATCATTTCTTATAGTCATTTTTCAGTAAATTATATGACCATAATATTATCAAAAAATTATTTATAATTCGACTGATTTTATAAACAGTGAACTTTTAATACATTGTTTCTCAAGAATGTAGATTAAATAAATTATAAATACATAAAAACTATAGAATGTAAGTCTGTTAAAAATTATAGTTAATTAGCAATTTAATGATTGTACACTGAAATATAGTATGCATGAAAGAATATCTTTATCTTTAATTACAACTAAGTTATAATATTGAAACATTCACAATTATTATTTGGAAAACGTGTATTTATTTATGTATATATTTTTATAACGCTAATGTTCTACGTGCTACATATACATGTAGAACATTATTTTATTTATAACTATCATCTTTAAAGAGATTTAGAATTTTATAATGATAAAGATTCTCGGCTCTGCAAAGAATAGCAGATCAGTAAATCTGCATTGTTTTTGTTTTTTTTTTCAGAACCAAGAATTTTTTCTTAGATATGAAACTTGCTTCTTATTTTCATTTTAAATAGACTTTTAAAAATAATAGTAGTAATAATAGTAAAATTTACAAGTTTTATGTATTTTGTAATCAGATGTTAAATGGGAAAAAAAATTAATATAACCAGCCACATAAAAAAATTCTACAAGTTTGGGATTTTATTTGATTTGAGTATTTATAATTAATTTTATTTTTATTGAACTTTAAAAGTTAGATTTTACATATTTTTGAATGAAGGTTACGGATTTTTAATTGGAGTCCAAGGAAAAACATGTGGGAAGAAGCTAAAATGAAGGAAGTAAAGAACTTATATACCATTACAGCTTTATCATGGAAAAAGGATGGATCAAGAATAGTCGCTGTAAGATTTTTAAAATTTTTATTCAATTGGAAAGCAAAAATTATAAAATTAATGAATATTTTTCATGTGTTTTATTTCTAGGGGACTCTCAATGGAACAGTTGAGCTGTATGATTGCTGTTTGAGAAGAACTATTTTTAAAAATAAATTTGAAATGACTTATGTGGGATTAAGTCAGGTAAAGTCATATATATTTTTTGTGATATTATGTATGTGCTGTGATAAACAAAAAAGTAGTTTTTCTTTTACTATAATAGATGGTACTATAATTAGTGTGGATTATACAAGATCTATCTGTAAAATTAATTTTATTTTAAGCATGACCGTTATAATATATATATATATCATTATCATCATCCATTATCAATCCACTGCAGGATGAAGGTCTCTCCAAGTTTAATCCATCTTCTCCGATCTTTAGCTTTTCTTCTTCACATCACCCCTGCACACTTTTTTATTTCAACCATCCATCTCACATGTGGTCTCTTTCTGGGTCTTTTACAATCTCTTGTAATCCAATTTAAGATTTCAATTGTCCATCTATTATCATCTCTTCTAGCAATACGTCCAGCCCAACTCCACTTTAGTCTTTTAATTTTTTCAATGAGGTCAGTAACACCTGTTCTTTTACCCATATGTATATATATTGAACCGGATTGATTTCTGATTCAATGGTGTTATTACAAAAAAAAAGAAATTTATTAAGCTTTTAATTTTCATTAAACATTTAAGGTTTGAATTGTATTATTATTTAAGAAGAATACGTGTATCAAAATACACACGCGTTTATATGTAAAACGGATCATTTTAATGTTTATCGATTTATTTTAAAATAGTTTTCTTATACCGCTTGTTTTTACTTTAAATCAATTTGATTTAAAAACAAGCTGGCTAGTTAATTGCATTCCTGTTGCTTTTATTTTAATTATTGTAAACAATTCTAAAAGCGGAGATTTGATTTTCATGTAGTTGTTTTCGTTTCAATAAGACCTGGGTAGAATTCTTAGATTAGATTGAGCTGGAGATTAATATTTGCCCTGCCTTAGGTGTAGCATTCAACAACAAGGAAAGTGTTTCGCAGGAAATTAATTATTCTTAACTAGACAAGCTGTTTCTCAAGTGAAAGTTTATATCAGTTCGGACATTTAATTTCTTCAAGAAAATTCGCTGTTGTTCAATCCTTTTGCTTGCAACAAGATGACAAATATTGTCAGTATTATCACCACCAGAATGGCTTGCTAATTTAACAAAGGACGGACCCCTAACTTCCAAATTTGCTCCAGTAATGCCATAAACATCTAGAAGAAGCCAGAACCTTCTTACATCTACCTTGCCGCTGTCAAAGAACTTGAAATGAACTAAAATAATAGTGCGCACTCTACGTGAACATTGTTTTACTGAAAGGTAACTATTTTCTTTTTTATTCTTCCCAGGGTAAATTAATTCTCATTAAATCTCCGCTCAGTCTAATCATAAATATGTATTAATAAGCTTAAGTAATCTAGTTAGCCTCATATTTAATATTTGCCGTGTTTTCTAGCATTTTGTAGTGTGTCTTGGAATCTTAGTTTTAAGATTCTAAGTTCCTTTCAATTTTTGTTTATTGGAGAGTGACGAGTGAGTTTTATATTTTTTATGCCTAAAACTTTTTATAAATGCTTTGGCAAGCGTGCATTTTATATGCTTACCTGTAATTATTTTAGTATTCAATAATTAATTTGTAAACACTGTGTTTGCGCTTTCTCAAACCTCCGAAAATCTTTTGGCTGGCGACTTTATCGTCTAATTTTCCGCAGGTGGAGATTTCGTTTCTAATATCTCTAAAAGCGGAAATTAGAATTGTTCTTCTTTGTAATTTTATAAGTCGTCAGCAGGAAGAGAAAATTTATCCCTTTTTAAATTACAGGTGAGCGATACTTTCGTTCTGCTAAAGTGTTTACCACTTTTAATATTTTCGTACTCATGTGCACTCTCCGATAGATTTATTATTGTATTTCTTACGTGTGCTTTAAATTTATCAGAGCATGTACTCAGAATTTGTTTGTAAGTTTATTTTCTTTAAATGCTGGGGCAGACGTAACTGTTCTTCTAATTATTTGCTCGTCTCCTATTGAGAACTTTAATTCTTATTTTTAGAGTAGTTTTCGCCAATCGTTTGGCTGGGATTCACCAATTTTAATTGTTTTTCTTTAATTTTCAATCATATTTTTCGTTTGTTCTTGAGATGGATCAATCACCTTTATTTTAAATGTAATAATAGGTGCAGCTTATACCAACATATGACATTCGTCGGCCCGTTACTTTTTTCGGACCTCGAAAAGCTCGTTGGCGCTGGTTTCGTTGATTTGTTTCAAGAACGTATTGTTTAAATATCTGAAAGTGAAAACTAATGTTTGGGTGAATCCTCTGCTGAATGAAATTTGCTTCCTCCCTTTATAATTCGTTTATTAGAGAATCAGTAGATCTGCCAGAGCATTGCCTTTAGTCTTTCTGGTACACGCCTGAGCTAATCCTATTTGTTAACTTATAAACTTTTCTTATAAGTTATTTTTCTCTGAAGAAAATTTTCTTAAATATGTTTAAACTTAATTTGGCTGACGTTTGTCTTTGTGTTTTTGTCTCAATTGTCTAAACAATTTAAGATCTCTTTTTTCTCCCTGAGTCTAGTCGGCGCAAACCATCATCATCATCTATTCTGATCACAGTAAACAAATTTTCCAGACACATAGTGGTCTGGTGGCGCCCTCTGTATCAGAATAGATTGAGTATCCGGCACAATATATATATATATGATGAAAAGTAACATTGTGTAGTGGCTAGTGTGTCTTTCTGTTTTGCTTATAAATTTGGAGTTCATATCCATTCTGTGTATAACTTGTTAATTTTTTTAGGTTATAGTAATAAACAGGCTTTGGATATTTTATTAAGAAACTATCCAGTTTTAGTTAAAATAAAACAAGGAAGGATAATCTTAAATCCTCAACAACTGGAATTAAGCTTATGGAGAGGCCTTTGCTTTGTAGTGGGATATTTAAGATTGATTGTATTTTTTGGAAATATATTTATCCATGGCTACAGGAAGAAATTAGTTATTAACTGAAAAGGAGTCCTTTGATTTTTTTTTTTTTTTTTGATGTCTTAAAGAAACCAAGTAGGGCAAATATCTAATGTCTATTATCTTTGCTCTTATTGTAATTATTGCTACTAAATGATTATTCATATAGAAAACGAACATAGATGGGCTGCTCACCATCTCACTTCAACTTTATCCTCTGAGATTAAGATCAAGAACTATCATCATGGTATCTTTTTTCAGTTGTATGATAATTTTTAATTAAAATATTACTTGAGTTAACTTGAAAATAGAATGATGTGTGCGTGAGTGATTTTTTTTTTTAGGTATTTGTAATCATAACAAACAAAGTAAATTATGGCTTTATTTCCTGAAGGCTATAAAGTCATTGATCAAGACTGACGTCCAAAGTTGGAGGATCTTAAAAATTTCCTGATTGTGAACCCAGGCTATCATTCAATGATGTTCTTTTATTTAGCTGTCTAGAATTGCTGATCGCTTTAAAGTGAAGGAAGATTACATGAATTGGAAAAACTCTTTTGTACCATTTTACAAAACTCTAGTTATGATCATTTTATATAGTTTCATATTCATTATCTTGTCTCAATAGAAAATTTACTAGTCTATTGCTGTTTTTTTTTTGTTGAACCCGATTTCATTGTTCTAATTCTTAATAGTATATCATTTATTTTTCTGTTGATTTCATTCAAATCTGAACTATTTTCCAAATCTGTTAACATTTTAAAATGATTTGCAAGTTCTAATTTTAATTCATTGGAATATTTCTGAATGCTAGGAATGTCAATTGTGAATATTGTTTTTCTTATTAATTTTCATCTCTTAATTTTGCATTAACATGTATCTTACTAATTGATGATCATTTCCTGTGTTGAATTTATTAAAATCATCATGATCTTAAAAGACATATTTTTTGTTACTGAAAATATAATCCAATTCTGCTGTAACTTTATTATGTTGCTTTTTTGTCCATTTCCATTTAGCATTTTTCTCAAAAAAATAAAATAAAATTCTAATATATAGTTATTGTTTTTTTGCAAGCTCCACAAGTCTATGTCCTCTCTCATTTTTTTCTATAACCAAACCTACTTACTGCATTTTCATCCTTCAACCACTTGCCAATTTTAATATTAAAATCCCCCATGACAATTTTAATATGTTGTTTGGTTTGATCAAAATCGTTTTGTGCATCCATATAAAAATCCTTTTCATCACTGAGAATTTGTTGTGGCATACCCTTGAATTGTCTGCATTTGATATTTTTCATTCACTTGAATAACTTAATCTTGCCACTCTGTCTTTTATACCATCACTCTCTACAATATTGCTCTTCTAATTTTTATTTATAATGTGTCCCAATTGTATTTCCAATATTTGTGTCTTTACAATGTAATACACGTCCACTTTTTAAAACAATTGTCTCTTTACTTTTTTTTTTAACTTCATAAAGTCCAACAGTCTTCCATTTAACATTAGACAGTTCTTCTTCCAATTTTTGTAATCTTCCTTCACTTGAAAATGATCTGCAATTGTAAATATCTAAATAAAGGTTATCAAATGACAGTCTATGCCCATTATCAGCAAATTCTTAACTTCCTCTGTCTTCAGCCACCAACTGCTATATTTAAAAAAAATGTTCATTCACACGCTCATTCATACCACTTTCAAGAAAACTCTTCTCTTATTTCAGTTAAGAATTATCAGGCAATTGAGAAGGAAGATTATATTTTTTTATCTTAATCAAAAATAAAACTACATGAATAATCACATAATAATAATAGCTACAATGACAAGAATATATGAAGTGGATATTAAAAATTTGCCTGCTTTGTTTTCTTGAAGGCCTCAAAAAGAAACCAAGGTTTCTTTTCAGTTAACAGCAAACTCCTTTTTGCAGAAGAATGTTTTCAATTACTTTATGAAGTTGAAAAAGATTACTGTAAAATAATTAAAAAGATGCTTCTGCAATTTATTTACTATTTAATGTTTTATAAGTTAAATTGTTTTATGATTTATATATTTCTAATGACATATAATTCTCTTAAAGAACATTATATAATTAGCAATAA
Organism: Epiperipatus broadwayi; assembly: GCA_028023455.1. Classification (NCBI taxonomy): domain Eukaryota; kingdom Metazoa; phylum Onychophora; class Udeonychophora; order Euonychophora; family Peripatidae; genus Epiperipatus; species Epiperipatus broadwayi. The sequence continues at coordinate 43,190 of JAQFVV010012539.1, read as the reverse complement.
CTGTTCATATTTAAAAAAAAGTATATAATAAAAAAAAACTGATGTAACTAGTAAACTTTGAATGATTTTTGTAATTGATGGTTTTTGTTTTGTTGATAATAGTGTCAGGGTGCCATGCTTTTATTTGTTTTATATTTCTATCTATAGTGTTCATAAATGATTGTGGCATTTTTAGGGTGACATAGCCTGTTTTTTTTTTCCTTCAACTAGCTAAAATGTAAAACTATCAGTTATTTTGTTTATGATATAGATATATATGCTGTGTTGTGCAAAAATTCAAATTAGATTTTGGTTCATTGTACTTGATGGTACTGATATTTTCTTGCTGCACATTATCGAGATATGAAACAGAAACAAAATCCATGTTGAAACTAATATATTTTTATTTGTTTGTAAGTGCCATAAGGTATAGTAATTTTTTTTTGTTCTATTATCAATATAGTTATTTACTAATATAGTGTTAAAATTAGTGAAATTAGTTCCAGCTTTGAATTCTATGTCCTCACTAGCATGATTATTATGGTCCTATATCATTTAATGTCCTTTGATTATTCAGGCTTACTATAGATAGATATAGAATAAACTAAAGAGAGTTACTCTTGAAAGCATATATGTATTCTTGAAAAGTCAGGTGATATTGTTGATAGTAATATTTTTCCTGCAGTAATTATATCTCTATAAATGATTTTATGTATCTTTCAACAATTAAAAATTCGTTTTTGCATAAATAATTATTTCTGAATAAATAAAAGAAAAATGTTTAAACATGCTAATAGCTATATGCTGGATTATTTCCAATTTCTATGCTAAATTATTAATTGTTTATATCAAAATTTAAACTATTTATATCTTTCCAAAATGCAATTAAAGCTATTAGAAATAACACATAGGTTAGTATAAAACATAATGATTCGAGTGGCAGTTTTTTTCACTCTTCTGTTCTAGCATGAGGATTGAGTCAGTAAGCTTTAGATTTAAGAATATCGAACTTAAATCTTTAATTCAATATTCTTGAATCTAAAGCTTATTAATTCAATAGCTGTGTTCAGATTAGTAACATCTGAAAAAAAAAACAGAAAATGCCTTTTGAATCATAGTGTTCTAAATTATCTTGTGCATTATAAAGTTTGAATTTTTCTTAAAAAATTTTAACACTTCTGCTAAATGATGGAAATATTCCAACATATAATTGCAAATAAATGTCAGCATTACAAACCTTCAGACAAATTTTAAACTTTGTCATTATTAATTTAATAAATTAAAATTGTTAATATACTTTAAAATTGAGTGCCAAAATACTGTATTTTAATCTCCTATTGAACATAAATGAAGTTCATTACTTTTTTTTGAATGGAGAATTTATTCTACAGACTTAAATAAAAAAGTATTCACTTATAATTGCAAGTTTTATAAATATACATGTAATGTTTTCGCCCCTAAGTTTTTCAGAGGGGTAGAAAAACACGTATAATCCGATCGATTAATATAAATGAGTACAAAGAATTATAGCTAAAATATATAAAACTCGACTGAACAACTCTTAAAAATAGTTGTGTCCACAAATAGCTCTTAACAGCTTTATGTATCCAACTTCTTCTGTTAACAAGACTGTAACAAGTGCGCGATGTTTTCCTCTAGCAGTTTATATATCCCTCTGAGTTCTTTTGTTAAGTCTTATCTGCTACATTCTGAAATCATAATCGCGTGTTTTTCAACTCTGTTTTGATTGTTCTTAACTTTAATTAGTTATTTTTAGCTCTGATAAAAATAATCCCCACAACTTGGTTTTAATTATAATTATTTCCATTAAAATTAGTTATTTTTATTTTCAATTAAAAATAAATCCCCACAGCTCATTTTCAATTATAATTATTTTCCATTATAATTATTTTTACTTTCAACTAAAATAAGCGAAAACTTCTGGATAAATAGTCTCTAGTAAACTCGCTGTTTATTTCTCAACAAAGAATACAACACTTCCTCCCCTCACTCCAGAAGTTAGAGTTTATTTATGTTACTCATAATCATCTAATCTGTGCAGTTTTTTTTTATTTCATACAGGTCTGGGTGATTTCTCTTTTTCAGCTTCGAGAAACACTTGATTTTTCCGATTAATCGATATAACCTTGAAATTTGTGTAAACTCTTCTTTTTCCTTGCCGCTTTGAGTGCTTTTTTTCTCCTGCTTGGAGAAACTCTGGGTTTTTTCCTGTTCTCCGGTTTTTGTCTCTGGCAGCTCACTGTCCCATGATTGCTGCTCTTCCAAAAAATCCTTGAAAGTATCTGTTTCACTTTCACCTTCAGCCATCCTTTCTTGTAGTTCCATTTGTTTGGATAATTCTGACATGGCGAGTTCACTTTTTAAATCTTTATTCGATCTTTCAAAACTCTGACATTCTGAAAATTTGCTTTGTAATTTTTCACTAAGTTCTGAATTTTGTTGTTCAAGTTCTTCTTTTACTTTATTTAATTCATAAACATCCAGTTTTAATTTGTGCACTTCTTTTGATAGTTCTTTAGTCATATTGCCGATTAGAGATGCTCGCATTGGTTACATTACATTCTAATTCTGTTACTCATTGTCTAGAAGCCTTCAATCTTCCTGAAATTCTTCCAGTTCATTTTGTAATTTGGAATTATAACTTTTCAGTTTGTGTAACTGCAAGTTGAGTTGTAACTCAGATTGCGTCTTTTTCTGAAGCATGATAGCTAATTCTTGGTTCCTTGACTCCAATTCTTGTAGTTTAGTGATCTCTCTTTGTTTTTGCGAAATGGTCCTATCTCTCATGGCAATTCTTTGCCCCTTAGTTGATACATAGTTAATGGTATACGTTGTACCATCTGTATCTGGATTACATTTTCTTTGACATGTTGTTTTTGCATACAGCTGCTAAATGTCCTTTAAATCCGCAGTTAAAACAGTTTTCTTTTCTCCATTTGCAATTTTTAGATACATGGCCAGTTTTACCACAGCAGAAACATTTCACTGCTAACATTGTCTCTCTCTTTATTTTTTCATTCTTTGGCTGCTGTCTTTGATCTATTTTATAAACTGCCATTTTGTTGGTCTCTTCTGAGTTGTTTCTAAAAGCTATGGCTTGCTCAATTACTGTTTCATATGCTATTCCTTTTTTAATAGCCACTTCATATGATAAGTCGCTTTCCGTTAACAACGTCAGTTGCAATCTTTCATCATGCATTCCCCACAATAATTGATCCAGCAAAGCTTGTTCTAAAAATTCGCCATAATCGCATTTTTTTGCCAACTGTTTTAATACTATATCATAGTCTTTAATTTTTTTCTCCCTGGCTAAAATAGTCCGTTAATTTTTTAACTATATCTTCAAACTGTACTCCATTGATTATCGGTCTGTCCCATAATTTATTAACAATTTCAATAACTTTTCGTCCAGCTAAACATAAAAGTGCAGCCACTTTTTTTTCAGTATAATTTTATCCCATTTAACTTGAAAAAAATTTCCAATTGCATTATATAGAGAGGTCATTCCTTGGCATTTTCAATACTAAATTCGGGAATACTGCTTTGTCCTAACGACATTTTACTTGTTTCCAATAGTATCAGTTGACTTTCTTGTCTGGCTTATTCTTTCAAGTTTCACTAGGTTCGAAAATTTAGACTGCATCAATCTTGTAATATCTTCGCCCCTAAGTTTTTCAGAGGGGTAGAAAAACACTTACAATCCCATCGATAATATAAACGAGTACAAAGAATTATAGCTAAAATATATGAAACTCGACTGAACAACTCTTAAAAATAGTTGTGCCGCAAATAGCTCTTAACAACTTTACGTATCCAACTTCTTCTGTTAACAAGACTAACAAGTGCGCGATGTTTTCTTCTAGCAGTTTATATATCCCTCTGAGTTCTTTTGTTAAGTCTTATCTGCTACATTCCAAAATCTTAATCACGTGTTTTCCAACTCCATCTCGATTGTTTTTAACTTTAATTAGTTATTTTTATCTCTGATAAAAAATAATCCCCACAACTTGTTTTTAATTATAATTATTTCCATTATAATTAGTTATTTTTATTTTCAATTAAAAATAAATCCTCACAGCTTGTTTTCAATTACAATTATTTTCTATTATAATTATTTTTACTTTCAACTAAAATAAGCGAAAACTTCTGGAGTAAATAGTCTCTAGTAAACTCTCTGTTTATTTCTCAACAAAGAATACAACAATATATTAAGATGAAAATTCTGTAGATTTCAATAAAGAAATTAAAAGTCTGGGAGGGCAAAGCTTACAGAGCTATTTATAAAAATTGCAGCAAAAAAAAAATGCAATGCTAATGCCAGACATCAAGTTTTTATATAGTAACTTAAGATAAAATAAGGAATTCTCAGACAAGTCCAAGAAAAGCATTGTAAGACTCAATATCAACATTTTCTACAAAATTGTGATAAGTCTATTCAAAAGAAAGAAATAACAATGTTATCAACTTCATCAACCCAGCACTACTAAAAAATAAACAAAATCTTATTGATATATATATAATATGAAAGTAAATGAAGTAACTAAAAAGAATTAAATACAAAATTGAAAATAATTATGAAAAATATCCAATTTTTTTTAAAAAAAGCATAATTATTAATTCTGTTTCTATGATAGACTATATAAACCCAACAATTTAAATAGAAGCTATTAAAACAGTGCTAATATTTCATAATGTGATATAAAACAAAATAATCTTCAGATATTATAAATTTGCAGAAATTAATGAGGACTCTTTTAGAACATGAATAAATTTGGAACAATCATGTTCCTCCAACAACTCTAAAGTTAGTATTTTATTTTAGAATTTTCAAACAGAGAAGAATCCTTAAACTTACAGTATCAAGCATAGTTCTGCAGAAAATTTATTGATAGAGAAGATAATTGTGCTCAGTGGAAAAAATACTTGTTTTTCTAATTCTGTTCTCTAAGAATATCTAGATATTTATTTGCTATCACTTAGATAACTGTAGGTTAGCTACCTGAAAAAAATTCCTAAACCTAAAAGTGTAAAAACTTTTCTATGACATGGTCTTTGCAGGTTAATGTACTAACTATTGCCCATGAGACTTCTCATGCACACACACACACACATATATATATATATATTACAAATAAAATGATCATTAATTAAAAACTATTGTAATAACAATAAAAATAATAAATGTAATGGTAATTAACTATTATATACAGTCTTTCAATCTGCCGAAGTACTTTCAGTTAATTCCTTAACCCTCCTCAACTGCTATATACACATTTGTACAAAAAATGGAAAACAAACATTGTGTTGAATTGGGCAGTAATTCGAATTAATAAATAGTTATTGAATATTAAATAACTTAAACTAGATTTGTCATTTAACTACTAATATCTCAATAGAATATGCTTAGAAAGTATTTTAATCTTACCAGCATAAAACAGTTAATTATTTAAGAAATAATTTATTGTGTGTGGGGGGGGGGGGCGTTGCTATTTTTGTAATGAATAAATAATTGTATGTAATTAAATAAATAATTATGAAAAAGATTATGTAACAAGTATTTTAAATAAAAAACTTTTTTTAACATGTCTGTCTTAATGTAACAGATAAATTATGAATTCTTAATAGATCTTATGTATAGGTGACATCTAGATTTTTTTTTTTTTAATAGTAACTTTTTTTATTATATAATTATTATATATTGTTATACATCTATAACTGTATTGACAAACTAAAAGTAATGATAGGTTTTTTTTTCTATAATTTATATTATCATTGATACAGATTTGTATAAAATATATAAATATGTCTTTTTTTTATTATAATTATATATTTATAAACATATATACACATATGCATATATGTTGTAACAGTAGCTGGGTTCAAACCCTGTTACAAGAAAGGGAAAAGCGCATACGCATTACCCTCAAATACCAGCATATATTCAAGCGGGTGATAAAGAGTTAAAATAAATATAGTTATTCATATATATATACGTGCGTGAAATAAATTTTAAACTCTTTTTCGTTAGTATTTTTTTTTTAAAAAATAAATGGGGAAGGGATTAATTAGTAAACATTATTTATTTAGAATGTTTTACTTTTAAAATAGTACAAATTAACAAAATTACAGTTGTGTGCAAATGTGTTATATATTGTTTATTGATTTAAGTTTAATTATATTTAAAATTAACGAGGGTAGCGAAGAAGGAATGTTGTTTGTGCCTTCAAGCAGTTTTATGTTGAAATCACAATCGCTAATTACTACGAAAATAAAATTCCAAGAAAAAGCCAGAGAATGTTTGACCAAAACAATGGAAATGAAAATTTAAAGAAAGAAAAGTAAATTTGGAAAGGCAAAACTATTCAAAGAAAAAGACTTAGATTGAAGATCCGATAAGAAAAAGAAAATTTCCTTTGTATGAGAAATGAAAATTAATTAGAAAAAGAAATTAATTATTGAGGGGAATTTGGGAAATAAAAAAGAGAGTGATTTCAATTAGATCTTGACCGTTGAGAGAGATAGACTTAAAAGCTATAGAAGATATATCTAACATGACGGGGTAAAAACCTTACGTAAAGGGTTTACTCACCCATAGCCGATGCGAACTGACCAGAAGCCGCCTGCCGCCAAAGAACCTCGGAACCTAGTGAATATTCCAGATAGTGGAACAGAAAAGAAATAGAAATGAATCGTACGTATAAAAATATAAATTCAGTTAGTTTGAAAGTTACATTAAACAAGACTTCAACTACGACTCCAACATTACTCATGGCAATTTAAACATCGAACTCGTCAGAAAAAAATTATATCTTCGCGCTTTCATAAAACTACTTCAAATACTACCGGATAGCAGAAATCCATTTGATATGCCTCGTTACATTCGGATCCCAGACCCCGGGGTTTTCGCCAGGTAAAGTGAACTCTGTTTTATATCTCTGAAAATTGTTTATGGCTACCCTCGAAAATAATAACTTTCTTAAATCATTTTATAACATAATATTATTGCGCACAATTGTATAGTAGACATTTTTTTTCTTATATATAAAAAATAATATGTGTTTATTTTAAATTTACTGTTATATCGTTTCATTCATAATTTGGGGGAACTGATTATATGTTTTACAGGGGAGGGATAAGAGTTTATTTTCATAAATGGCAATGAGAAAGTAATAATAAATTTTAATACAAATTTATCTTTGCGTGAGAATTATTTAATAATTATGGTTTACATATTTTTTTATCACTTCATTCGCTTAATAAATTCCAATAATTCAAATATGTCCGAGGTAAGCGGATAAATAATAGTATATTTTCAGATAAGTACAAACCTATATATATATATATTTTTATTGTTAACTCCGTTCATCCGATAGGTTTTCCTCCCCACCCTGGAAATGAGTTAGCTTGGGTCGGGCACTTCATTAATTGGGAAATATAATTCTCATTGTAATAGTGGGTTTGGCGCTTGAGGTCATTGATAAAGTGACGCTCATAAATATATTCTTCCATAGACATTTTTTTTTTGATATTTAGATTTTATTCAAGGCACCAAGGCTACCGTAAATTTTATTCATTAGTCTTAAATTCTAATTACGCAATATTTAAAATTTGCATCAAGTAAACAATACTTGCCTAAGAATTCGCATCAGAATTCGCGTTGCTGGGTAATATTTAACTATTACCTACAAGTGTTATGGTGACTAAACAGCCATAGAAATTCCATCCAGTTGTCGGTTAGGCTCTTTGGTTCACTTCTTGATATCTATATCATTTAGTTAAGTTCACCAACGTCGAATAAGACGTGGTAAAAGTTGAAAGCCCGTTAAAATGTGAATATATATATTATAACGATCGGGTGTAGTACTTAACGTATCTGCAGTACAGGGCGCCACTAGGCATTTGAACCTAGAAAATTTATAAAGTAGGCAGATACGTAAGTTTAAAAAAAAAATTGTTTTTTTCCTTTTTTTATATATTTTGATTCCGGTCGTTAGCCCATTGTCACTAGCTCAGTGGAATAGCAGAGATTTATATTTTATAAGAAATTCTTATCTAAGAATATATAAAAAAAAGAATAAAATAAGCCACTGCTAGTCATTATACACACAAACATTTATTTACGCACATGTATAATATTTAAAATTGTTATTTTAGTATGTTTTACATTTCTTAAAATTTAACTTACATTTTTAACTTTGATTTTTGATTTTAATTTACATTTTAATTTTTATAAATTTACATTTTAATTTTTATAAGTTTGCACAGATGGGTTAGTTTTATAATGTTGAGTATAGATCGGTTACATAGATTACACAGTTAAAAACATTTCAAAATAAACATAAACGATCAAAATATAGAATCATTGGTGGAATTGCAGAGGGAAATTTATAAGAAACCCAATGGCATTCATCGTAAGATGCAGCATTGACACCAATAACTTAAAAGACATCCGGATAAATACATTTTAGATACTCACCGTAAGGTATCATTATTTACCGAATGTCTATATATTTTGATCAAATATGAAAACCAAAAACATAATTAACCGATAACGAATCCATGCAAGCATCCATACCCAACTTAAATTTAATGCATTTTTATTTAGAGTGTCGAGTATGAATAGACTACACAGATTTGCATTTGAAAAGAAAATATTCTATGCTTATTTAACCTTAGGCCAAAAGCTCGTAGTTAAACCAACTTCAATCCTTCTGATATATCGATGTATTCAATGTAATATGAATACAACAACACAAAATACCATACTGTCAGGAATGTACATCTGAGCAGCAGGGTTAAGAGAAGAAATTGACTCTCATCCAGATAGGAATACTACATCTATCTGACGAGAAGAGCAATAAAAAAAAAAACTCCATAGGAAAGGACTGCGGTCATTTTTGCTGACTTACGATCGCATTCCATAGGCAAAAGGGGTTGTGCGGCGTATAATTCGATTCTGCACGTAGCGAACCTCGTACTACATCTAATTACACCAATATATCCAATCCATTGACCTATTTCAACTACGAAACGAATAACCTAAGATTACCCTCCCCTAATAAAACTTTACAAATCTATATAGCCATTCACGCCCGACTTAAGTTTAACATTTATATAATTTAGTTTAACGAAAAACAAAAATCATAAATAAAACTTAAAAGAACAAAAAAATAAAATAAAATAAATGGAAATGATTTTAAAAAAAGAAATACATTAAATTAAATTACTTATTAATAAATTAAGTTGGTCAGATAGGATTCTATTTCTATAAATTAAATATTGAGATAGTTTATATTTTAGAGTTCTTAGTGCTTTCAAAAATGTTCATAAAGTTCTTACGATTTTTAAAACGTTCCTCTTTATCCGTTGCTTGCCGTTTGGAATCCAGCATTAAATCCCCCGATGATCCTGTGGTCCTCAATATAGAAAAAACGTTGTTTCATTTCTTTTCTTTTTTTATAATCACTGAAGGAATTGAAAGTGCGTCTTTCAATCCCTTCACCTCCAACTCTCCGACTTAACACATCTCCGTCTTCTCTTAAACTTTCTTCACTCACTTTTTATAGTAGCTTTCAGATCCAGTGGACATTACATCATTACGATGGTGATAGTTCTTTCGCTGAGGTCCGATTTGAGGGATTTTTTTCATTGGCTATTAGTATCTATTGTTTTCCTCTCCTATCTGACCTTTGCTTATACATTTAAATGCCCAAGGGCTAGTTCACTTGGACTAATTAAAATAATCATTTCCATTCTTCAATAACATTAATTAGTTTTCCAAACTTAAATATATTTTTATCTTTACTGAAAATTTAGTTTTAAATTACTTTTTTTTAAATAAAGTTTTCGTTTAATAATTTTTTTCATCTGTGCGATTTTATATATATTTGAGTTTAGATGATATTTAATTTCAATTTTTAATTCTTAAAAAAAAAAAGTTTTTATTTGCGAACTTTTCTTTTTTCATGTTTAATAAAAAAAATAATGTAACAGCGTATGTGCCCGTTACAATATATTGTAACATTTCTGTCATAGGTTACAGTATAACTTCTGGAAATAAATAAAAAGGGGCTATATGTTTTAAAAAACTTTTTAATTTAGTTGTTTTTTTTTAATTGAAAATAAAAAGCAAATCATAATATATTAACAAATTAAAAGAGAAAATAAATTTGTAAGAAATGAAAAGTTTTGTTACTTTTAAAATTTGATTTGAAAATAAAATGGTTTGCAAGAATATTAAATGTAAATAATAATAATAATAAAAAAAAATGCAAACACAGGTTAATTTTCAGGCAATGGAAGAATATTATATTGTTGCTATGGGAATTTTGACTGTTGTTAGATAACAAGAGAACAAAACATTCCTGACATCCATAGCTGTTCATTTTATTTTTATTCAATTTAATTTATATTTATTTACCATGGTTGATAAATAAATAATACTTCTATTAATATATAACTATAAATATAGTATAATAATTTGTCAATTGTTAAAACAGAGAATCTTTAATATAAATAAAATAAATTAATAACTAAATAATTAACTATTGATCAAGGCAATATAAAAAAATTATATTTTCTCCTAGGTGATAAATTCAACCTTTCATTGTATTGGCTGGGAACAACTAATTGGAAAGCTGGTTAATTTTGAATTCATAGCACAAGATGAATTTTGTATACGATATGATTCTTTAATCTTGCATTTTTTATCATGTGTTTCATGCATTAATATTGTAAAATCCTTTGGACTACATATATGGCCTGTACTATTTTGGTGAACATAAAAAACTGAATAAACTGTATCATCTCTTGTTCTATTATAAGTATGTTTATGTTGTTGAAGGCGATATTTAATATTTGTTTTGGTTCCTCCAACATATATTGCACTAGAATTTATTTGTGGGCATCTACTGCTTTTATCCTCCTTATTTATTACTCCCTTAGAATTATTCATTAATCTGTTAAGGTTAGGCGGAGTTCTCCATGCTAATTGGAAATCTTGACTTAAAACTTTTACTATATTTTTATTAATATTGGAAACAAAAGCTAATGACATCCATGGTTTATTATTCATATTTATATGATCACTATTACAACGTTGTTTACAATATTTCATTACAATAGATAATAGCCTTTGTTTATTATAACCCACTTGTATCAAATCTTGCATATAACGTTTTATATTATCTTTCTTAAACATTTCCTTTGAACACAGTCGTTGATTATGTTTTAAAAAAGCTCTAAACCAGCTAATTTGTGTATTAAAGGAACATTAGATGTTGGATGAATATAATGTTTGTAGATAATATAAAACAGCGAATTGTGAATCTCATATTAGTAAGAAATGAGAACACATTGTATTGTAGATATATAGATAATGTTTTGATATATGGGCAACCAGACATTATAAAACAAATTTTTAATAGTTTGCAGAACCAGGATGGTTTAGTTTGGACAATAGAAAGAGAGGACAATTCTAGTATTAAACACCTAGATTTGCAAATATCAAGTGTGGATGATAAATTAGTATATAAAATGGTTGTAAAACATACAGACTATAGAGGTTATATTCATCCAACATCTAATGTTCCTTTAGTACACAAATTAGCTGGTTTTAGAGTTTTTAAAACGTGATCAATGACTGTGTTCAAATGAAATGTTTAAGAAAGATAATATAAAACTGTATATGCAAGATTTGATACAAGTGGGTTATAATAAACAAAAGGCTATTATCTATTGTATTGAAACATTATAAACAACGTTATAATAGTGATCATATAAATATGAATAATAAACCATGGATATCATTAGTTTTTGTTCCCAATATTAATAAAAATATAGTAAAAGTTTTAAGTCAAGATTTCCAATTAGCATGGAGAACTCCACCTAACCTTAATAGATTAATAAATAAATCTAAGGGAGTAATAAATAGGGAGGATAAAAGTAGTAAATGCCCACAAATAAATTGTAGTGCAATATATGTTGGAGGAACCAAAACAAATATTAAATATCGCCTTCAACAACATAAATATTCATATAATAGAGCAAGAGAAGATGATACAGTTTATTCAGCTTTTTATGTTCACCAAAATAGTACAGGCCATATATGTAGTCCAAAGGATTTTACAATATTAATGCATGAAACACATGATAAAAAATGCAAGATTAAAGAATTGTATCTTATACAAAATTCATCTTGTGCTATGTATTCAAAATTAACCAGCTTTCCAATTAGTTGTTCCTAGCCAATACAATGAAAGGTTGAATTTATCGCCTAGGAGAAAATAGAATTTTTTTTACATTGCCTTGATAAGGACTCGTAAGAGTTGAAAGCATTTGACAATAGTTAGTTATTTAGTTATTAATTTATTTTATTATATTAAAGATTCTCTGTTTTAGCAATTGACAAATTGTTATATTATCCATTATTGAATACAAATTTAAATAGGATGTTTTCTCACTATTCTAAAGATGTAATCTTTGTGCTAAAATATATTGCTCCTGTATTGAAAATAAATTATACCTAACAGTCAGATTTATCTGTTATTATATTTTAAAATACAATATTTAATTGTATAAAATAAAGAAGTCAAAGAAATAAACAATGGATTACAAGAGGAACATCCCAAGGAAGATGTACCTGCATACATATTGAACATTTATTAAGCACAATTAAAGGAAATTGTGTTAGAAAAATCTGCTAGCTTCTGTTATGAATATGTGAAACTATTGAAATATATGAATAATGATTAGAAACCTTAACACACATATGAAGCATTTTATCTGTTTTTTGTCTCTACAAAGTATAACTAAAAGAAACTTATTGTATTTCAGAAAATCTTCAAATTTAATAATTTATACATTTATATATGAAACCATGATGCTATATAAATAGTAGCTGAAGAACTCAACATTAAGTGAACAGTTAATATTTTAAGCATAGAAAAAAAAAAAAAACATTGCTTATTGGTTGAGTTGAACAGACAAATGAAACCAAAGAAAAATTTTAAATGACTTTGTAACAATAAATATTGACAAAATTGTTATTTTCCTCTTGCATTAAATATTGATATGTTGATATTTTTATTATTATAAGAGTAAAGTCACATGATATTAATGGATTTAAGACATTCAGTTTAAATGTCATAAAAAATTATTATTATTATTAATCTTGGAACTGGGGATCAATCAAGTTTTGGGGAAATTAAAGATATATGCTTGATTGATTTTTCATATTTATATTAAATAGTGTTTTTTTTTTTTTTTGCTGTATATATTTTGTTTATTGATTAATTAAATATGTAAGTATAAACAATGTTAAATTGTTTATGCTTTTATTGTTGTAAATAAATTAATTGCTATTACTTAAAATTATCATTTCTCATCATCAGTTTCTCATTTAACAGACAATTATTTTACGTAAATATTTATAGTAAAATATATTTTGATTTAGCATTTCTAGCAAAATTAGTTTAAAACCTAATTATATATGTGGGGTAGATGATGGTCAAGAAATATAACTGGATCTGCATGAAGATTTGTACTTAATATAAGTTTTAGTCTGACCATTATCCCTGGCTACAACCAATTAGAATAAAATTTGATGATGTAGTCACTCACCCTTGTACATGGTTACTTGCTGATCATCATTAAAGAGATAGTAATTCTCCTAGAGTAATATTTAAACAACAAAGTGACCGAATGATCTCGTAATTCTATTGCAAAATATATATATATATATTATATAATATTCAAATTATAATGCATAGATGAGTACATTTGCATTCCTACACATACAACTCATCTATTATATAATTTTTCATTCATGTTTAAATAACTAATCATTAGTTAATTGTATAGATGTTAGAATTATATTTACGGATTGTATTTCTTTCCATTTTACAATAATATTTGCATGTTTAAAAAGATTACTGAATAAAACACGATTATGTGATATAGTAACATATAGTTTATTTAATATTGCTATTTTTAATAAATAAAAGTCACATAATCAATCATGAGAGAATTTAGCCCAATATCAACTTTAAATTATTTTAAATAATTGTAAATTTGCTTTTGAAGTCACTTATGGAGTATTAAATAATTGTTGAGTATTGTTGGTGAATATCTTAAATAAGAATGAAAAATAATTTTTGTCTGAAAGCAATTTTTTTCAACAAAGATAATTTTATTTATGAATATTACATATAAAAATATTTACTTGCATAACTTTTAGATTTAAAACGGGAAAAACTCTCATTACAGTAGTGCCATTCAGTGCAAGCCAGAGTAATCAATGGATGCCAGAAGGCTTGGGCATAAAATCCCTATCTAGTGCCTACTCATCCAATATTCCCAGACTAGTTTCTGGCTTGTGGCCTTCATCATTGAGGAGCACTGAGTGGCACTATTGTATAGAGAGTTTTGCCTGTTTTAATAACAGTTATGAACAAGCATAAGAAATGCTGATCATGTGATGTAACTTTTGGATTCACCTTTAAAAATGACATCTTGGGATGCAGTATAATATATTATTTAGAAATCAAGTTTTGTAAAATATTTTCTAATATTTTAATGGAATATTTTATTATTTATATATATATAAAGGTAATAGTTAAAAATTTGTCTTCTGGATCTCGGGTTGTCCTTAAATCTCATTATGGTTATGAAATCTTGGATGTTAAAATAATGGGTAAAGACCGTTACTTGATGGCTCATACTTCGGACACACTTTTACTAGGAGATCTTCAGAGTAACAAGTTGAGTGAGGTAAAAGAGGATTATCTTTATTAACAATGATATTTGTATTCAAAGTTATTTCAATAAATACTTATTATTGAATGTCTTTAAATTCTCTAGGTTCTTTGGCATGGCTCAGGAGGAAATGAAAAGTTTTATTTTGATAATGAAAATGTAAGCAAACTATGATTGTTAAATTTCAATTATGTAAAAATATTTTTCTGATTTAAAATATTTATTATTATTTATTCTAAAATTGTTTATTAATATTCTATTGGAAGAAGGGGGTACATGTATCAAAAGTTAATGTTAAATTTTTCTTATTTTAATATAATTTTAAACTTATTGTTTTAAAACAATTGTTAGTTAAAACTGATTATAAATAATTAAATAATTTCTTTTTGTTAATACAATAATATTTTTTATCTTTTATTTATTATTTCTGATATTTTTATTTTTTCTTTATAATCTTAAATAATCTATTTTCTTTTCACATTTAATTTTTATAATAATATCTGATGTTTCAATTGCTTCACAATCTTTGTCAAAGATTTTCTTACTTTCTGGTATTAAGAAAAAGAAATAGGAGAAAGAGAGGATTTTTATAGATTATTAAGCAATCGAAATGTCAGACATTATTTAATAAAAAATGTAAATGTTGCAACATTAAGTGTGAAAAACATTTAATTTATTTAATATTGAATCAAATGTAATGTTAATAGAAAATAAGGCATACCTTTAATGATTTTATAACTTTTAATGCAATTTATATATATTGCATTTAGGTATGTATGATTTTCAATGCTGGTGAACTTTCCTTAGTTGAGTATGGCTGCAACGAAATATTAGGTTCCGTCCGAACTGAATTTATGAACCCACATTTAATTAGGTGAGAAATTTATAATTTTGATAAAAAATTAAAAAAGATATGTAATGAGATTGCGTAAACATTATTTTTTGTTATTTTAAAAAATATGGTGTTATTGTAAAAATTAAGTATCAACTTTTTTAAAAAAAATAAAAATAAACAAATAATAGTGGTGATAGGTTTATTTGTTCTGTATATTTATTCATCTTTAGAACATTGTTTATAATTTTGAAGTTTTAAAAAGTGAAATTAATTTACTTTTTTTTTGGAAACTTATATTAATATTAATTAAAGTATTTGATTTGAAATTAAAACATATCTTGAATTAATAGTTTCCTGGGGAGGGGGGGGTTAACATTAAATACATGATATAAATATTATAATGTCCACTCAAATTTTAAAAATAAACATTTGCATATTAATTGCTATGTCCAGGCATGATTTTACCAAAGTCTTAACTGGTAGCTTAACTTAAATCCTTTGGCAGAATAGGACAAGCATCAAAATTAATATAACAATATTGTAATAAATAATTCATGAGTGACAGAGAGGAGCATATAGTTACTAAATCATCTTTCATCATCATTGTCAATCGTTATTTACTACAGGATGAAGGTTTCACCAAGTTTAATCCATCTTATTCTATCTCTAACCTCTCTTCTCCACATCACCCCTGCACACTTTCTTATTTTATCCATCCATCTCATATGTATTATCTGTCTGGGTCTTTTACAATCTCTTGGAATCCAATTTAAGATTTCAATTCTCCATCTATTGTCATCTCTTTTAGAAATATGTCCAGCCCAACTCCACTTCAATCATAATTCTTTCAACTATGTCAATAACACCTGTTTGTTCTCTTTTTTATATATTGTGTTTTCAATCTCTATCCTGTTACACCTAACATGCATCTTTCCATACTTCTTTGCTAGATCATATTTATTATATGAAAACACTGTTAATTTTTTTAACAATCTTTTTCTTTTCTTTGCTTCATTTGTCAATTTTTTATCCCACCCAAGCAATTTCTCTGATTACTTAAGACGATTCCCAAATAGTTATACCTATTCGCCACATTTAACTTTATATCCCCCAATAAAAATTCTTTCTCTTTTCTTTCCCCAATATTTATCATCATTACTTTTGATTTTTCTTCACTAAATTTAATCCCCATCTCTTCACCCACCCTTGCGCATGTCTTCAGCATAACTTCCACATTTTCCCTACTTTCTGTGCACAAAAAGATATCATTAGCAAATAAAAGACTTGATAATGTATAAACTACATTGCCACTTATTAATGGTATCTCTACTCTCTTCCTAGTCTTTCTATTGCTCTCTCCATTTCTCTCAAATATAACAAAAACAAAATAGATGACATAGGGTATCATTACCTTAGTCCCACCCCATTTTTAACTTTAACTGATTCTATATTTTCTAATTGATATGTACAGTAATTATTTTCATACAATCTTTTAATAAGAATCACTAAAGTTCCATTCATTCCCAAATTTACTAAACTTACCCATAATATATTTCTGTTTACTCTATCATATGCCTTCTCTATATCTATAAAGATCATATATAACTGTCTGCCTGTATTCTTATTCATATCTATAAGTTGTGTGACTAAAAATGAACTATCTCCTATACGCCTATCTGATCAAAAATCTTGCATTTCTCCGACTATATTATTTTCTTCTATTCATTTTTCCACTCTTCCAGCTACCATATATGCAAAAACTTTATATAACACTGACATTATATAATTGTTTAACTTTCTATAATCCTTACTCTTTTCTTTTAATAATAGTTTTACTCTTGTATTATTCCAACTAACTGGAAATTCTCTCTTCTGTGCCATATTATCAAAACATGATAATAGATTTGATTTTATCCTATTTCCTAAATTCATCACCATCTCTGCTGCCCATCTATCCAAACTTCTTATCTTTCTGTTTTTCAATTTCTTCCCAGCCTCATTCAATTCATTTTCTGTAAACCTATTATTTCCATTACTATATGGTTTTATGTTTGTTATCACTCTGTTCATCACATCTAACATCTTTTCTATATCCATTGCATACTTATTTAAAATTGTCTCTAATTATTCTCTAGAACTACACTCTTTTTCTTCATCATTTAGTAATACTATTTTTCTCTCCCCTACATTCCTTCTTTTAATATATTTCCAAAATTTTTTATTCTCATCTCTTCCACTTTTATTAATATCCTCCAATAATTTACTATTTAATTTCATTTTCTCTCTATAATTATCTATTTTAGCCAACTTCTTCTTTTTTTTTTTTTTCAATATTTTTCCCATTTAATATTAATATCTTTTTCACTTTCTTTGTTTTTAATAGCACATTTATATTCTCTGCATTTTTTTTCTCTCACTTTACTATTACTTTTATTCCTCTGAATATTCTTACCTAAAACCTTATTTGCCACTTTTTCTACTTTAGCATACCAGTCCTTATATTCATCCCCAACAAACTCTTCCATGATTTCTTCTATTTGTATTTTATATTCTTCTAACTTATTTTTATCATTCATTCTCTATCCACATCTTTTACTCTCCTTTCTACTTGTATTACTATTTTTCATCACATTACTAACCATTTCTAATAAAGAAATTATGATCACTATTACATACTCTCTCTTCATTATTAAACATTTTAGTTTTCCTTACTTTATTCATTTCCTCTTTCTCCAGTAATACATAATCTATTGTATGAAATATATTATTTCTAGATCATATGTACTGTCCCTCATAATATTTGCTAAATTTCTAATGCTCAAATTTACTCTGACAAAAAATTTTCAAAAGCTGTCTATTCTTGTCATCCACACTATCGATTTTTTCAATATTTCCATTCATATCCCCTATAATTATTATTTTCTTCCCCTTTTTTTCAAAACTCTGCATATCCTTAACTAGGCATTTATATATACTCTTGTTCCATTTTTTATAGTTTGACTATCTCCAGTGGCCATATACACTATAGCCACCATCCATTTCTTGTCTTCCTAACCTTATCTCAAACCACAAATGTTCTTGAAGCTTAACAGTATTTAAATATTTTTTTTGACATAATAATTCCTATACTACGACCCCCCCCTTTTTTTTTTTCTATTTATACCCTGCCATATCAAGTCTTTCAGTGTAGGTTCTTCTCTTAGATGTGTTTCTATTACTGCTAATACCTCAAGCTCTTTGTTTTTAACTGCTTTGTTTAATTTCCAGCCACTTTTCTAGTTTCCTACCACCTTGCATATTTATATATCCAATTTTAAGAATTTCTTTTATTCTTACTACCCTTTTATAAATTCTTTTGATTCTTTCTTCTCTGTTACATTTGTAATTAACTTGTTTATCATTAGTTTTACATAGCCACTTTTTCTCCATATCTACATTTATATCTAAATCAGCTATCCTTTGTTTACTTCTTATATCCTGCCCATTCTTAACCTTCTTTTTGATAATACTATAATTTAAAACCCTACTGCCCTTTATAAGTTTCCCAAACTATAATGTTTTTTTATAAAGCAAACCCCCTAATGCTTCACTTTCTTGTTTTGCTAAGCGCAATCCATCTGTACTATATAACTCCCTCTAACTCATAAAAAAATCCCACACATCCAAAAACATAACATTATTTCTCTGGCATAATTTTTTCAATTTCATTTATAGAACATGCCATTCTAATATATATCTATTGTCGAATCTTTATAGTAATCCAACTATTCCTACTCTTCCTTTAATCTTATTCAAATTATTAATCAAGTTTTCATACTCATCCATTACTCTTTCCGATGGCTCTGACAAATTATTTGTCCCTACCATAACATAAACATCTCTATTTCCTTGTTTCTTTACCTTATCTGTAACATAACTCCAGGCAAACATCCTCTTACATACCTATTTCTGTTTTCCCTTGCAATTACAACTCCACATCCTCTAATTAGCAATTCTATCAAGACTGTCTCATAGTTTACTTTCCTTATTTCCTCTGTAACATTTTCTTCCATCTTTTGGATTTCCTTATCTATTTTTTCTTTATTGTTTTTATTCATTAATTCCTTGATCTGCTTACACCTTATCTCTAACGATTTTAATTTTACTTCTACATTTTTTACCTCTTCCTTCTACCTTACTTATTCTTTGATTAACTATCTCCATTGAACTACTTTTTTTGTCATCTATGTTTCTTATCACTTCACTAAATATATATTCTATTCTATCTTCCTTAACTACATTTTCCTCCATTTTTCCGGACTTTTTCTTTAAACTATCTACACTTAGAAACCATTTTTTCATCTTTTTTATCACTTTTATACATGATTTACATAACTGTACACCTGTTATATCCTTCCTAGTCTTATTTAATCATTTCAAATGGAAAACCTTATCACATATGGTACACTCTACTAAAGCACACCTAATTTCTTTCTGACCATTATGTGATGTGATGTAATGCATGGCAGTTTCTCCTTTTTTGGAGTCAGAAATCTCATTCACTATGCCCAAAAAAACCTGTTAGCCACCTTCCCTTTCCATTTCTCACCCTAAGTTTTTCCCATATTTTTTTTAACCTGCTCCATCCCATTTCCACAACATAATCTTTGTTAACTCTATGGCCTTTATATGTAAATCCCCCTTATCTTTTTCCAAATCCAGCGTAAAAATCAAGAATGCACTTTTTGTATAATCACTTTTTTTATATTAATTCTCGCACAACTTCATTATTTGTATCCTTTCTGCTTGTAGGCATTTACATTCAATTAACAGATGCCTAATATTTTCTATGCCTTTCTTATATAACTTGCAGACTAAATCACCCATAATTTTCCATTTCTGTATATATTCTCTTGCTGCTAAAGATCCTGTTTGAGTCTTAAACAGTAAACTACTGTCCTTGCTATTATCATAAATTAACTTGTAACTAATATTCCGTTTACTTCTATATATATTTAAATTCTTTTTACTTTCCATACTAATTCTCCATTTCTCAAACTCCCTATTTTTTATTAATGCATCTATTCTTCTATCCCATTCTGTGCCATTATAACACTCAACAATTCTCCTAACACAATCATTCCACCTTTTGTATAAGTATACTGACATAAAGTCTTTATTCAAATCTTCTGCATACCTTACTACATTTTTCATCCATTTTGTTGCCTGTCTTTTACTCATAACCCAATTAAATACTATTTTGACTATTCTCTTGTCCATAAATTGCAATCTACCAAACATTTTCATTTTGCTTTTTTTATTTCTCATATAAAAACTTGACCATCCCATTTTTTCTTGAATTGCCTCCTTTTTCATCCACACATCTGCATCTAATGCATGTTTTCCTTTTCTTTGTACTTTTTTTAAGTATTCTAACACTCCTTTACTAACACATAATGCATAGTTACCATAAGTTAATCCTGCTACTACAACTCCCTTCCATACAATTCTAAACTACATCATATTTATTATATGAAAACACTGTTAATTTTTTTTTCAGTCTTTTGTTTTCTTTGCTTCATTTATC
The DNA here is from genome assembly GCA_028023455.1 of Epiperipatus broadwayi. Lineage (NCBI taxonomy): Eukaryota > Metazoa > Onychophora > Udeonychophora > Euonychophora > Peripatidae > Epiperipatus > Epiperipatus broadwayi. The sequence continues at coordinate 22,035 of JAQFVV010012539.1, read as the reverse complement.
AATTTTTTTTCACATTCATCCAAGCAATTCCTCTGATTGCTTAGGACGATTCCTTAATAGTTATATCTATTCACTACATTCAACTTTATATCTCCCAATAAAAATTATTTCTCTTCTCTTTCCTCAGCATTTATTATCATTAATTTTGATTTTTCTTCACTAAATTTAATATCCATCTCTTTTTCTTCACTAAATTTAATATCCATCTCTTTACTCATCCTTGCGCATGTCTTCAGCATAACTTTCATATCGTTCTTATTTTCTATGCACAAGAAGATATCCACAAATAAAAGATCCGATAATGTATATACTCTCTTACCACCTTTTAATGGTATTGCTACCTCTCTTCTTAGTCTTTCTATTGATCTCTCCATTTCTCTCAAATATAACAAAAACAAAATAGGTGACATAGGGCATCCTTGCCCACTTCTTAACTTTTAACTGATTATATATTTCTTAATTGATTCATATAGTAATTATTTTCATACAATCTCTTAATAAGATCCATTGCTGATTTTTATATAAAATGCTATAATTAAATTATGAATTGTGAACTATAACAATAGAAGTCTCACAAGATCAATTTTAGGGAAACCTTTTTATCAGTTGTATTCAAACCTCATCATTTCTAATCACAAATCAGAATATATTTTTATGTAATTAGTTATATTTAATTAAATAAAAAAATCCAACTAATACATTAAATTGGTAGCATTTAGAGGAATGAAGTGTAGTGAAGAGTATCTCAGCTCTCACTTGCATCATATGTTGGTAGTAATAACTTAATAGAATAAAGGAATATCAACATTTGTTTTGTGTGAAATTATCAAACAGCATGGATTACAGTTAGTTAATTGTTTTATATAATTTCTGTTTGTATGCAAATGAAAATAAACATTTCCAAAACAAGTTCCAAATTATGTTATGCCTTTTACCACAGTAATTCCTAATTATTATTACATATACACTAAGACACTGTTTTGAGGAGATCTATAAAATAACTAACAGATCTTAGGTTTATAATTAAGAGTTGTTGGATTTTTTAAAAAAATATAAATAGTAGAGCTTACATTATAGTCTTAGTGTAATTTATAAATTATAGATTTATTTCTCAAATATATTGTCATACTAAACATTTAATATTAACAATAATCACATATCTTTTACTTTTTTTCTGCTTTTAGTGGATTATTGTCATAGTTAATAGAAATAATGTAACAAATAAGATTTTGTTTTGTAAGATGCTTTATAAATATTCAATTCTGTGATTTGGAATGTGTATCATGTTATAGAAAAAAATAAGCTCAAATTACTGAATGATCCTATTAGATGATATTTATATCAAGATCTCTGTCTGACAACTAGTCAACAGAGTATTACACTTAATTTTTATTGATAATACTTTATCAATTTTTGCCTTTCTTTTAACTTAATTTATTTGAACTTAACAATTTTAGAGCTATGTTATAAACTTTAATAAGCCATTGCATCATTAAAATATAAACAGTTGATAAGTAAGAATATAAAGTTAGATACTACCAATTATCTAGATTTACTGATTCCCATTGTTTAATAGGAATGAAAAAGCAACAGTAAAAAGAGAGTGAGAGTTGGTATTTTCAATTTTAATTATAGGGAATATAACTTTATTGTTTTAAAAACAATTGTGGAACTAATGAAATCCTCAATATGCAATAAATAAGTAGGTATAAATTGAAAAGCAAAATCGTTTTTCTATATAATATTCAGTATAACATTTTGTAGCTACACATTAACCTTGATTAAAGGCTATCTATTTTAAATATAAATATATATACTTCATATTGTACAAAAATTAATAAAATTTCAAGTCAGTTTAAGGTTAATGTTTATAACTTTTAAACCAGAGACATTCAACATTTAGTTTATTGTGGATTTAATTTTAATGCTTTGAAAGCCAGATTATTAAAAAGTGAGGGTAGATAGATTTTGTAAAGTAACACTGTAATAATAAAAAAATAATAATTTTTATTAATAATCAGAAAAAAAATATTCAAACTCGGTAAGTCAAACTAAAAAAAACAACAACATTATTCTGATTTGATTTTATAAGTAGTTATTTTTTATACTTGTCGAATTTTGAGGACTAATCCAGAATGAGTTTATAGTTGTTTTTAACTTTTATTTTTATAATTGTTTATTCTTAAGCCTTGAAGTTTTGTTTTTTATGAAAATGATTTTCATCAATGAAATTCATAAAAAACAAAATGAGTTTACATCTGAATGATTCAAATTTTAAAAGTGTTCTCTTTAACTCCAAACATTACAAGTTTGGGAAAACTAAACAGCCTGGGAAATCTTTTTATGTAAACAATATTTAATCTTAAAAGTTTCTTATAGTACTTTATTATATTATGAAAAAAATATTAAGTATTATTTTTCTATAGCATATTGCATTTTAAAAAAAAATTGAATAGTAACACAAACATTTTATGATGTGGAAAAATAGATGTATGGACTATAAAACACTAACCACTCCTATTGTAGATTATTTGTTTTAGGTGCACTTATTTATTGATTTAAATTAATAAATCACAATTAGCTAATTTAATATTTCTACAAGTGGTTTTAGTTAGATATTTTCAAATCTGTTTTTAAAATCATTTACTTCACATATTTTGTATAAAATGATATAGAAAATGCAAAAAATACTCAAAGGTTTGTAAAGAGAATTGTTCAATAAAGGTAAGAACTGGATAGCAATGAGATTAGACAGAATTGATTCCTTTTTGAATATAAAAAAATTTGAAAAAAAAAAAAATCTCTAGAAAAAGTATAATTTCAGAGAGAAAAACCAGATAGAAAAGATTAGTTGGAATTTTTTTTATAGAAAATAAAAATTAGAGGAAAAGTGTCAAATGATTTTGGACTTTTGATCATAATGAATATCTTATAATAAATAGTGAAAATATTGGTAATTTAAGTTAAGAAGAAATAAAAACTTTTAGAAGTATAATATGTGTGTATATGTTCAGTTTAAGAATTTATTCTAATTGTTTCACTTACTGCAGTATATTTAGGATTTTAGTTATCAAGATTTTGCATTTTATTTATTTACAGTATCAGAATTAATGAACGGAAACAGAGAGGTGTAGATGAAAATAAGAAAGTAGCATATTTGATCGACCTGAAAACCATTAGTATTGGTATGTAGATATTTTTGTATCTGTTCTTTCTCATTTATAATTAGTCATTTACTTATTTATTTATTTTTAATAGTTGATCTGGTATATGGAATGAATTTGGGCCAAGTTAACCATGATGCCAAAATTGATTGGTTAGAGGTAAATAGTGGCATTTATCTTTTTGTATATATAATTTTTTTAATGTGATTAAAAATTATTGTAAATTTCAGATATATATATTTATAAAAAACCCAACTAAATCACATTCTCTGCTTAAAGGAAATTTTGATTAATTATAACAATTGTAAAATTTCTTTGGAACTGCTGACTTCATAAATTCTCTTAAATTTTTTTACATAAGGCAAAATAAAATTATTACTAGTTTTTTTTTTTTAATTTTTAGGAAAACAATTTACAGAAGAATTATTTGCTAAAATTTACTAAATTTTTTTTATTAGTATCATGTTACCCATAGTTATTGTATAGTGCCTTGAGTTATTTGTTGTGGTGATAGATAGCTCATTCTGGAATTCAAGATCCATGGATCTCTCTCAGTTGTCACTTCTGCGAACTTGTTATGAACTTTTAATAAACCGTTGATTAAGTGTTTACTGTATAATGATTTTGTTAAAGATCTGTTAAGCTGTCTTATAAAACTAATTAGTAACAAATAATAAATAAACAAAAAGACAAGTAATTTTATTATTATTTTTTTAAATAAAACCCGTTAAACTCTTATGGTGCAGTAATTGCATTATAATAAGAGAAATATATCATTTTTCACAATCAGTTTCATAAAATATAAATCGACAAATAATATAAGTGAATTAATTATCTACTAAAGATACACTGACTTATATAAAGTTCAAATTACTATATTACAGCAAAGGTATTATAAATTTTTAAATAAGTATTTTAAAATCATTCTCCTCTTTAGTTTTGAAGAATTTCATTCATCTATAGTCATTGTAATTATATGACTAAATATTCATTTTTTTATTTTTTAAAGATTTAACCTTTTAAATCTAAATTTTACATTATAACAAAAACTTGATGAATATATATTGTAACTGTATACATATGCCGTTATATTATATTTAACATATATATTATCGCACAGATGGAAAACTTTAAAAAAAAAAAAAAGTATTTAAAAATACTTTTTGTAGAAAAAAATAAAGATAGATTAATATTTTTGTTAAAAATTATATAAAAGAAAATAGAAATAAGTGTTAATTAATTTCTATTTTAAGAATCATGTTTAATCTTAATAAATGGAAATGATTGTTCTATAATTGTACGTAAAGCAAACTAGCCCTTGGAGCATTTATATGATTGTAAGTCAGATAAGAGATATATAAAAAAAAAAAATTAATGATTAACCAATGTAAGCACCAAGTGACGCACGGCCAGAACATCCAGACCTTAAGAACAAATGACATCATGTTCGATGGATCCATAAAAATGCTGATAAGAGACTATAAAAAATATAAAAGAAAAATAATCAATTTTGTTAGAAATCTGACTATTAATCTTGCAGCTGTATTGCGGACTCCATGATGTAAGCGTCTTGTAATAAAGAGTTTCTTTTGCATGCACCAGCCGAAGCCTCCCGATTACAGTTTCTGATCAAATGAATGACTTGTAGCAGTTACGTCTCATAAGAAACTTGAGCAAATAATGTGATCAGTGATTCTGGAAGAATCACCAATATCTCATGGAAAGTATGAACTTTTATCGGTTGAACTTTTTTTTTTTTTTTTTTTAAATATATCTCTTCTATAAATAGTCAATCCATAAGAAAATATAATTTTTAAATGACTCTTGTTTGACTTAAAAGAACTCTAAATCAATTATTAATATTTTTTTTTTTATGTATTAAAATTGCGAATTAATTATTTCCATTTCTGTTTTTTTATTATTATGTGTTAATTAAAATTATTAAATTTAAAATTGGGTGTAGATGGTTGTATAGATTCGTTAAGTTTGGGATTAATTTCAGATTATTTGTCTCATAGTTGAGTCGATGCTGGTAGAGAGATATATAGGTGTTTATATCAATGTAATGTGAAGTGTGTTAGCGTACAGGGCAATGTGCCCAACTGAATGCATGATCCCAAAGATGTAGTCATCGCGTTGCAATGGACGCAGATGTATTTCCTGCAACATTGATCCCTTTCGCTCTATGGATAGGGAATATAAGTCGGTTATAGTACCGCTCTCCCTCCATACTAGCATTTCTCTTAATATTTTATGTATATGATTTCTTCACCAGACAGACACACATTCCTGTACTGGTCGAGGATCATTCTTTTAAATAATATCATGCTGCAGACGTACATTCCTGTCAGCATGGTTTTATGCTAAAATCTTCATATTGCATTGGTTGCATCTGTATATTAGGAAGCAAGCATTAGGAAGCAAGCGTTGGCTTAGCTACAAACTTTTAGCCTGAGGTTGGATACTTTGAAAAGTTTTAATTGCGTAATCTATGCAGCCTATCTATACTCAACATTCTAAAATAAAAATATTATATAAAATATCCATCTGTGCGGACTTACTAAAATAACAATTTAAAATTAATAATAAAATAATAACAATCAATTTATTCCCAAATTTAAATTTATATATATGTGTGACAATAAATGTTTTTGTGTGTTATTACTGGCAATGGCTTATTTTTTTAAAATCTTTTTCTTTATTACAATGTTTTAAATAAGTTCTTATATATTAAATCTCTGCATCTCCTTGGGCTAGTAGCAAGGGCTAACAATCAAAATTTAAAATCTTAACAAGAAGTATCTGCCTACATTATAAATTTTTTAGGTTCGAATGGCCTACTGGCGCCCTGTATGGTAGATAGGGTAAGTGATCAACTCCCCGACTGTTGTAATATATATTACATTACAATTAATTACTATGTGTACTTCAAATACCCATTGTTAGATACTGAAATAATCATGATACTAGTTCTTTTAATTCAACCTGGCTCCTCATTGATACTAATATCTGTATACTCTTTTGCTGTTTTTTACATATATAATACAAATTTGTATATTTTTAACACACATCTATTCTCAATAGTTTTTTTTTTCAAAAAAATATCTGAACAATTAAATTATTTTTATTTTATGCTCCAAATTATTATATACATATATAATTTTAAGGATCAATAGCTAAATGATTATTATATTTAAATTATATAACACAGTCCTCACTCCTAAACGATTCAATTGAATATTATATTTCTTGTTAAAGCATCACTAAGCAAATAAATGGAATGCTTTTTCTGTCTAATTATGGAATTGTTTTGATAAAAAATTGCTAATATTCCATTGGCTTGTTTAAGCATGAAAGTTGTAGTAATATAATTTACATATATATAGTCACAAAGTTAAAAACTGCTTTTATCTTAAATACAGAATTGGAAGTTTGTCGATTTCTTATTATTTTTAACATTTTTATCCAAGAAAATAAGTGCCTGCAGTTAATGAAGAACTGAAAATACTAAAATATATAGTTATTGGATTGAATTCAGATTTATATACTGTTCAAGCAGGTTGACTTGAGTTCATAAACTTAGAATGATTTGAATTTCAAGTTTTTAGTTTGACAGAGAAAATGTAATTAAAGGTGATTGCTAGTTACATGTCTGTACTGCATCTAACTTTGATTCCTACACCTTAATGATAAAGGCAAAAGCTTGAACTGGCCTTAGCATTGAGGATTTAAATATTAAGAATAAAGATTTTGTATGTATCTGGTAATTACTGATTCTCTAAGTAGTTGTAGAGTGAGGAGCTAGCTGTTCTATTATATTGTTTAATATATATAACGGTCAAATGTGTGTTAGAAAATACTATGTAAAACTTTAATATTTGCGTTAATATTAGAAATACACACACTTATATAATTCAGAAAGCAAAACTATATATAAATCAAATCAAACCCAATGTGGGATTTAGTAATTTGTTGGTAAAATAAATACAATTTATATGTTTTATTTAATTATATGTTCAAAGCAAGTTATTTCTACATCTTCTATCTCCTCCAAATTTATTTGTTTCATAAATTAGGCCTTCTAACTGTTTCAGTTGATTCATAAGCTCCTTTTTTTCAAACTCAAATGTATCTTGTTTGGAAATATCATTAAATGCTATCTTGTATTATTCTCTAAAATAAAGAATGAATAAGCATAGCTTTTTGAAGAATACTTAGATTTTTTTTTTTGACTCTACTACATATAGTATAGTATATTTACTACATATAGTATAGTATATGTAGTAACACTGATCCAATTATCTTTTCTGGTATACAGGGGACCACCCATTCTTAAAGTTTATTTTTAAATATATCAATATTCATTGACAGTTCTGGAAATGCATATATCTATTCACAATGATGATAGTGATAATGGTGATAATAATAATAATTAAAAGCTTTTTTAATATAAATTTCAAATTAGTTTTAATATATTTGTTTTATAATGTTTATTTTTTTTTTTATATATATCTTTAATAAATAATTTTATAAAATAAAAAAGGTGTTTATTATTTATATTTAGCTGAATGAAACAGGTCGGAAATTACTATTTCGTGACAAGCGTTTAAGAGTAAGTTAATTTTTGTTTTTAACTTTTATATTAATTTCTGTTTGAATATTTTATATATTTACTTGTTTTTTGAAGAAATTTAGCATGTGCTCTAAATATAATAATATTAATAAATCTATTTCGCCTATTCAAGTACTTCCATCTAAGTAGTGAATAGGTGCTAGCTAGTAATGATTGATTAAATCCTTATCCAATGCTGGTCTGTCCATATTCTCAGATTTTTTTACATATGTCTTTCATCATTGAGGAGCTTTGGATCTGGATCTGATGCATCTGAATTTTTTGGATCTAATTAGATTTCAAAAAACCCAGGTGTACTAGAATCCAGGTCCAAAACTCTTCACTGATGAAAATCATAATCTAGAAACTAGTCTGAGAATATAAACAAGGTAAATCTGGATAAGGACTTATTAAGCACTATCATATGGATCTATTGATTACTCACATTTACACTTGATCACAAATGGAGTAGCAGAAATAAATTTGCTATTTAAAAATAATATATAAACAGGAGATCAGATGGTGTTTTGTTGATTTATTTTTATAATAGAAACAAGTTATTTTACAAGGTTTAATAATTGGTACATAAAGGTATTGATAAGTTAATTGAATACCATGTTGTAAATTTAACTATTGTATAAAATTTTACATCTTAATTAAACATTGAGCCAAGAAAGTATAAAATGCATCCTTTTTTAATATAAATCATATATTGTTAGTTATTACTGTTATTATATCATGATTACCTTAATTTTACAAGGATTATAATTATCATCTTAGTAATAAAAATATGAAGAGCTACTGCTGCATTTTCATATTTTGTCTCACCAAAATTCTTATTTATTAGTAATTTTCAAAAACTTATCTCTCTCACATTTTAATTATGCAATGTTAAAATATTAAGTTAAAATAAATCTAATCATGCATAGTTATTATTATAATTATATTCAACCCTTTAAACATATCAAAGTTTTATAGAATAATTCACCCTAATATTTTATTACATTAAACATTTTAGCTTACACTATAATATTGTTGTAAGAAAATGTAATAATTATGTGAAGTCAAACTACAATCCTTTATCAATTACTTTACTTTTTATCTGACATTTTTTCACAGTTGTATGTAAAAGAATAGTTAAAAATGTTCAAAGAAACATATCATTAAGTGTCATATATTATATTTGTATTAATTAAGTATGTACTTAAGATGCTTTCTAATGAGTTTTATTTCAGATGATAATCTATTTAAGAGTCTGCTTATTTGTAAATCTGAATAAACAATATTCTCTCTCGTGTTGTTATAATTCAGCAATTCATAAACTAGTATTCAATTACAAATTATTTCTCTTGATATTTTATTATTAGATTGGAATAAAATTATTTAACTTTGTGAATATTGATAAAAAATAATTACATGAATGTGAAATTGCATTTCCACTTTTATGGTTTTTAAAATATATTTTAGATTTTATAGTACTTTTTTCAGCAATATTCATAAAATTATGCTTGCTTTAAAAAATGACTGGGCATCTTTGAAACTTAGCAGAAAAGATTGCCTTTACTTTTATCAACATGCACATCCATAACACCTAATTAGATGCTGTAAGGTTCTTATGCTAATTTTGCTAAATCATTTAATATGTGATGAATATTAATAATAAATGTTTGGTTTTAAATATATTGATTAATAAAAAGAATATATAATTATTAAAATGTACATAGCTAACTTACCAATAATAACATTTAAATGAGAAAAGTCTATGTTCAAATGGCAAGTGTTGAATGTCCTTACAAAATAACATCTTAGCATTTTACCAATAAAATTTTATTTAAATTTTATTAAATTTGGTTTAATAAGATATATAACAATAATATTCATGATTTTCTTATCTGCTTTTGCTTTGAATAAATCAAGGTGTTTTAATTTTGGGAAAATCCTAACATATTTTTAACATAAAATAAGAACTGATTCATAAGTGTCACTTTCTAATCAATAATAGAACTATAATAAAAATAGTATTTCTATTTTTTTTTTTTTTTTTTTGGAGAATGATATATTTTCTAAGTTATAAAGTATTGTTTGATGATCTAAAAATTATTTTGCTAATACAACTTAAAGTAACTTTTAAAGAAACATTAACCTAATGCTTTGCAAGTTGTACTAAATTTATTAAGAAAGCAAATATAGTTTACCAGTTCTTCCTTCAATGGAAAGATGTGTGAGAAAATTTTAATAAAAGTAAATTGAAAAGAGAAAGAAAAAAAAAACCCAGGTGATTTTAAAGAGAAATGAAGTCAAGAGAATCTGAAAGTCAATTTAAGAGACAAAAATACTTGGAGTAGAATATTTTTTGGAACATAATTTAGATAAATGATCGGTGATGACCATTTAAAAAATTAATGAAACATGATATTAAACACTGAAGGATCTATAAAAACCACAAATTTAAGCAATTCAGAAGAAAAAGCACTAAATTTAATTTTATTATTTAAATAATTATTTTCTACTGTGTGTGTATTTTTTTTTTTTTTTGATGACAATATGGAAGATTAATCTATTAATACATTTTATTTAGTGGTGACATCTCTATCCAACTTCATAAGCCATAGCATGAGCTTAATGATTAAAATCAATGAGCACTAAATGCCAATGAAATTAATCTCTTGGCCAGTTTCTGATTAATTGGTCACTAAGATTGAAATAAAGATATGACTTCTATCTAATTAATTTAATAAACATCACATGATCACCACTTCTTATGCTTGCTTATAACTTATTAAAATAGGCAAAACTCACTATACGTATTGTGACAGTCAGATGATGTGTGTAGATTTAACCCAGTTCGAATACTAGGCGAAAGTACCTCAAAGCCAACCATACGCGAGATATAAATCAAGAATACTTATGACCTCTGCCCATTCGCCTGTTCTCGAGGCCTGATCACAAACAAACAACACCATCTGAGCCATGCATAAATTATTTTTCAACCGGCCACAAAGCTTAGCAACAGCGGTAGAGACATGGACGGGAAATCCTAAAGAGCTAAAAGCTAAATGTGTAAAGTACATCAAAATATGTGTTGGTGTTTGCGTTTTGCGTGCCTGGATCATTGAAAAGTAAAAATAAAGCATTTAATATAACTAAGAAACTCAAGTTTTTGATAATTAAATAATGTTTAATTACTGGCTTTAAAATATGAATAAAGCTTTAATGGGCCTCCGCTATTCCCCTAAATTACTGCAACAAACTAATTAGACAATAAAAAGAAAACAGGTTAATAGGTTTGCGGTCAAATTCTTTTCTTCCCAATTTTATTAAAAATATCCAACTCGATCTTCTCGATAAAGTACGATAGATCATAAAAACCTTTCGCAAAGCATTTCTTATGGCTTTGCGCTAAAAACCGGGTTTAAAATTAACTTAGAACGTATATAGCTAAATCAAATATACGTGACTAGCTAATGGCGGACAAAAAAGAGGTGTTATCAAAAAGATCAAGTTGGCACACAAAAGAAACTGACTTGGATTTAATTAACAACATAAATAAAATTGGAAAGTGATTTCAAATGACAAAAAAAAATTTAATTATTAAATTTAACCGCAACGAAATACTAAATATTTACAATGGTTAGTAAGGAAGAATAGCGAAGGTAAAAAGGTTACATATAGCTAGATGATCCCAAAATATATTTAAGGTTAATTCATAAAATGTTTACATAGCAAAGACATATATTTCAATACAACAATAAAACAATATGAATCAAAAGTAGCATACGAGATAGTTTAATTTAGGAGATACGATACCGTCCTTTTTCCGTGATGTTCCCTGCGGCGTCCGCGGCTTGATCCGACCGACGATAGGTGTTTGTCCGGACAATGAAAATATGAAGTATGGCTTCCATGAAAAGTTCTCCAGACACGGCATAGAGTTCATATGGTTATTGATTGGATGTTAAGGCATTTTGGATGGTATTTAGGAACCTCGGCGATAGGCAAAGCTATGATTTGCCTAGCAAAGCATATCCATTTTCCTCAAAATACGGTTGGTTTTAACTGGAGCAGGTTCCAACTTCTCCATTATTTGAAAATGACAGCTGTATAACTTTTTTTGAAGCACAAGCTAAATGTGAAGCAAAATCTGACGGATTTCTCCCAAGAGAAATCTGAATGCACTTTCCAGAAAGCTTGGAAATAAAACAGCAAGAAAAATCTTAATAAATCGCCTTCACAAGCAAAATCAGAATCAAACGACTCCTTCAAAAAGAAAAGTCTGAATAATTATCTCTTTTGTTCTCCCTACTATTTATACTTTCTCTGCCAGCTACCTTCCATTGTTTGTATGATCTGAGATCTTGATAAGCCCCCCCTTGCTGCTTTGTTTTAAAACAACACGTTCTAAAAATAACTTCAATTTTTTTACTCTAACTTTCTTACTTTAAAGTTGGAATTCTATTAATTAAAAAGCAAGAAAGAAAATGCCATCTTTAATTAGACTTGAACGACTCACTAATTAAAATATACATTCTTTCAGAAATGTTGGTGGGCTTATCTCAAAATCAAACCATACTAAATATTTTAATAAAATTTGAACAACAATATATTATTATTTTACAATAGAATAAGCATTTTATCTCAGCAGAATTTTGCATTTACTCATATATATACGCTAGATGTATATATATGTTTGACTAATAGGTTAAGCAATTTTTATCAATAGAATGAAATTTATTTAAAATAAAATATTTAACTGTAATACACATTTAATAAGCATAACTATTTTTAACTCTAATGCAAAACCCTGCTGATATTGAACTATAAACTTAATTTAGGTCTACAATATTAATTAAGTTTATAGGAAGATGTGAAGCATGGATCGGACTTCAGATCCATTGCTTCATTTCCCAATAGTTAGTGAGCAAAAAAAAAATGTTTTAAAAAAAAAATGCTGTTGCTTCAGGTCAGAGGTAAGAATTTGTACCAGGTGAGTTCAAGCCTACTCTTTATTCACTGTAATGTTTAATTTGCTACTACTAATAATCTTTCTAAATGTTACTATAAAACGGTTTATCCATCATTCACTCCTATATTTTTTTAAATCAAATCCGTGTTGTTTTAGTCTGACTAGCTATATTTATATTTTTAATTTCTAAACTTTCCGGGATCCGGTGGTACATAAGGTTTTAAGTTTCTGGCATTGTATACTCCTTTTATGCCATTATTATCTTCCAAAAGGAACGCATTTCTCCCGCATTCCTTTTTCAATGTGTACGGCCCTTGATATATTGGGAAAAACTTTTTGAATTCTTTCCGCAATGTATTACTTGGCCTAGGGTCTCTCAGCCATACTTGCTCCCCTTGCCTGAATTGATATTGCTGGTTTCGTTTTTTATTTTTCCGGTGCAGCGCAGCCCGTTTTAATCGTTCATATGCTATCTTTTGATCTTGTAGTTTATCTATCTTCTCCTCTTCCATCGGCATTTTGGTTTTAAATAACTGAGGACATTCTTTCCCATAATGCAGGCGAGTTGGAGTAAATCCTGTCGACTCATTCATTGTGTTGTTAATATACTGTACCACCTTTTCGGTTTTATTTACCCAGTCCCGATGGTTGGTTGGTATATATGTCCTAAAGAGTCGCCCTATTTCTCGCATGACTCTTTCACAAGGGTTAGCCTGTGGATTTCTAATGGAAGTTAGCCTATGATGAATTCCTTGTTTAGCCATCCATGTCTTCCATTCTTTGGAGGTAAATGCTGTGCCATGATCAGATATCACTATCTGGGGTTTTCCAACTTCTGGCAACTGTTTTTCCCGAAGTGCCTTTATGGCTCCTCTAGCGTTTGCTGTCCTTACTGGGTATGCTTTCACGTACTTTGAAAACACATCATACGTGACAAATAGATATTGGAATCGTCGAAACATCGGTAATGGGCCATAATGATCTACAGCTAGCAGCTCATTTGGTTTAGATGCGAGGATCGGTTGTGGCTCTCCTGCATACGATCGATTTGGTGCCTTGCTCCGAGCACAAATCTCACAGGTTTTCAACACACGTAGGATCTGTGAGTACATCCCTGGCCAATAAAATTGACGTTTTATTGCTTCTTCTACTTTCCGAGGACCATAATGTCCCACCGACTGATGGATGTGGGTAATAATTTGGTGTCTCAATTTGTGAGGTATTATGACTTTCCATGGATTGTGAGGGCTTTTGGTATTAATCTGAAGGATCCCATCTGTGATTCTGTATTGATTATAGTGCCTACTGGCTGCCATCTTAGATGTAATAATGTTAATTATTTTCTTATATTGAGCATCCTGGGACTGCCAATACGCTAAATTCTGGAGGTGAGATTCCACTGTTTTTTCTGCTGTGGTTGTCATTATCTTCATTGCCTGGTTTCCTAAATCTGGATTCTGAGCAGCCATGGGCATAGGGTGGCGGCTTAAAATATCAGCCACAATATTCTGTGATCCAGGGCAATAAATGACACTATACCGAAACTGTTGAAGAATCAGGCTCCACCTTATCAATCTGTCATTGTTTAAAAAGCTCTTGTTCAAAAATTCCAAACATTTGTGGTCAGTTATGATTACCACTTCTGATCCCAACAAAAACTGTTTCAGTTTCTGGCAAGCCCACACTATTGCTAATGTCTCCTGCTCAGTTGTTGTATAATGCTTTTCTGCCCCTCTCAACGTCCGACTAATAAAGTATAACACTTGATGCTCATTTTTATCACCAATTTGAAACAACACAGCACCCAAGCCTTGCCTACTGCTATCTGTTTGAAGGTAAAAGGGGCGAGAAAAATCCGGATGGTATAACATTACTGTTTCCAAGAACTTATCTTTTACTTTAGACATTTCTTGCTCATGCCTCTCTTTCCATTCCCATTTTTTACTACTCTTCTTTATTAATTCAATTAGCTGTGTGGTGTCATAAGCAAATCTAGGATAGAAGCGGTGATAGAAATTACACAATCCCAGAAATGCTCGAACCTGCTTCTGGTTGGTGGGAGTTGGAAAATTCTTTATAGCTTCTATTTTTGCAGGATGGGGTTTGACACCTTGACTATTTACAACATGGCCCAAAAATTCAATTTCTTCCACTGCAAAAAAACTCTTTTCCATGTTGATGGTTATATTTTCACGTATGCATTCACGAAAGAAGCTTTCCAAATGACGCAAATGCTCATCGATGTCCTTTGAGGCGATCACGATATCGTCCACGTAACACACCATGTGTTCCTGTATTTGAGGAGATAAAACATTCTTCAAACATCTCATGAGGCCTGCTCCACTATTAATTAAACCGAATGGAACCCTCTTGAACACGTGAGTCTGGCCCTTGTAACGAAATGCCGTATACTTTCTATCGCGTTGGTCCAACGGCATTTGCCAATAACTTGCTGTCATATCCATAGTCGAGAATACAGTCTTCCCTGCGAGCTGCACAAACGTTTCATGCATTGGTGGCGGCACATCACGTTCCGGAATGGTCACATTATTTAGGCGACGCGCATCTAAACACAAACGCACATTTCCGTTTTTCTTCTTGATTACAATCAATGGGTTATTGTAGGGTGAAGGGGCCCGTTCAATAATATCCCATTCCAGCATCTGCTTTATTTGTTTATCCACTTCCTCTTTGTATTGGAACGGGATAGGATATGTTTTTGTTTGGTGGTACGATTCCTCTCTAAGCCTAATTCGGTGAGTGTACCCTCTAATTTTTCCTGGTACGCCAGAAAATACCGCTGCATATCTTTGTAAAATTTGTTGCAACTGCTGACTATGCTCGTTATTCCTAATCATTGATATGCCCACTTTTTGTTTTATCATTTCCTCATCGATCACTTGTATAACACAACTGCCAATGGGGTGATTATCTTGAGCCACTATTGTAAATGGGACTTGTATGCCTTCTAACATACATTTCCTCATTGGGTAATGTATGATCCCTTGATACTGCTGAAGGAAATCTGAACCTAATACTAAGTCATACAACAAACCCTCCATTACTAAGAAGGCATGATTAAAACATTTACCGCTAATTTTCATCTCCAACCACATTTGGTATCGTTCACTATTCATTTTTCTTCCATTTGCCAGAGTTAACTGGATAGGGCGCATGGGAAACTTTAAGTATTTTGGGTTGCTTTCATATTCTGTGGCTAGTTTTTTTGATATGATAGATACTTGACTGCCAGAGTCAACTAATGCTTGTATTTCATTGTCGTTTATGGTTACTTGAATGACTGGGTTTGAATTTGTGCCTATGTCTTCGTTATCCTTTTGTTGTACAATTGCTGTATGGGATGGCCCAGCTTCTCTATTTTTTACTCTTGACAGGTTTGTACTCTTTTGTTTGGCAATAGATTTATTTTGAAATTTTACCTCCTTTTCATTTCTGTCTTCATCAAGATATTCATATTCGATAGCCGTTAGTATACGAGTTGTACCTTCAATATCTTGCACTTGACTGCTTATTAATATTTTCCTTATCCAGAGTGGCATGTTGTGCCTAATCATCCTTACTATCTGCATTTCTGGATAATTGAATGCATTTAGCGTTTTTATTCTATTTACCTGTCTAACAAAAAACTGAGCATAAGTCTCTTGATGGTTAGCTGGGTATCTTTCATGCATGATGGAATACATTAAACCTTCCTGTCGCTCTGCACTCCAATACATAGACATCACTGCTTGCTCATATTCCCTAAATGTTACTGGTTGATCAGACAGAGTGTTCCACCAGTCTCTAGCAGATTCTTTCAAATGATGACTGGAGATCGCCACTTTTTCTTCTTCAGTCATATTCTGGAATTTGAAAAACATCTTTAAACTATCTAGGTGGTGTCTAGGGTTTCCACCTGATTCACCTCTAAAACATTGTATGTGGATAAACTTTGCCACAGGAGATGTTACAGGGTTAATTATCAATGGTATAAGTATTTGGTTGCCTTGTTGCACCTGGATAGGGTTCGAAGGCTGTTGATTGTTTGTTTTTTCACTATCCTCATTAATTTGTCCATGTTCCTCTTCACATTGCAAGTCCAAGTGGTGAATATCCATACCCAATTCATTATTAATTAATGATTTAATATGAGTATCATCTTGCTTCTGTTGGGATTGCCATTTAAAGTGAGTATTCTCATCTGGCAATACTTTTGTTCTGGTATGTTGTTGCTGGAGAACCATGTTTTCCTCCAAACGGTTCAGTCGTTGAGATGTCATATTCATGAATTGCTGGAACATGTTCCTCATCATTTCATTTTCATGTCTCCTTTCTTTGATGAAAGCATCAAAGTTATACTCTTCATTATGAGTACCTGTTGGCCTCTTGGGAATATTGAGTACTACCTCCTCCTCGCTGTCATAATGTGCGTCCGTCTGTTGGTCCATTCTTTTTTTGCTATTTTGCTACAGAAAGTCACAATTTATCTGTAAACGTATTTTAATACACTCTATATAAATATATTATATTATGTATATCTAGGAGCTATATCCTGTATGTGAAGAAAAAAAAATTTTTTGTTCTTTAAAAACAATAAGTCAAATATTCTAAATTCTTTATTTATGTTTTCAAAAACTAACTTTGCCTACCTCACGAGGTCCTATTTTAACCCTATGCCTATATGTATCTGTTTATACATGAAAATATAAAAAATCCTGCCGTGTCTGTCTTTAATAACTATACCACATATTATTCTCCTCAGTTTACTTTATTTATATTTTATTAAAATATCATTGCTATGTTAATATAACTGAAATAATCCACTTACAGCTTGACCTGGCTTTCTCTGACACCTGAAACAACTAAAAAATGCATTTACATTAATACAAGTATATATATATAAAGAAATATGTGAGCAAAATATACATGTCATGTTTAAAATTATTTTGGCTCACTAAGCATACATTGTTATTTTGATCATCTACTATAATTTAGTTTATTTGATATCCGATATGAGAAATTGCACTTGCCGACAAATTTATTTGAGAAGGGCGCCAGTCGACAAGACAATGGCCATATCAAATATACATATTAATGGATAATGATCCAAGCACACATTTATAAGGGTTTATAAAGTTTCAATGCAATTAAAATTTTACTTTGCGTTTCAGTTCACTTTTAAAAAAAATTTAATTTGATTCTGCTGAACGAAAAAAAAATCTCTGGATGAATAAGTAAATGCTATTTTAAATGACACAATATTATTTAAATCTAAGACGTATAACAACTAAGTACGGTAATTTGTCTGACCTGGGATCGAAACCAGTTACCATTTTGGTCATGACACACAAAAAAAATTCAAACAGCCAAAGTATGATTAACAAAATAAAATATATACAAAAAAAAAAATTAAAAATAGAAGTAAAATCCCATGATAACTGCCACTCCGAATTATGAACCTGGGATCGAAACCAACTACCATTTTGGTCACAACCCGAAATAGATGAACAATTATCAAGCAATTTTACAGAATCACGCATTGAGATCAAAAACTGTTTCAAAAAACATTTATATAAAAATGGGTTTTACCAAACTATAACGAAGTGTATACCATATACACCCATATATATGAATATGTACACACCAAATAAGCATATATATGACTACATATAAATATACAAACAGATATACCTATACAAATATTTCTTTTATTATTATGTACATAAATTTATTAGAACGAATGTCATATTGCAAACCGCATACTCCTATTATTTCAGGCAAGTAACGCTGGTCACAACTATGACACGGAAACAACAATTGCAGACATAGACCTATTATTTCAGGCTACTCAGCAATTCTGAACTCTAAAGTGTAAGGGGTCTTCACCTAAACGGTTACTCAAGGAATCTTCATAAACGATCACTAAAAAAAACAAGGGCTTCACCTAACGGTTACTCAAAAGGTCTTCACCTAACGGTTACTCAATAAATGATTCAATAGCATAATCCGAAATGGAGAAAAAAAAATCTTAACTAAAGGGTGGCTGACATATATGTTATACAAAAATATAAATTAAACGACATACGCATTTACTCTTTATTAAGTTGAAAATTAAGTTTGCTATTTTATTAACAAAACTTATATATATTTGGTAGGACACGTAATTACAAAATATTTAACAGTGAACGAGAATTTTGCATGATTATAGCATTCATTTTATATAAAAACGAAATGCAGAGAAAGTGAAAAAAAATGTTTGTTAACACCATACACTGACACGTGTAATTTTGACTTATCAAAGCTTTCAATCTATGAAAAAAAATTCTATTAACGAAAAAAAAAGGTTATCTAAGATATTTACAAAAATTTATCCAAACGGAAAATAAAAATCTATTATGTACCTGTACTTTTTTTTTTACTCAAAATATTAACACTACCGTTTATACTATATTTCGAAAAAAAACATTATTATTCCAAACTTTTTCATATTTGAGCGATACTAAAAACAATCTAAAGTACGAAAGCTAATTTAAGGGAGGGCGGGTGGGTATATATTTGACACTTCCGCCTTATCGAAGCTATCTACTTTATACGAGAAAAAAAAATATGGCGTACTGGCCATGACAAAACTAATTAGGATTACCAAAAAATTACTTTAACTCTGAAATCTTCTTTTCTAGTCACACACCAAAAAAAACAACTGACGGCGTGTTAACTTTTTAACTATAAAATATTCATTTTCTATATATCAAACTCGGAAAAAAAAATGTTTAGCTTATGGCACATTTAACTTCTTAATTAATTAAAAAAATGACATTTAGCTCACGTTAGGAAACAAACTTGGAAAAAATTATACATATATTATTTTTATATAAATATATTCAACTAAAACTAACTTCTCAGGGTAGTAATTTTTTTTTTTTTTAAAAAAAATGACATACGTCCCACTGCGACAAACTAGAAGCAAAAAAAAATTCACGTATAACTAACAATTATTTCGTGTTATTTAAAAAAAACATTATATATATGTGTGTACAAACCCGGGAAAAAAAAATCTACATATATATTATTCATTAATTTAAAACAGAAAAAGAAAAAAAACATTATACACACATACAAATGTTATACAGGGCATTGCAGGGTATGGAAAATTTCGAATAGCCACACGATGGGCGTCCAGAATTACGGAAAAAAAAAATCTACTGTGACAGTCAGATGATGTGTGTAGATTTAACCCAGTTCGAATACTAGGCGAAAGTACCTCAAAGCCAACCATACGCGAGATATAAATCAAGAATACTTATGACCTCTGCCCATTCGCCTGTTCTCGAGGCCTGATCACAAACAAACAACACCATCTGAGCCATGCATAAATTATTTTTCAACCGGCCACAAAGCTTAGCAACAGCGGTAGAGACATGGACGGGAAATCCTAAAGAGCTAAAAGCTAAATGTGTAAAGTACATCAAAATATGTGTTGGTGTTTGCGTTTTGCGTGCCTGGATCATTGAAAAGTAAAAATAAAGCATTTAATATAACTAAGAAACTCAAGTTTTTGATAATTAAATAATGTTTAATTACTGGCTTTAAAATATGAATAAAGCTTTAATGGCCTCCGCTATTCCCCTAAATTACTGCAACAAACTAATTAGACAATAAAAAGAAAACAGGTTAATAGGTTTGCGGTCAAATTCTTTTCTTCCCAATTTTATTAAAAATATCCAACTCGATCTTCTCGATAAAGTACGATAGATCATAAAAACCTTTCGCAAAGCATTTCTTATGGCTTTGCGCTAAAAACCGGGTTTAAAATTAACTTAGAACGTATATAGCTAAATCAAATATACGTGACTAGCTAATGGCGGACAAAAAAGAGGTGTTATCAAAAAGATCAAGTTGGCACACAAAAGAAACTGACTTGGATTTAATTAACAACATAAATAAAATTGGAAAGTGATTTCAAATGACAAAAAAAAAAATTAACTATTAAATTTAACCGCAACGAAATACTAAATATTTACAATGGTTAGTAAGGAAGAATAGCGAAGGTAAAAAGGTTACATATAGCTAGATGATCCCAAAATATATTTAAGGTTAATTCATAAAATGTTTACATAGCAAAGACATATATTTCAATACAACAATAAAACAATATGAATCAAAAGTAGCATACGAGATAGTTTAATTTAGGAGATACGATACCGTCCTTTTTCCGTGATGTTCCCTACGGCGTCCGTGGCTTGATCCGACCGACGATAGGTGTTTGTCCGGACAATGAAAATATGAAGTATGGCTTCCATGAAAAGTTCTCCAGACACGGCATAGAGTTCATATGGTTATTGATTGGATGTTAAGGCATTTTGGATGGTATTTAGGAACCTCGGCGATAGGCAAAGCTATGATTTGCCTAGCAAAGCATATCCATTTTCCTCAAAATACGGTTGGTTTTAACTGGAGCAGGTTCCAACTTCTCCATTATTTGAAAATGACAGCTGTATAACTTTTTTTGAAGCACAAGCTAAATGTGAAGCAAAATCTGACGGATTTCTCCCAAGAGAAATCTGAATGCACTTTCCAGAAAGCTTGGAAATAAAACAGCAAGAAAAATCTTAATAAATCGCCTTCACAAGCAAAATCAGAATCAAACGACTCCTTCAAAAAGAAAAGTCTGAATAATTATCTCTTTTGTTCTCCCTACTATTTATACTTTCTCTGCCAGCTACCTTCCATTGTTTGTATGATCTGAGATCTTGATAAGCCCCCCCCTTGCTGCTTTGTTTTAAAACAACACGTTCTAAAAATAACTTCAATTTTTTTACTCTAACTTTCTTACTTTAAAGTTGGAATTCTATTAATTAAAAAGCAAGAAAGAAAATGCCATCTTTAATTAGACTTGAACGACTCACTAATTAAAATATACATTCTTTCAGAAATGTTGGTGGGCTTATCTCAAAATCAAATCATACTAAATATTTTAATAAAATTTGAACAACAATATATTATTATTTTACAATAGAATAAGCATTTTATCTCAGCAGAATTTTGCATTTACTCATATATATACGCTAGATGTATATATATGTTTGACTAATAGGTTAAGCAATTTTTATCAATAGAATGAAATTTATTTAAAATAAAATATTTAACTGTAATACACATTTAATAAGCATAACTATTTTTAACTCTAATGCAAAACCCTGCTGATATTGAACTATAAACTTAATTTAGGTCTACAATATTAATTAAGTTTATAGGAAGATGTGAAGCATGGATCGGACTTCAGATCCATTGCTTCA